>JAHHFK020003779.1:600000-1129251 GCA_024533555.2 Aedes koreicus
CCAAATAATAGTCAAACAAATGGTCGGTTATTATTGTGACACTTTGAATTGATTGTTATTTCGGCTATAGTTTTCGAATTGAAAGCATTTTTTTAAAGTTGTTCAGTATATGTATGAAATCCAGCTTTCATATGTCGGTTAAATTTAAAAATTTAAAGGTTCCTTTCGGACGGAGTTCAGAACAATTTGATGGGTTCATGTCTTTCAGTACAAAATCCATACATTTGGCCGCATACCACTCCTGCATAGTTTTGAAGGTACTCAGTTTTATAAATCTCGCCGGTTATGATGCCTTTGGTCACGAATTTCCGTTCAACACAAGTGCATATTGCCTGCCATATCAAGTACTTCGAAGCGATTTTCGACAGCTTCTGACGCTTGAAATGGTCATCCACAGAAAACTTGTTCTTACCCGCGAATAATTCCTGTACTGACAACTGCTTAAAATCCGCTTTGTCTCATCATCCATCACGCAGCACCGGTATTTCGTTAGTAGCCTTGTGCAACGTTTTCGGGTACGCGTTTTGGCAACATTCTGCTGGCATTCGTCCTGATTTGGTGAGTTTTGCACCTTGTATGTCCTCGATACAGATCGTTTCTTGGCTCTCAAGATGTTCAAGATGTTTGGCCAAGTTCGGCGTCTAAATGTTCGGATTCCGCTAAAACTGCGCAATCAGCGTTCTCTCGTTTTTTTTTGCGTTTTGTTTCAGGTTTCAGGCGCAGCACCTAGCTTGTGGTTGACTGTCATCGGTTTTTTAAACCTTTGGAGGATCCTTGAGTCGGTCGAATGCTGTATATTCACCAGTTTTCCCAAAGTGCGATGCGAGAACCCAGGATTATGCATGTGGTGGACAAAATCCTTTCGCGAACGGCCGCTAATTTTCGTCCATCTCGACAAGCCTAGCATGAGAACTGCACAACTGAGCGGATGTAAACAATACACTCTTAAGAGAAAAATTGATTAGTTTCGATCAAGTATGAAAAAAGTTACACAAGATTGAAAGTATCGCAATCATTATCGGCTCACCCTTAGTCACTATAAACGGAGTTCCAATTTCATAGTCAAGTCAAGTCAAGTGAAATGTCATTGACTGCAACTAAATAAAAAATTGCATTTTTTTTATGATGACATTAAAAGCATTCAAGCTAAACATAATAATGATGTAAAATGTAAATTTCTCCTCATAAAGCTTCTACTATTCAAACAATTTTTCAGACCAGCCATGCTTTATGCTATAGTTTTGTTATTAGCCTACCAGAAAAAAGCACTTCAAAGGTTTCCAAACTAAATTGGAGTGGGAAGTTCCATAGAATTGTGCACAAATAAATGCAAACTACCTTCACTCGATTTAGGTACTTTTGGGTTTTTGCACTAAGAGCCGAGATAAGAAAAAAGAAATTAATTTCAGCTAATTTTTTTTTATGGTTACCTGGAAGTTTATTTCGCTCGATGGAAGTCGGCATTGGGAGTGCCCAAAACTACTTTGTAATAAATTAAATCCTTCTAAAAACTCGTTCTAAATATGATTCTCTATTCAAACCATCTCCGAGAATTATTGCAGATGAATGTCGAGGCATTTTACTCCTACAAACGATCGAATTTGTCACGCCTAATGGAATCCCATCCATTCATCCCCCCAATGTTGTCACCATTAGAAATAGTTTTTTTTTCTCATCCTGTGAAGATGGTTCTTCGAATCACAGACACTTTCGAAGCATGACTGGTATACCAGAACTTCCCATTACAATCAATTAAACGGTATGTGAGGTAGATTACAGAGATAGGTTTTTTTTAGAAACAGTGGCAGTATGGGCTAGCGGAGATGAAAGAAGATTGAAACTTTTCCCATTTCCGGCCGTTGGTTGTCCTCGTTTGTGAGTGCTGATGGTCAGGAAAAGGATGAACAAAAAAAAAGCAGTCTACCAATCCATTTTGAAATGATGAAGAGACTTTCGACTTTATGTTGTAATAGCTTTTTGTTTTTGAACAGTCCATGGCTTTATGTTCTGGAAAACTCTTGCAATGGTTAAAAAAACAAAAATAAGCACCATTCAAAGCATCATGAATGTTGTACTTTTAATAAATTTAGTTTTCATGCAACGTGCGTAAGAAAGATATTCTTCTCATTTTAACATGGGTGGAAAGATTTAGCTGAAACTATGAAACACGACACCCTTGGTGAGAACGCAGCTGTGACTAGCATAACGACAACGTATTCTAATACCAGGTCCAACAACAGCGCTGAAACGCTCATTTGAAAATTTCGTGCACAGTTGTACCAAGAAGTTTTCTATGTAGATAGGAGAGTGGCACCCGGTTAGAAAGAAAAAATATATATTAAATTTTCATAAGGATAAGCATGACGTGACCGCTAGAATATTTAAAAATACTGTCAGAGATATGTTCTAGAATTATCCAAAATGAAGCTTAACGTACTAAGTAACTTAAATATCAAATAATCAAATAAGCACATACCATGGATAATCGAATTTGAATTTGAATTTGAATTCCATGTTTAATCAGAATTTCGAAAGCAAATTAAATCCTTTAAGTTACACCATGCTTACTCTTACCAAATAAATATACCAACAGAAATATTTCTATCCGGGACAGCTTCTAGTGAAATTAATTTTCATGCTACTACCAGTGACATTTCAAACACCTGAGCATAAAAGGAGCTTACGTACGTCCCCTAAAGGCAACTGAGACTAGCAATGACATGCGGGATTTGCAAAATGTAATTAAATCACTCTACAGTTTTATGATATTAGTTCAAGTTATTGGAAAGGCGGGACATCCGAATTTGTGTAAGATATGTTGTACAAGACTAATATTTTGATATTTTTTTCACCTTAAAGCAGGAAATCCTTAAAATTACTCAGAAATGTATATGTTATATGATATTTAAATATCTCCAGAACTGATAGGATCCATCCAAATCATACAAACCTTGAACTACTCTAACTATTGTAAAGGTAAACTATGTTTTGAGTGGCGAGTTGAAAAATATCCAATGTCGATTAAACTCAGATCGATGATTATCGTTATGTTAAAATATAACTTTCCGTGTTCCGTTTCCGTCCATTCCGTGTTCCGTTTCCAGCGATGAAGGAGTTTCGTGCTGTGGTGATAAAAAAGTTTTTGAAAGGTGAGCGCCCGGGCGCTATTTTCAGAAATTTGAAAAACCTCGGAGTAAAGCGGGATTTTGTGTACCGAACCATCCGAAGGTACCGTGACACCTGCGCGTTGGATGACCGGAAGAGATCCGGTCGTACTCGTACGGTGCGGACTGCACGAGTTGTTAAAGTGGTCAGGGAACGGATCACATGAAAATCACAGCGCTCTGTACGTAAAATGGCCGCAGATCTGAATGTTTCGAGATCGTCAATGCACAATATACTGCAAAATGACCTCGGATTCCCAACTTTCAAGAAACGTAAGGTTCACGGAGTTTCGGAACCTTCCAAGCAGAAACGACTCGAAAGAGCAAGTCTGCTTTTGTCGCGGCACGGTGGGGAAGACTTTATCTTTTCCGACGAAAAGTTATTCGTCTTGCAACAATCCCACAATGTCAAGAACGACAGATTGTGGGCTCTCTCTTCGAGAACTGTTCCAGAGAGTGATAGGAATATTCCACGATTCCAAAGAGCTGCGTCAGGGATGGTTTGGGGAGGAATTTGCAAGCGAGGCAAATTACCACTGGTTTTCATCGAAAAAGGCGTTAAAGTGAATGCCGTATATTATAAAACGGAAGTTTTGGAGAAAGTTGTCAAGCCATATGTACAAGAGGTGTTTGGAGATGCTCACTATGTGTTTCAGCAGGACGGAGCGCCATCGCATACTTGTAACCTTTCAAATAGCTTCCAATAATTATTTTGTTCCAATCCACCACCATTTCTAATATATTTCGAGTTTATTGTATATATAATTAAATAAATGTAAATATTAGGTACGGAATTTGCGGTCATAAACAAACATGAAGTATATTTAAATTAAATTGAATTTCCTTTACCTCCTATTCCACTCCCATTCCCTTGGTGTCAGATGCCCATTTTCCTCTACTTTTTAATTTGAATTTGAACTTGCTATAATCCCATACCCCCTGACACCAACTGACGGCTAGCATCATCCATTGCGATGACATCCGATATCCACGTCATCGCCTAGCCTGGACCCCAAAGCCAGTATTGGATCTGGTATAAAAAGGGGACGAACCCATGGATCAATCTCTTATTCGGTAACGAAATTCTTAACATCAAACAGCGGAAAAACTAAGTCTAATCCAAGTTTTCATAATTACTGTCGAAATTGCGCCAACATTGGCAAAGTGTCCGGTAGTGCAAACCAAGAAAGTAGTGCAGTTGTGCCCGCCGAAAACTGCCGTCTACTGAGCCGTTCGACTATGCGGCTGTAGTGTGGATGGTGCTGATACTTCCGAGACGTCGATGGAGACGTAAACACACCAAATCGAGAGCATCCGACCGAAATTGCGCCAACTTCTTCTGCTAAGCTCGGAGGAGCGACGCCAAATTATCCCCTCAAACACGCTGAGCAGAACAATCTGGACGGTGCTAACACCGAGTAGAAAGGTGCGCTATTTTTCCTTTCCTTCCATTTTTCCCATATCTAAATTATGGAACCAAGTAGAATATAAGATCATTTAGTTTTTCTTATTATAAATTTTGATTTATAGTTTTTTTGTGATCGCACATTCCCTTCCACCATCTTCTTTTGGAATTTTTCTATTGATTGGAACAATTTAGGGAAGTGAGTCCGCTAGAAGATATTCAATTTCACCCGGGTAGACCCTGATAGCCGTGACTACACACGTGGTCGCGCATGAGAATCAAAGAACAGTAACATACTGCAAATCTCGTTCAGAGCTGGTGCCGACTTGACCGACTTTATGGACAAGAATGAATGGCCTCCCAATACAACAGATCTGAATCCCTTGGATTATTTCGTATGGTCATACATGCTGGCGAAGGTAAATGACCACAGGGCGTCTAATATGAACTAATTCAAAACCGTAATCAAACGAATTTGGGACGAAATGCCGATGGAAGTCGTGCGTGCCGCCTGTGACGGTTTCGAAAAACGTCTGGAGATGGTCAAGAAGGTTAAAGGCGGTGTTATTCCAAAACATATGCTGTAGTTGATCAGTATTATATTGCAATATAATGGGTAAAGTTATCAATAAAATCTGGATTATCGATTTGAAATAAAAAGAGTTTTTTTAAAAACTTACTCTAACAGCCTGCATTGCATGGAGTTCCAATTCGATTCTCGGAAGGAGTCAAATACCTTAGTGGACAAAAAGCTGAACTGGACCTTTTATCTTGGCATGGTTATTACCAGACGAACAAATGCCCTATGAGTCTGCAAAAAAGTGTTGGGGAAAACATGGGGTCGATGACCAAACATGGTACACTGGATTAATGCAGCAATAGTCTGACTAAAAATTACACATGCTTATCTGATATGGTGGCCCACAACAAATGAGGTATCCGCTCAAAAGAAGTTAGGTAGGCTACAAAGAATTGCCAGTATATCAATGTCAGGGGATTTTCGTGCACCAACCATACTTTGCACGAATGCACATCGAGGTTATCAACTCGCCACAGCACGGCGTCATCTATATGTCAACCACTTTGTTGGTAGCTCAAAGACGAGCAGCAGGTAAGTAGGTTTCTTCCATAGGTTTCGGTTCCAGGTAAGTTCAATGTATCTCACTCCTTCTCGTTTCTTCTTCTATTTATTCACTACTTTATTTAGTCTAATTAATAACATTAATTCACCACTTTATTGTTCATCATATTTCTCTGCTCAGTTTCATAATTCACATTAAGATCAATTTCTTCTAAAATTTTTAAATAATCTGTACTGCATCACGTTCACACCGATGACGTTCCATGAAAACAAGAGAGCCATACCGACGACTCATTGAGCTTTTATAGTTAAATTTGTATGGAAGTTTGTTTTTCGCCATGTTGCCATATCCGAAAGGCTGTTAACGTAATCCGACGATTGTCAGATTTGGTTGACCTATCGCTGTTTGTGGGGTGGATTAGCAGTTTTCGATTCGTCGATTTGTAGTTTTCGGTTTAAAGCAAGAAGTGGTAATTTACACAGGGGCAATGGAAAGTACACCATGAGTTGCTTTGGATGCCTTCCTCATTATACTGCATTTACATTAATTTGTGAAACTGCAAGCAGCAAAAAGTGCTCTGTTGTTTATTCGTTACAATGGAATACTAGATGGAGATCAGGCAGGACAGCTGAAAATTCCGAAGGACTTCAATTTGAACTCAGGTATAAAACAATTGAAGATCTGGTGGGAACGACGACCAGCTACATTGTTTTCTTCAAAGTGGTTAAACTAAGCCGCTATGTATGCGAATCTGGTGAGCCTAGTAAACGTCCAGGATCTATTTTTTTACGGATGGGTCCAAGATGGAAGAGAACACCAAAGCCAGGGTTTCGGCCCTTGAATCACCTATGGGGTGGAATCCTACTGTATTTCAAGCAGAAATTCAAGCTATAGAGAATGTGCTCATTTATGTATCAAAAGCAATTGTAAACTTGCTAAGATCTGTATTTTCTTGTACAGTCAAACAGCATTAAATGCGCTAAAGGCATTCACGTGTCAATCTCAGCTAGCGCGGCAATGCATTCTTTCGGCGAAACAAATGGATAGTAGATACGAGGTTATATTACTTTGGATACCCGGCTTTTGTGGAATTGGATGACATGAAAATGCCGATCGACTAGCAAGACAAGGTTCTGCTTCGAGATTCGTCGGTCCTGAACCTTTTTGTGGAGTCCTTGAGTGTGTTCTGAGGATGAAACTTAGAAGCTGCGAAATGTCTATGGTAGAATCCAACTGAATGCCACGGATACAGGCCAGCAAGCAAAAAGGTTTATAAAACCTAGTGCAGCAAAGGCCCGGGATTTATTAAATTTAGGGAAAAATAAAAAAAAATAAAAAGAAATCTAAAAAAAAATTAAATTAAAATTTTATCTAAATAAAATTTAGATGAATACATAGATATTTGTAGAGCACTTGATGCAGAAATATCATCAGCATATGAAAAGTACAATAAAAGAGTAGAAAAATAAATATAAAATTCGATCCAACGAAGGAAACAATGAAAACTTTCCATCGCGCATGCAGTTCTGCTTGATATTGATATTAAAAAGTGTAACATCATATCACATTTAAGAAAACTTACTCATCATGATTTCACGTGTACTGTAGGAAATCAGTTAATTGAAAGATGCTACAAAATTAGAGACTTAGGAGTGATTCTTGATTCTAAATTGACCTTTGTAGATCATTTTAATGCAACAATTTTCAAAGCAAATAATATGTTAGGATTCATCAAAAGGTTCAGTTATCATTTTAAGGATCCATCAATACACTTTATGTAACGTACGTAAGATCCATTCTCGAATATTGCTCTGTTGTTTGGGATCCATACCAAGAAACATACATTAGTCGTATAGAATCTGTACAAAAACAATTTTTGTTATTTGCTCTTAGAAAACAAGCCTGGAATTCATTTCTTATTCCTTCATATGAGTCTCGTTGCATGTTAGTTGATATTGAATCACTGAAGAAAAGACGAGAAATTGCTACGATCTCTTTTGTTAATAATGTTATCTCGCAGCGTATAAATTCGGCAAACCTTTTAGAAAGTTTGAACTTTTATGCACCATCACGCATTTTAAGAATTAGAAATTTATTTCATGTAAAGCCTCAGAGAACAATTTATGCTTATAATAGTCCAATGAACAGAATGATGAACATCTATAATGAATATTGTGAAATAATTGATTTTACTATGCCTAAAGCGGCAATAAGAAAAATGTTGACTACAAGAGTTGTACCCCGTAGATACTAACTTAAAATAAATGTAAATATAAATGAATACATGTAAATGTATATGTAATCTACAATGATGATTGGAGAAATAAATAAATATAAAAATTAGCACTAAATTAAATCTGGGTCGAACCACAATATTCAAAAGCTTCAAAAGTTTTTTTTCGCCTAGAAATGATGCTGTGTAGGAAAAATTTCCCACTTTGTCACTTTGGCAGTGCATAAATATATTTAATTCGAAAACAATGTCATTCTAGTACTAAAATTTTTTAATGAGTTCAAGTATTCCAATCCTCCACAAAATAATAATCATCAAACTTATTCCTCATACATTGTTAATTATTCACGCTGTGATTACCACATCTTTTTTTATGTCGCCTCTAAGTAGCATCCAAGTATGATTGATTTTTACGACAGTTGAGAAACTTTGTCATAAGCTGCTGTAAAGCGTTACATAAATTTTCTGAGAGGCACAGCTGAACAAAGGAAATTTCTTTTCACACATCTACAATGAACCACTTGTTCGATGAGTAGAAACTTTTCATTTTTCCTTTCGTTTGCGTATGCAACTAGGTACCCACCTATACAAAAATAATGGAACTCTACTGGGAGGAGATTCTATTCACTTTGACTTGACAAGATTTTTCTGTATGGTGCCAATTCTAGCTTGATTCATCACCACTTGCACTCGAGAAGAAAAGGTGAGCTTGCAGCAGCAACGTAGTGAGAAAAGATTTTTTTTTTATAATACAATTGTAATGTAACTTGAAGCGCAGCGCTTTCGTCGAATTCATAGAAAGGTTACTTTCTGATACAATGTAGCGAGTCGAGTTGTTTTCTTATGCAGCAACTTCATTGCTGTGCAGTACAGTATTGTATATCAGGTTTCCACCTCAGTGGAGACCTTTTTATTTTAACCGTTGAAAGCCAGTTGGGAGAATAGTTCTACAGAATCGAAAGGTTATGAAGCTGGAAGAGTTCTGCGAGTGAATAAATCACCATCTGCGACATTTGCTTGTTTTATCAAGTTTTATATGAATTCGCACTATTCAGAAGCAGTTATTGTCTTTCACGAGTTGACTCCAATTCATGTCGGTTTACTGGTGGTTTTATAAAACTCTTGCAGTTATTTTTTTCAACTGCACCCTGTCGATTGCTAAGAGTTTTGTGGGGTGATACCGGTATTCACATATAATTTATTATCTGATTTCAAAACTGGTTCCATACACAACTGCAAGAGTCCAGCTATGGTAGATTATGCAATAATATTCAGATTAACTGGCGTGATTGGACAAAGCAACGATTAGTCGAGTGATTTGCGAAGTCTGAATTAATGTCTGAATAAACTAAATTTGAAATTACAAAAGGTGAAAATGCAAATGTTGTAAAATCCTACGTCCAAAAAACGAAGAAGAAGACAGTACTAAAAAGTGCCGAACTAGAATGCTAATCAGAATTTGGAGGCTATGAAACGTTCGACGAAACTGTACGAAAATTTGTACACAAGCAAACTATCATATCGGCTGAAAGGTTCCTGGTCTGACACCCAGGGAGCGCCTGAAATAAAAAATGAATACTTTTTTTTAGAATGTACAAACCTTCAAAAGATAGCTGTCAAAATTTCGCGACATTCCGATTATACATCATTACACAGAATGTGTTAACCTCACTTGTTTTACAGTTCAGGGAGTTTGTTTACCAGGTGTTAGGATTCGAACCGCTCAAACGAAATTTTTCACTGTCTTTTTCCTGATTCTGTACGATAATGTTCAGGAAATGATGTAAAAATAAGCACTGGTGTCTGTTTTCCGCCTATTTTACTTCAATCGTAATAAGTTTAGAGCACATAATTTCAAAGCGATCTTACGGAAAATATTCTGCGTAAAAACTGCGTGTTAGACTGATACAGAGAAAACAATGTAGTTTTTCTACCACCGAACTCACCGGAACTTCGTCCGATTGAAAAGTTTTGGGCCATCACGACGGCCAATCTTTATAAAACATTCGTATTTGAGGACGAGCTGGTTTCGAAGAAACTGTGAGTAAATGTATCAAAAGAAGTCGGCAATAGGGGATTAACCAAAACCTTATAAGTGGTGTCAAGGGCAAAGTTCGGATACTCGGCCATGAAGAGGAGATCCAATAAACCAATGAAGTACAGTAACCCACTCCAAACAAGATCCATCGGTGATCAATGAATATTTGAGGAAAAATGCATATTTTTGGAAGGGTATGGTATTCCAATAAATTCCAATTATCCGTAAGCATAGGAGCAAAGTCATCTTTTGGCCCTATTCGGCAAGCAGCCACTACTACAAGGTGGTTCTGAAGTGGTATGATGCCAACAAGGTAGATTTTGTGCACAAACTAATGAATGCCCGGAATCGAAAAATACTGGGCAATTTCAGAGCAGCGACTTCGACGAAGCGGCGGGGCAGTCAAGAACATTCAGCAAATGTGGGCAAAATGGAAGAAATGCACTGATTCCGTTTCCACTGTGCGGGTGCCGATGGGCTCCATCGAGAGGAAGGTTCAAGATTTCTGTAACTCTGAAGTTGTAATAAAAGTACTGCAAAGCAATTATTAATGGTTTTTTTCAATTTTTTGAATCCCGATTGGGGGGTTTTTTGTGCGTGCCCATTTTCTTTTGGTCGGTTTGGGCTTCAAATGGTGAGTTGACAGCATTAAAGAAGGATACGACAGACCTTTAGTCCTCACAAGTTCCTACCTCACGCCTCCACGAGTCATATGATCACAAGACTGCCAGCTGAAACATGGAGACGCTGGTTGGCGTAGCCTGGGCAATGTTGTCAATCTGACAATAGCGAAGTGAGGGGGTGCGATCATCTACATTAAATTTATAAATTCACTACGCTTTGGGATCATCTTTTCGTTCTAAAATCACTTATCTTATGAGCATGGAGCAACATTACAAGCATTAAAGGCTCAATTTGTTTTTCATTATTTCAGCATAACGTTCACATTAGATGTGCTTGGATCGTTGGATGTCAGATATTTTTTGTACATTAATAAATTATATTCTCTTATTATTATTGTGGATACAAATATTAATCTTACTTGACATTAATGCTAGCTGAAAAAGGTGAAGTCTATCGACGAGAGGATGAACAGCTTAGTCACAGATATACATTCTATTATCGATAACTGTCGTGCTCATGTTATCATTTTGTTACGTCATTGTTATGATATGAAAGTATATTATTACATTTAAATTAATTTGATTATTTAAAATCACTGTAGTACCTATGAGATCCTCTACAAATGATTATTGCGATGCAAGGAAACGGAACAAGATGCCGAAATTTAAGTTATACTATTATATAAAAATTATTTCAGGTCATCCATGGAACTACTAAGTTATGTAAAATAATTTTTAATTCATTTTTTTTTCGTGGGTTCGGTACATTTTTTTAAATTTTTGGGTTTTTTGGGGGGTTTTTTTAAAGGGGGGGGGGGGGGGGGAGGGGGAAACATATATTTAAAAAAAAATCATTTAGGACATTTTGACATGCAAGGTGTACAATTCGAAAACATTATCCAGTCCAGGCTACCCAATTTTCCGTACACTATATATACTCATACGCACTCTATATATATACTTATTTCTTTATTATATTCTATATTTGATCTATATTTGATATATATTGTAAAAACCTAATACTTTATAGATTTAAAACATAACTGGGATGGGAGGGTGCATCAGGGCATCATTGAAGTTGCAATTGGACAATGGAGTGGACGGCCAACCGGAGTCTAGGAGGGGATGTGTCTATCATTTATGATTGGTACATTCCACTCCAACAGTTGTAATGAATTTGACGCGCCTTTCTTAAACAAACCATCTAGTGGAAAGCTTAACTGAATTGCGTATTTTGTTATTCGTTTTATAGGATTATATTGCTGGAAGGAGATTCTCTTATTCCCGCAGGTTTCGCGTAAGTGTGTCTGCTTACGGGCCTGCCCAACCCTTTTTGGCCCTTCATACAGCGATATGTTGAATTTAGAACGGTAACAAAGCATGATCTTTCTGTTAAGTGGAACCGCATGCAGGGCAAGGCCCACGCTAGGATGGTGGCTTCCTACATACATACATACATACATACAAGTAGCAGAAATGTCCAACGTAAGCTGCCCGGAGAAAAAAAATGGAAAAAAAAACGTGGTTTGGTTGGTGGGGGGGGCGGGAAGGGGCCAGGGAGGGGGGGCGAGCGAAGGGGTGCGGGGGGGGGAGACTTGTGGGGGAGAGGAGGGGGGGGAAAGAAAGTGCGGGGGGGCGAACGTGGACAGTGGGGGGGGGGGGGGGGGGGGGGGTGGGGTTGGTGGGGGGGGGGGGGGGGAGAAGGGGGGGGGGGGGGGGGGGGGGTGGGTGGGAATTATGGGTGATAAAAAGTACATTGACATTCTGTGCAAAAATTTTGAGGTTTCCTAGCTGAAAGTTGGTCTAGGAAATGACTACATATTTCAGCAAGACATTAATCCAAAGCACACCGCACGCAAAACTACTACTTTTGTCCGTGAATCTGGTATAAAACTGTTAGAATGGCTTCCTCCTCAGTCTCCGGATCTCATAGCAATCGAAAATCTATGGTCTATTCTAGATCAACAGATTAATAAAAGTAACCAACAAAAATCTGCTATTTGACGCATTGAAAGAGGCTTGGGAGAACATTTCTCAACAACACTTTCAGAACCTAGTGGAAAGTATGCCATGGCGTCTCCGAGCAGTTATCGCTGCGAAATACTAAAGTTTGTTTTGAAACTTATTTTTCATCATTTTACTGTCATGTTGCTCTATTTTTACCACACAAAAAGTGATAAATATACCTAATGAATTTGTTTGAGAAATCTGCTAGTATTATGTTTCTTTTTATACGCCTATAAAAGAATAACCTCAAAAGTCAACATTTTGTACGAATGATCTTTTACTCAATCCGCAAATATGAACTAGGGAAGATGTACCTATATTAATCTCATCACTTTGCAATTCATCCTACTTGAAATAAAACGATACACACGTGACAGGATTAGTTAGTAATGTTTGTTGTAGTTATTCAACGTAAGCAAACATTATTAGAAAACGAAACCGACCCTTCAACTCCCCAATTGTTTGATTCATCGTAGGATGAATATAGGAACAATGAGATTAATATGGGGGCAGTTTCCCTAGATAATGACAAAAAGGTAAGTATAATTCGAGTGTATACTTTATGTTTGCCAGTACTGTACTTCACCATCATCATCATCATAATCCAAAAACAAAACCCATTATGTGACACTTCAAACCACTGGCCTTTTTTTAGTTTCATCTAATCCCAACAACATATCGCGGATTGTGACGGTTTGGAAGTGAATTTGGAAGAGTTAAAGCTTCAGGTACAAATAACCATCTGTTTTTGTATCTTTCAACAACAAAATGTCATAATAATATCACACACCCTGAGAAACAGTATTATAGCTACAGTGAGCATTTACAAGTAAATTACACATTCTAAATTTGTATGAATTGTCATTGTCATACAACATAGTATTCTTTAATACCTTTCTTCAATCATTTAAGAAACACAATAAAATCGATATGGTACGCCATTATGAAAAAATATAATTTCCATCCTTAGTCCACAAAGCATGTGGTCAATATAAATAATTACGTGAACATTACCAGACGATAACTTTTCTAGGAAGCAAACGCTCAAGCGTTACACGGCTGAGTATTTATACTGTATCCCGTATGTAATATGCAGTGTCTCTGCAGAAACTTAAACAGGAAAAAACGTACCTGGAAAGAGAGCAGAAAAAGAAAAGAATAAATTATATTGATCGATGAGATAATAGCAGAAAAAAGGAAAAAATAAATATTACAAAGTGAATAAATGATCAACTTTAATTTCATTGCGGAGGAACGGCATGTTGTAACAACGTTAATGTGAGAACATAAACGTCATCATTCAGCGATGTCGACAATCAATGGCATGTTTTTTTTTTTGCATTCCAGTATACACAATATATGAAAGTGGTACCAGGAAAACCGTATCACATTCAAATCCTGGCTATGGTATAATTTTCATCTAATGATATTCATCACGCAACATTTGTTTACTCGTATTGGAACTTTTATTTTCACCCATTGCACTTCTGCAGTTCAGTTGTTATTTTACCCATTCTTCGCCACATTCAGAATTTATGTCAATGTCTAGGGCAAAGAGATTGACGATTCGTTTTACTTGTCCTGATGTCCGATATCGATTGTGTACCAGGTTTCGAGATGGCCACCATGCAAACGATATTATCGATAGGAAAACAACATATGCGGAAATGATACTGTCGAAGGTCATTTTGCAAGTGATGAATAGAAATGATAAACTAGGTATGTATGAACATTAAAGTGCTTCATTCTATAACGTAGTTTTTGTAATCAGCATTAGGAGTTGTATACTAGGTCGGAATAGAATCTCTGTTGGACAAACGTTGCGGAACTCTGTCCAAGCAACTTCAAGGTTAAACTTTGAGGTCTAAATGTTTACAAACATTAGTATTTGGTTAATTTTTTGCACTCCAATTTTTTTTATGCTAAAAATAACATATACAAGAGAAAAAAGGCGTAGAATATGTGTGTTAAGTCGCCAAAACTGTCCTTGAACTCAGAACACAAAATCTACAGTGGTAACTGTGGCTGTGTTCAGTACACAAACTTACGATGAGTTTTTAATAATGTTTATTAAGTTTTCTGGAAGGCCAACTTACATTATGAGATAATCTTTTCTGATTAAATAATCCAAATTGTCTAATAGCTCAGAACTTTTTTGGCAATTCTTTTTATCCATAGTCCTATAGGACTAGCGTTACTCTATGAGCATAGTTGATTAATTGTCGTAAACATTGTTACGTTTGTAGATCTCAAGCTCAGAAAAACCAGGACAGTTTGTATGACCTAGGTTATCCAAAGCTATATTCTAACATCTGTTGAGCTCAGAGCCGTCGCGTGATCAAAAGATCAACCTGTTCAGAGAATTAAATTTTCAAATTGAATGGTGTACAGAGTCAGTGAGAACTCAAATCCAGAATAACCGCATGTTATGTCTACTAGAAGTATGACGATTACTAGTCGTTAAATAAATGTTGTAAATGGGTAATTTTTTTGAATAGGATGATAAGAGGTAGAACGAGGTTTATTTCTGCCGTGAAATCATCAAATATACGAGGTTTATCTTATGGTGGTTTAGTTTTTTTTTAAATAACTTGACAATCAGGTGAAAGATCGCCTTGTTTGTTTATGTTTTAGAAACGTCAGTCCAGTGCAATTTTAACCATAAACCACTTTATACCACAACAACGTGCTGAAATTTTTAAAAGCCAGAATGCGCCTACCCCGAGGACTTTTCGTGCTTTGGTGGCAAAATGTAATGCCACAGGATCTTTGGCAACCTCTGTCTGACGGACGGAGTTTGGAGGCAACAGTAGCTGTGAGTGCTGACGTCGCGGAGCGTCAACAAGTTCCGGTCCAACACCGTGCTCAGTGGTTTGGCATGTCCCCCATGTTCATGTGGCGGTTGTTAAGGGTCGATTTGCGCGTCTTTCCTTGCAAAATGCAGACCGCTCAACAATTTTTGCCAATTGATAGACCGCGTCGCATCCAATACGGCCACAACATGCAGAACATCCTTGCCGGTCAACCTGATTTTTTGAACTGCTTGACCACGACCGATGAAGCACATTTCACGCTGTGTGGCTCTGTTAATATGCAAAACACCCGCTTTTGGGGCACTGAAAATCCACAAATGATATTCGAAGAGTCGTTGCATTCCCCCGGTGTTTGTGCTGTAAGGGTCATCGGCCCATACTTCTTCGTAGACGATAACAGTGCAGGTTTTGCACTTAAGCCTCTGCGGGACTTTCCGGTCACACAGGATAACTGTCTTCTTCTTGATTACCTTTACTTCCTCCATCAAACGACGTTCTCCTGTATCCCATCGACACAAACTTCCCCACGATGGCAGTTTTTAGCGCCCCATACCATCCAACGGAGGGTTTTTCTGCTCTAATCATGACTTCTGCAAAACAACTTATATCGATGTTAACCTTCAACTGTAAACAATTGGGTTATCATAAGTGGCGATGCATGTTTATGTTCTTTAATGTAGATGTTCCTACAAACATGATCTGTTTGCTTCGAAAACCGTGAATACGCAGTATTGTGAATAAATAGCATTGTGAAACTTATAAAAGGTTTTTTTTCTAATGTACGATCATGTATGAAGGGCCAAAAATGGTTTGGGTAGATCGATAGGCTACATTATCTAAACTTATCCACGGGATTATAAAGAATCTCCTTCCAACAATAAAATTTAACAGTTCAGCACAATACTGAGCTATACAACATGAGAATCCTCTTTCGACTCCATTTCAAAAACTTTTCTGCAATTTTCAATGAAACATACATACAGAACTAAAATAACCCAAAGTTTCAAACATTTTACCCGTAGGTCAAAAAAGTTAAAGCTATTTGCGTGTGTTGCAGTATTAACGTGGAAAACCTTTACCCCATGATATGCTGGTCAAGATGATTTTTCATTTTTTCATTTTGCAGCATTTGGTGGGGCAATAAGAGCGCAAGTCAGCCGATGATTAAGGAGGGGTAATGGCAAACCAGTCTATTCAGACCACACGAACTCCATGGGAAGGAACAAGGATAGGTTTGGGTAGGTGTTTAAGGTAGGGCGTTTTGGACCGGTTAAAAATACTGCAAAAAGAAGATCATAACAGAGTTAATTTACAATTACGCATTACAATGATACACGGCAAATCCCGAAAAGATAGAGAGAGCCATTCCCTATAGTTCGTATCAATGTGACCAGGCTATTTGAGATGCCACTGTTAATTTCATGCTGGTTTTTACGCTACTAGTTACTATATCAAAGTAACATCTCTCTATGATTTGCTCTAATTTGAAAGTCGGCTCTCGTATACCGCACATATTTATATTATAATTTATATTAGAATTAGAATTAGAATTGCAATTTAGGTATGTTTGGCGTTTAGTTAATGACAATCAATGAACAAACAACAATGAAAGAATTGCCACGCCAATGAAAAATGCATCTCCTGTCGTGTCCCCTAACTACTTGATGTCAGGCGTCTACAAACTGTTTCTAGCCTCGTCTAAGCGTAAATTGCGTCAAAGCCCGCCGGTAGCACACCTCTTTCATTCTGAATAAACCCACCTATGACAAACCCCAGTGATACGACACAGTTCAAAAGTACCACCCCAAATTGAACATTAAACGTTTTCAAAATTGAATAAATCTATCTCTGATTAAATTTTTAGTGATTTGCAGCCCAACCCACCGAAATCACACTCAACTTTAGTGCCTGTATACATGCGTGCTACGACGCGGCTATTAAATAGAAAGAGGACGCGAGTGTGATATTATCACTACTTTGTATGGCTGGACCCTTGGCTCTCCCATGAATGGTTCATTCGAGTAGAAGGTCATACAATGATATGACCTAGCGACATCTATCATAAATTAGCTATCTCTAATGCATCATTAACATGAGATTAGGCCCTCCAACCAGCGTCAAGGTACAAAATCCAGCCATGGAGAGGGCCTGATTGCTGGTCAAGATGATCTGCGGCAAAATTAAAAACATTAATCGCAAAGAACGTAAGGAGAATGATCAGCAAAGTTGGTTACACGTTGTTGACGTCCACGCTGCACTGCAAAACAGAGTTGGTTTGCACGATAGATGCAGTTCCAAGGAAGGTGTCTGACGTTTGACAGTGATGGTTGAATCAGCAATGCAAAAGCTGACGCAGTCATACAACTCCGGACGGGATGTATTCCAATATTTAAGAGATGCATTGGTAAGCTGATTGCTCCATTCCAAACTAATTTCAAAACATCTCTCCAGCTAGAATAGCTGTTTTCTACGTGGTAATCATCATACATGCTTCCTTTGTACAACAATAGCAATAGAACTGAAATTTCCAAATTGGCACGTGGCGAAACTGCATTAGCCACTGCCGACACGAATATCATCCAAAACGGTCGGCGAACAGTTTTCTTTGTGAGTTGCACACTACAATGGAGACGAACGAAGAAAATTAAACAGATTTATAAATTTCCAAAGCGACAAACAAAAATCCGATTTTTGCTGAATGCTATGCATTTATTGGATTTCTATGCATTCTATGCATTTATATCTTAGAACCAATCATTGATGACTTAGCGTCAACACGGAGCAAGTGGCTTTAACAACGAAGCTCATTAAAAGTATACAGGCAATTGGCAGTGTTGCGGATGAGCCAAATAACACTACGTTTACAATTTAGTGTAATCGTTAATCCTAGAGGTGGAAAAAATCTAAACGTAATTATGCAGTGACAATCATGAAGACACGATTATATGTGCCCTGCATATTTGAGGTTTAGAGCTGAAAATCAGCTCTAAAAAATAATCAGCATCTTAAAATTTTTCGTAACATTAGTAAATTTTCAGTTTTTCGCATAGAGCTCATACAATAGAGAGATTAAAAGAGATATCTTTTAAGTGTTTGTTATTGATTAGAATTACTCTTTAGCCCAGGATTTACTGTTCAAAAGTTGAGTATCAATATTAACAAGAACGATTAAATATGAACTAGATTTCTTTTCATATTACTGCCGTGTAGGTTGATATTGGTTGATAAAGTTCATGGTTATCACAGCAGTCGATTGACAAAAATTATAGTTAAGAACCTTGTAAATAATTTTAATGGACAGAGATATTTTAAATTGTTTAAATAATTACCCAATCCTATCATTCAATACGGCATAATTGAATTAGAGATAATGGATCTTTCAAATCGTTGTAATCTGGGATGATTGCATTCATTCTTTCATTTTTACGTTCATTTGCGTCTAACTTTTTACTAAGCAGTACTTCAAACTTAAAAATAACTAATTTTACGTAAATTCGGAAGCCGAAAAGCACAGTTTAGATAATAAATACAGCGGAAAAAACAGAAAATATGTAGCAAATAAACGTCAAATGTTAACATAAGTGGCATGTGTTCTATTTTTGGTAGATACCGATGATGGTACAGGTTACTTAGTTGGTAATGGTGCGGTGTTACCAACCCGGATGCAGTGGATTCCCTGTCCGGTACAGATGATTTTTCACATTTTTCACGTATCTACAAAACCTTTTTTTTGTTCACTCACTGATTTACAGCGTATGATACCTTTACCGATACATTTATCGATGTAGTTTTTTCAAGCACTGATAACTATAAACAATTTTCGCTGATTTTTCGGCAGTCACCAACACTGGTTATGATCAATTACATTCATTAAGAATATTGATGGATTTAATACGTTCTAGTTTGTTATGAATTAGAGAAAGAGAATGAATTCAAAATTGATTGAATTCAAAAAGTGCGTTAATTTTCGCAACAAACCTTGTTGACCAAGTGGATACCATAACTTCATTCTACATACCTATAAGGTAGTCCCTCAGTAAGAATCACATGACAATCGCTCACCAAGCATGATCGAAGGCATACCTAACAGTAAATAATATGATTTGCGGAAGCTTGAGCATTGCCCCGACCACTTAATTCACGGTCAAGCTAGCATTAACTATAGCCAATGAGTCAACTAGCCACCACCACCATTGCTATTTTCTCGGTTGTTTATGCACGGTGTTGAACGAGAGCAGACACGGATATTATAGATTAGTGCTTATACTGTCACATGAGCATTATTTGTAGTTAGCAGACAACCCGTCATTTGCTACACGTTTTTATTTCCTCCGTTCCATTTTATAACCTCAATGTAGATTCCTTTGAGCTAACAGGCAATCGACACCTGTAAGGATTGATTAGCCTTGAACCTGCTGACCGTCACACGGCCAGATACACCTTTTACTGCTAATGAGTTGTTCTACTAAAAGCAGCTTGTTCTAACAAAATCACCTGCACGTGTTTGGACGCAAAAGTGAAAGGGATTGCAGTTGATGTTTATTGAAAGAAACGTGTGTGACTTACAAACCAATTTGGACATGTGATATTGATGTGCTACGAAGTAGCGATCAGTACATAAATTTCGACGAAAAAAGCAACATTTTCTTCTTTTTTTAATTTTACTTTTCTGTACTGAGCATTACGCCGGATCTCAAATTAAAGTATGTGCAAAGTAATACTCTATGCTTAGGGAAATCTAAAACGCTCTTCTTGACCGGAGATCAATCCCACAAACTCCAGCTTGGCAAATGAAGTACCTTTACCGACTAGACTTTATTATCATCGATGAATGATGAATCAATCCGAGGCAACCACGAAGTTATTAACTCTCCACGCCAGAAAACTAATCTGAAACACAATTTCCCCACCGCAGCGCAATCGATAATAAGCATTTAGTTTAGATTCTAGACAAGCCAGACTTAATCCGGTACCGACAACTCAATCGGATCGAAAATGTTTAATTTATCGCTTCATTACTCGTTCGATATCAATCATGTTCGCCACGTAGGACAGAGAATAGATTTTCGCATTTTCCTTCGGCAGTCGTGATTTGCTGGAAGCACTAATCTGTCTGTGCAAAGAGAATTATGAAATTCTTAGCAAGACCAATCAAATGTGAAGGACGTTTGAAGTAACGTTAAATTATTGAAACCGTTTATACCGGGTAGTGGTTGAAATTCTTTAGGATTTTCTCAAGTTTAGTTTTTTTTTTAATTCATGACACCATTTTTTTTTAAAATAAACTTTACTGTAAATAAAGGCCACAATTCAAACTGCTAAACGCTCATTGCAGGCACTGCTGGAAAGCACTAGCAAAATCTTCTGCCACCGAAATAGCTTCGGCGACTTTAATAGCGAGACAATAGCTGGAACGGCCCAAGATGAGATCATAGTCAGTGCTCAACTGTATGTACATGTTGGCCAGCTGTTCACCAAACGTCTGTATGATACCATTAGATTGGCTGAAAAACTGAAGAAAAATTAATTTGATTAGTTATTTATACAATCTATCGCTTATTTCAAAAACCAAAATTTCAAAATTTAACTTTTCCGATATTTCTCAAATGTTTGCTCATAACAGTCCTATAGCGACTTTTGGTGATTTCGTTTTTCTTATGGAAATAAGTTTACCGTTGCTTGCAGGTTTCTTGCCTATGTGGAAAATATTTGCATTCCAGTCCCACTATGGATTTTAACACTTTGTATTACAAAAAATCAACATTATTTAAATCCTCGAAATACAGTGATGTATTTAGATATTTGCCAATGTGATAAACTTTCGGAGAGATTGCAGCTTTCCACAATTTATTAGATTTTTTTTTCTGCGATTCTGCATTATTTTCTTAATATGATAAAAATTACCTTGCAAAGCCTTGTATTATTTAAAATAAGATTTGTTAAGCTGGGCATAGACTATATGAAATCTATTTTTTTTTTTTGCTGTATTATCGAGATTTTCAGCTTTGGGCTGGTTCATCTCCCGTCGTAGTTACTGAAACACCTCTTTGGGTGTTTTTCGTAGCTTGTCCGGGGGTGAGCTTTGAACTCGTGACTTTGAAGTGAGAGGTAGGATGTTAAACACTACGCCGGGGTCGCCCCCAATATATGAAATTTCAGTAAAATGCGTCTTTGTAGTACATCCTTTTTTCAAAATAGGTACAATACACTATATGAAACAGCAATACCCTCTGGAGCTGGTAAGAGTCAGTTATACATTGCGCCATGACCGCTCAAAATGCCGAAAATAGTTATAACTCTTAGACCACTTATTTTTTCAACAAAGCTCGTCTTGAAGAAGGATGGCTTGTTTATTGTAAGTTATTTTATTTCGAACAGGCATTTTATAAATGTGATTATTTCAGCAAAGTTGTTCATCTTTGGTCCCTGATGATGTTTGTTGAAGAAGTCAAAACTCTTTAGCCTACCAGTGTAGACGGAAAGACATAATTTCAGTCTAAGTTTGAAATTTTAGCACAAAGTTGTCTTCTGAAAAGTTGTTCCTAGTAGTGATGTTCTTCTTTTGATATTAATGAACATTAAGGTGGTTCTTTCTTTCATATAAATCAAAAATCTAACTATCTATTTGCTGAAATAAAGATAAACATTGTTTTACGTAATTTTTATTGGTACATACTCAAATAAATATATAAAATTTTATAT
Organism: Aedes koreicus; assembly: GCA_024533555.2. Classification (NCBI taxonomy): domain Eukaryota; kingdom Metazoa; phylum Arthropoda; class Insecta; order Diptera; family Culicidae; genus Aedes; species Aedes koreicus. The sequence goes on from JAHHFK020003779.1 coordinate 622,068, forward strand.
AAATATAAAATGCTCTAATTTGGTCATATAAGAAGCTACAGCAAAAATTTCAAGAATAAAGTAACGAAGAATTTTCTATCTTAGTAATTTTGTTCTTGAAATTTTAGCTGAAGTTTATCAAATGACCGAATAAGAGCATTTGTAAGTAGTTAAGTGAGGGTGTACCTATAGGCATGAGTTTTTTTGCTCTAACTTTTTTAATTCAATTTTATCAGCAAAGTAGTCTTCACACCGCTTCTAAAGTATCCAAATAGAGAAGTTTTAATATGCCGGACTTGCTAAACTTAAGTTATGATAGTTTTTCTATAGAAAATAGGACTTTTTATGTTAATCTTTCTGGTTTGGGCAGTTGAAAAAAAATATCTCAATGGAATTTGGAAAAATATTCGTTATCGTATCTTAAAACTGCGAATAATGAATTTTTATAACTTGTATGAAACGCTGTAGAAAAGGGTGCATTTTTTAAGACGATAAGTTTTTTTTTAGCAATTGATGGGCTTTAAATGGTTAGAGAGGGTGGGAAGAAGGGTGCGAACGACCTCTGGCACTCACAAGTATCTCACGACCCACGAGTCAAATGATCACAAAAGACCACCAGCTGAAACAAGGTGACGCTGTACGCCAACTAGCGGCAATATTTTCAATTTGACAATAGCAAAGTTAGGAAGTGCGACTGAAGATTTTGTATCTGAAAATTACATTGCATATCCCTAAATTTAATTATTTAGCATTCCATTTAAGAGTTAAGAGCATGGAACAACAAGACAAGCATCAAAGGTGTTCGGGAAAGATGAATACACCGATTCTTTTAGCGTAATGCTTTAAGGTGTAATTAATATATTTTTGTTTTGTTGCTTGTTGCTCAGTTGCTTGAAATATAAATGATCGTAACTTACAAATTCGGTTCACCCTAATGTGAAAATCTTCCGCGAACAAATGATTGGATTTCGCGTTTCTCACTCTACAATAGTTTATAAGGAAATAATAGAAATATAGTTTCATAAGAATAGCAAAATTAGTACATACTTTAGTGCACAATTTTTAAATGCTGACGTACGGTGTAGCTAACGGCACTCACTTGCACCTGGGATCGCTATGGGGACATAGTATAATCTTTAAGGCATTGTAATTCACAAAAAAACTAGCTAGATGTTTAGGTAACTATAGGATGCTCTGTTCTGATGATCTGATTTTCACCAGAGTAATCAGCGCTGCGTACTGTGTAACAGTCCACTGGTAAAATACCACAATTTCTTGAGCTATTAATGGAATTAGCACTAAACTGGCCTAAATTCAACTTAAACTTATAATTCTCGCAAATGATAATATGAATGTGCACTATCGAACCAATCTGTAGCTATCTTCATTGTCCTCTACCGCTATTATTTATACTCTTAATTATATCTGCTCATCAGTAGTGGTTGATCCTTGGCAGAGTTGACAACTGCCTGGACAACTGCCCTTCACCACGTCCAGAACCCGTCCACGTGTCCACCCATTTCGTTTTTTGTCCTCAATTATGAACACCAAATCTCCAGAATTAACGGATCTCGCTTCTCCAAACCATTTGGCGCGCCTTGTGAGCGTTGGGAGATATTCCCGAATCCAGCGCCTCCAAAAATGGTCTAAGTTGGCTTGTAACGTATCCCAAGTAGTGCGGAGTATCTGGTTTGGACATCCTAGGTTCATCGGTGGTTGCTTCACGCCACTTGAGCTCCCCAAAAGAAAATGGTTGGGAGTGAGCGCCTCTTGTTCCATAGCTTCAAGTGGCAAGTAGGTTAATGGACGAGTATTTACAATCGGTTCTGCTTCCACCAGGTTCCTGTACAGGGTTCATCGTCGAGATTTCTGTCCTGTAACATATTGGTTAACGCCACCTTGATCGAGCGTACAAGGCGCTCCCATGAGCCCGCCATGTGGGGAGCGGATGGCGGTATGAAGTACCATTTCGTTTGAGTATTAGTAAACGTTGCGGCAGGCTCCTCGTTGATGCACTTCATCTGATCGCGTAGAATCCCATCAGCTCCAACAAAATTTCGACCGTTGTCGGAGTATATTTTCAACGGTGCTCCTCGGATGCAGGCTATGCAGGATAGCGTGGACAGGTCATAGGCGACCTCAACGTGAACCGCACGAATGGTAAGGCATGTTATGAGGCAAACCCATCTTTTTGCATTCGATCGACCCACCTTGACGAGAATCGGTCCGAAATAATCGATTCCGATGTAACTAAACATCCGGTTGCGCCTTTTACACCTTACACCACCGACACAACCTTGTCACAGTTCGCACGACCACTCGAATTCGAGGGATGTAGTATTTTTGACGAAGCTCATTAACAATCGTCTCCGCGTTACAGTGAAGAAACTTCCTGTGATAATAGTCAACGAGCAAGTAGGTCACATGATGGTTCCGGGGTAGAATAACGGGATATTTCAGGTCAAATGAATTCACGTGCGCCGCACCAGTGCGGCTGTCGATTCGCAAGACTCCGGTTTCGCGTCCTTCATAGGTGTAAGTTTGTAAAGATGGCTTGATTTATTCAGTGTACGTTGTTGGCCAACCGGTAGATGTTGATTATTGGACATGACAGTCATTTCATCCGGGTAAACGGTACTTTGTACAATTTTCCAGATTTGAATTTCTGCTGATTTCAGATCTTCGTGAGAGGGTTCATTACCCGCCTTGATATTTGTCTTCCGAGTCTTGTAGATGGTGAAGAAATGAAATACGAATGCCACCGTTCGAAAGAGTCTATTCCAGTTAGAAAATCGCTCGAAGTCAATCAGAGGGGGAACCATTTCTTGGTGCAAGTGACATGGGCGCAATTCTTCGTCAGTCGAAATATTCCGTGCTTCAAACCTTGGCCATTTTTCCTCCGACAAACCTAAAAACTCCGGTCCTTGGATCCATCGGCTTTCAGCATCAAAAGAGGGAATTTTGCCCCATTTAGTGGCTTCGTCGGCGACATTGAATCTGCTTGGGACCCATCTCCATTCGTTTACCTTAGTCAACGACAAGATTTCTCCTACGCGACAAGCTACAAATTGCTTGTACCTGCGATGCTCTGAGCGAATCCAGGCAAGGACGGTGTTGGAGTCAGACCAGCAAAAGCGCTGGTGTATCGAAATCGTGTGATTCTCTTCTACAAAGCCTTGCGACCGAGCTCCCAAGACAGCAGCCATTAATTCCCAACGTGGAACCGAAACGTATTTTATTGGAGCGACCTTGGTCTTAGCTGTCATGAGTGAGCATTGTGGGTTGCCTTCCGCATCGATGATCCTGAAGTACACGGCGGCGGAGTAGGCCGCCTCGCTGGCATCCACAAAAAGATGAACTTGTAGCGTTTCATACTGTTTAGCGCTGGCTGCAGTGAGGTAACAGCGAGGTATCTGTATGTCACCTACTCGATCAAACAGCTCGATCCATTTCCGCCATCGCTGTTCGATTCGTTCGTCGACGCATTAATCCCATTTCACACCACTTACCATACCGGCCATACTTCCTGCAATATGATTTTGCCGTGGACCAAGAATGACGCAAGAAGCCCTAGAGGGTCGAAAAGGCTCATTACCGTTTTTAGAATTTGCCTTTTCGTTAGCTTAGTTTTTGAGCGGATGATTGCGTCTATTTCTGGCCGGAACATCGTAGAGAAGTACAGCATATCCGTTTCCGTCATCCAGAGCATGCCAAGCACTCTTTCGGAATCTCCACCACCCGCTGCTGTCAAGTCCTTCATCGTTATCTTCGTCCTTTCACCAAGATGTTCCAAAACCTCCGTACTGCTGCTCGACCAGTTCCAGATCTCGAATCCGCCGTTTGAATGTATTTGTCGAACTTGCTCAGCAACTAGTTTTGCTTCCTTCGCGTTCTCGAAACTATCGAGATAATCATCGACATAAAGACATTTTTTAATTCCTTCAGCCGCCCTAGGGAGCTGTGTTTTGTGGTCCTTTGCATTTAGATTTTTGACGAACTGTGCGGATGAAGGTGAGCTCGCAGATCCGAAGGTCAAGACGTCCATTAAAAACACTTTTGGAGGTTCTTCCTCGGAATCACGCCAGAGAAAACGCTGTGCGTGACGATTTGCTGCGTCGACGCTAATTTGATGAAACATTTCTTTTAGGTCACCGCAAACTGCCACTGAATACTGGCGGTATCGAAAGAGCACCGAAAGTAGTGGTACCAGCTGATCTGGTCCCGGAATTAGAAATGTATTTAATGATACGCCATCAACTTTGGCGGCAGCGTCCCAAATTAATCGTACTTTCGTTGGTTTCTTGGGATTAACAACAGCACCCAACGGAAGATACCAAGTACGTCTTGGATCTGCCTCGTCCAGTTCAGCTTCCGTAGATTGATGAGCATAGCCCTTGTTCTGGTATTCTTGCAACTGTCTATGCAAGTTTTCTTTGAGCACAGGATCGCGAGCCATGCGCCTCTCCAAACACTTCAACCGTTGCACAGCCATGGGGAAACTGTCGGGTAATTCGATGTGGTTGTACTTCCACAACAGTCCGGTTGTGAATCTGTTTCCTTCTCTGAGAGTGGTTTGCTCAAGAATACGTCTTGCCCTTTGAACTTCATCCGATTCCAGGACTGTTGCCGATCGTAATCCGGAGTCTTCTGCGTCGAAATATTCACGAATCAGACTATTGAATCGATCTCCTGTATCGCATTCGCAAATGTGGTAGCTGAAATGCTGCGTCTCACGATCTTCCACCAAGCTTCCATACAAACACCAACCAACGCGTGTCTTCACAGCAATTGGACCTCGTCTTCCTTCTTTAATTTTCTGTGGTACGGCCAGAGACAAATTGCGGAGGCCGATAAGCCATCGAGAAACCGCTTTCTTATAGCTGCGGATCGGTAATCCGGCCAAGTTTTGGTACCTCTTCTGGAGTTCATCAAAACAGAGCGTTTGAGTAGGTAGATTTAGACGCTCCACGGTTCTCGCATTTTCCAAACGGTATCACTTCGTACTCCCTAGCTCCGATAGTTCGAACGAAACAATTTGCGAACTTTCCTCCGAACGAGACATATCGGCGGTCCGTTTCAAACAAAGCGGGAAAACTCGGCCTTGTAGATCTAGTTGCTCTGCCAGACTTTGCTCCAGTAAAGTAGCTGAGGAACCTTCTTCCAGGAAGGCGTAAGTGTTGATTGATTTTGTTACTGTCACCGGAACGATGCGGAATAAAACGGATTGTTCACAGTGGTGATACGTGTGACTTTCCGTCGCCCTGGTGGTCGAAGAGTTACTCGCGTTCGCATTCGACGCCGTGTGTAGTAGTGGGTGATGTCGAAATTGACACCCATCCACCTCACATTTAGCAGAACTCCTGCACGCCCGTCGTCCATGTTGACCTAAACAGCACCGACAAAGCTTCAACGATGAGACGGTTTTCCATCGGCTATCGACGCTACTTTTCTTGAACGAGTCGCAATCTTTAATGCGATGAATACCTTTTCCACATACCATACAGGATTTTGGTGAATCGTTCTTGGTACCCGTCTGCGCCGTATCCGTAGCTTCCACATGTGAATGCATGTATCCTTTTTCTCTGGGTTTTGACTTCTCCGGCCGGTAATTTGACTTCTCGGGCCGGCTTAAATTGTTTTTCAGAATTTCAGCTGAATTTTTAAATTAAATGTTATGCATAAACATTGAAGGTTTTCAACATATCTGGTTCCTTTGCTATAACCCTTTTAATTCTTAATTTCCGTCGCTTGAATCAATAGGACTCTGCCCTAACTCATGCCATAATTTGATTCACAGCAGAGCACCAGATTTAGCTGACTGATGTCTATCTATCTATCTATCTATTTATCTACTTATCTTAAGCAGTGCTGAGAATACTCAATTCAAATCAGGTGGATTACCTTACCGATAACTTGTATCAGGTGCTGAAATTTTGAATATGGTGCATAATGAAATTGTAGCTCTTAGCTAGTAATATTCTAATGACATTCAATGGTGAATATCATTTGAATATTCCGATACTCCACTCTCGAGCCTTAGATGTCGAACTTAGATCAATACATTGTGAGACAAATTTATGAAAATAGTTAAGCACCACACTTTCATCATACATGATAATTTGATCACCAGCTTCTGGAACGAGTTATCGACAAAAGAATCGCAGTGAGTTGAGATGACTATTTACAACACTGATCGTCTTGGTTGTGTAATAATGGTATTCAACATTATTGAAAACCTGAATTAGGGAAAGTCCATTATTTATTTAACGCAGTAAGGGGGAGGGGGGGGGGGGGCGTGACAATCCATACAAATAATGTTGAAGGTCCATACAAAAACGTGACAAGGGGGAGGGGGGGGGGGTGCCTAAAAAGTAACTTTTTTGTGTGGCATAATTAATGTATGTTTCCTTAGGTGTTTTAACGAAACATTTTTTTTTATGCTTAGTATGGCTCCAGATCACAAGTTTTATGAGGGTTCTGTTGACCTTGATTTAGACTCGTAGAATACTTTACTAACCCGATAAAATTTGCCATGCTGCTTGAGCTGAATCTTGTAGTGAACTTCATCCAATGATTTTTTGTCAAATTCTATTGGAAAAGTTTCTTTTATACATTCTGCAAAACTATCTATTAGGTTCTTTCAAGAAATTCTGCATACCTCGATCTTTTTAAGACCTTACTCGTCTTGAGAATTATTTTTTCAGATTTTCCTATACTCTTTTCATATCTTTTGTTTTTGTGAATATTTTTGACGAACTTTATAACTTCATAGTATTTTTGACCAAAATCATTTGCCACTTCATAATAACTATTATTCTGAAAATTTCCCCACATTTTCATGGGATCTATATCAAATCTTTTAGTAAATTTCCAACAATTTTTCTAGCTTATTTCTTTAACGACTTTAGTAGATTTATATTTGACCTCCTTTCGAACTTCTGGAATTTTTCTGTAGATTTTTCTAAAAAAAAATTGTATTTTTGATTTTATAGCCTTTAATATGTGTATGTTTATATCATATCAATATCGTACCGGGCTTCAAATGGTGAGTTGACAACTTCGAAGGAGGGTGCGACCGACCTCTCGTCCTCACAAGTTCCTACCTCACGCCTCCACGAGTCATATGATCACAAAAGACTGCCAGCTGAAACATGGAGACGCTGGTTGGCGTAGCCTGGGCAATGTTGTCAATCTGACAATAGCGAAGTGAGGGGATGCGACTGAAGATCGTGCACCTTAAATCATATTGTATATTTTCCATTCTCAATTTATAAATAATTTCAGCACGCCTTAGAATCATCGGCATCGAAAGCTTTAAATTAATAACTGTGGAAGTGCATTTGGAACATTGAGTTGAGATCAGGCAATAAGCAATTTGTGAAGGCAATAAGCTTGAAATGCTATTTATAATAACGCTTTAGAATCATCTTTGCATTCCAAAACCACTTAAGAGCCTGGAGCAACATGACAGGCATCAAAGGCTCAATTTGTTTTTCAGCATTTCAGCATAACATTTAATTTAAAATTGCACTTCTAAACTTCAACTACTATATTCATAAACGATTGGCATGTGCATATAAGCAATGTAGGATTATATTTTAATATTATGTCTAGTGGTATTATGGTAAGAAAAGCTATTATTTCAGAAATCATCAAACCGGACTCTTCGATCACTACAATTGCTATCTTGGAAATGTTACTAGATATAAAGTATAAAATATAATGAAATTTTTTTGTGGGAATAAAAGGGGGAAAAGGGGCCGGGCGCCGGGGGGGGCGGGCCGGGGGGGCCGGCCGGCCAAAGGGGGCACAAAAAGCCGGAGGGAGGCGGCCGGGACGGAGAAAGGAGGCGAGCGGGGGATCGAAGTGTGCTTTTGCCGCGAGCGGACGTGTTTTCTCTACTGTCAGTTTTTTTTTTCGCTAGTTTTCACATAATTTGAAGAAAATAATTTTCAACCAGTTCGGCAGCGGCGGTAAAGTGATGTGCTATAACCGGTGCAGTGGAAAGTGTTGAAATTTTCGGGGAAAGTGCCAGATCCGGGACGAGAATCATGTTTGAATCTTTCCGGGGAGGTCATTTATCTTAGATGGCTTCTTTGCTGTCGTTGTGGTGGTGATGATAAATTTTTGCGCGACCAACGATTGGCGGCTGGTCGGCACCAATACAATCGCCGCGGGGTCGTTTTGTGATGGCACCAACACACTGGCCGGGAGTTTTGTTGTGTGAATGATTGCCTATTTCTGCAATTGGATACCGGATCAAACATTCAGCTAAGTATTGTATTTGAATATTACGGCTCCGGTAGTATGAAATATTGAAAAATTCAATTGTTCATTGGAATGCGAATGCGCTGTATACACAGACGTGTATACATATCGTTTTTGTTTTTTTCCTTATCTTTTTCTGTCTGTTTCCCTTTTCTTCTACTAAGGGTTTTGTGCGTTTTTGCTGTTCGATATGTATAATCCTTGCGATGAGTAAGTTGGTTTAGTGCCCAGGCAGGGAGTTGCGTCGAAAGGGCAGAGAAATATATGAAACAATTTCTTTCTGAGGAAGGGCAAACTGAATTCAACAACACCTCTCATACATTCTCTATCTAAAACACCTTCCCCTTCTCTTGTTATTCTTGCATGTTATCTGTGGTATTTTACATTTTGACGTTTATTCGGTGCACTCTTGTGCACCGTTCGATGTTTTTTTTCAGTATTTTTGGTTTATCTGGGTATAATTGATATATGTGTTGGTTTTGCCTTTCCTCGGCTTGGTAATGTTATTCATCTTCGGCTTCGCATTTGTGCGTCTTTTTTGGCCCACCTAACCCACGCTATGTGTTATGCATGTTGTTGCTGGGTTCACGTTGTTTGTTACTACTATCATTTCTATCACTTGTTTTACAATCAATCCATGTGCTGTTGTGGTTTAATTTTTATTTTATAGGTGACATCTATTGTTTGGTGATTTTTTTTTACGTCCGATCGTCATTTTGAGTCAGTTAACTTTCATGTGATTGTTAACTTTCATGTGTTTGTTCTTGTTGAATTTGTTCATATAAATGTTGATTTTAAGCAGATCTCCGACGCTAGTTTGCTGCGTGTCAAGTGTGATCGTTTTTCAACATTTTTGATCACCCGTAACACTTGCCGGGCGGTTCTCATTGATGGTGCTCTTCCTCTGACACTTCGTTTCCTGTGACACTTGTGAGGGGTCATGGAGTTCTTTGCATCTCTCTTGAGTATGTGTTGGATTAAATTCATGCTATGCCAATTTGTTTTGCAGAATTTCAGAATAACATTTTTGATTTATTTTTTGCAATTGTATTTCTAAACTTCAAGTATTTTTCCATAATAAAGGGTTCCATTCCGCTTATAAGTATTTTTTTTATTGTATTTAAATACTTTTGTTTAAAGGTATTTAAATGGTCCACAAACACGATATTTCAACATTATGTATAAACCAGATATAAACCATTCATTCTTGTGAGTGACCCCAAAAGTATCCTTACTGTTGGTTTAAATCGGTTCTCAAACTCGATGTTTTAACATATTTTTGTATTTTACTCAAATAAACCACCCACACTTGTGAGTGGCCCCAACAGCATCCTTACTGTTAGTTTAAATCGGTTCTCAAACTCGATGTCTTATCATATTTCTGTATTGTACTGACATAAACCACCCACACTTGTGAGTGGCCCCAACAGCATCCTTACTGTTTGTTTTAATCGGTCCTCAAACTTGATATTTTAACATGCGTTTGTAGTTTACTCAAATAAACCACCCACACTGTGAGTGGCCCCAACAGCCTCCTTACGGTTGGTCTAAATCGGTCCTCAAACTCAATGTTTTAACTATTTTTGTTTGTACTGTAATCAACCACCCACACTTGTGAGTGGCCCCAACAGCATTTTTCCTGTTGGTTTAAATCAGTTCTCAAACTCGATGTTTTAACGTATTTCTGTTTGTACTGAAATAAACCACCCACACTTGTGAGTGGCCCCAACAGCTTCTTACTGTTGGTTTAAATCGGTTCTCAAACTCGATGTTTAAACATATTTTTGTATTTTACTGAAATAAACCACCCACACTTGTGAGTGGCCCCAACAGCATCCTTACTGTTAGTTTAAATCGGTTCTCAAATTCAATGTTTTAACATATTTTTGTATTGTATGAAATCAACCACCCACACTTGTGAGTGGCCCCAACAGCATCTTTACTGTTAGCTTAAATCGGTTCTAAAACTCGATGTTTAACATAGTTTTGTATTTTACTGAAATAATCCACCCACACTTGTGAGTGGCCTCAACAGCATCCCTACTGTTGGTTTAAATCGGTTCTCAAACTCCATGATTTAACATATTTTTATATTTTACTCAAATAAACCACCCACACTTGTGAGTGGCCCCAACAGCATCCTTACTGTTGGTTTAAATCGGTCTTCAGCTCGATGTTTTTAAATATTTTTGTATTTTACTCAAATAACCCACCCACACTTGGAGTGGCCCCAACAGCATTCTTACTGTTAGTTTAAATCGGTCCTCAAACTCGATGTTCTAACATATTTTTGTATTTTACTGAAATAAACCACCCACACCTGTGAGTGGCCCCAACAGCATCCTTACTGTTGGTTTAAATCGGTTCCAAAATTTGAATAACTTTAATGTGCATCTCTGTACAGAAAATAAATCGGGAACATAGTTAAATATCTTATTGCTGCCGACGTCAGTTGAATTCAGCACACCGCTTACCAAAACGAATCCCGCTGCAAACCCAACCATTTTATCCAACATCCCAGTGATTTCTCGTGGAAGTGCAGAGGTGATCTCGGCTTCCAATAAAACGAGTATCACGTCAACATATTCCTACCCATTCCCTACTTGACTGCATTCGGGCGAGGCCGGCGCCGGTATTGCCTTGGTTTGGGATCACCATTTTTTACACATTGAGGATGTATGTTTGTCCCAAGCATCATCTGTTGGTTCTCTGTGTGATTACAGCTGATCTGGCAATAACGGAGTAGCAACCTCGGGCGGTCAATCATGCTCATCCTCATGTCCATCGATAAACGGTTGAATAAGCTGACTAGCACAACTCGGTAGGTTGTTCCGTTGAACTATTAGTATGCTGATCGTTAGCATCGCCTCGTAACCCTCTGTCAATATGATGTTAGTCGAGGTTAAAATTTGGTCGCTGAGCTGCGACCGAAATCGATCCAGTTTTGAGACGACCTTTCCAGTTTCCGAAGATGCATTGGTGAAATAGCTGCTGGAGAAAGTGTTGACAGCGACGGTATCTTGGCCAGCCGATGTCCCTAGGTACAAATCAGTAAACCCATTTATGGCTATTATAAAAGTGTTGACAGAAGTCCTAACGGGATCGTATACACGATTAGTGGTCGAGGCGTATGTTTCAGGTAACAATGTGGCTGCGGTCCAGGTTTGACTTAATGTGATATCTAGATTGGTAAAACTTGTCGTCATTTGTGAAATGTATGCTTTTAATTTGGCATTGGATGATTGTAGAGCCTCCACAGCTTTGCGGACAGAAGGTAGTATGTTATTTTGCTCGGTTCGTTGAAGTTGATCTATAATGGCAGTAAATTGTTTAACAAGAGTTTCAGGAATTTTAGCCAATATAGCGGACGAAGGTACGGGCCTTTGTTGATCTAGGGAGATCAAATTTGGATAAATCTCAAGATTCAAAATTTGAGAAATGTTTTGTAGAGATGCACTTGTTGAACTGAAATCCTGTGACAATTTACTATCTAATAAAGTTTTCCATAGACTACAATCGATGGTTGAAATGAAACTTAGTACAGTGGAAATAGTACTGTTGATTTGGACAAACTGGTTGTCGATTGTAGATGATTCATTTTGAGCAGCATTTTTGATAGTCATAATGATGGACATCATTCCAGAGCTTAACCCGCCATAAGTGGTAAAAAAGCTTGCAGATATATCATTCAGTTGCAGTGTGATGAATTGTTCATTTTGAAGAGGCCTGATCGAGGACTGAATATAGCTGTACGTTGTGATGGCATTGTTGCAGCTAGATGTGATGGTGTTTGTTGGGCTGTAGTACCCATTTACTGATAAACCAAAAAAGGAACACGAAGGCTGTCGAAAAATAAAGGAATATGGATAGAATTCTGGAAAAAAATCAAATCCGAAAACTGATTGAACTTTTTAGTATATAAGCGTTAACAGTAAACTTGGCAGTAATCGAAACGAAAAACACCCAAGTAATGCCGTGAAAACCAGAAGAAACCCTATCACTTTATAGAAAAATTCAAAACTTACTCGAATAAGAATCCCCAGAAACAGAGGCACTAAATACAAGGGTGAATGCATGGTGTCTGTTCGACACGAAACGTTAGACTGCAGGTCGTTCACATGAAAAGGCAAATTTTGTTCCAGTGGATCGATGCAACTGTGTCAATATTATATTTCAAACTGCATATGCTGTGAGACGGGAATCTAAAACAATATTAAATACTGAAATTTGACAATCGATATATGTCGATGAACTTAAATAGGGCACCAAGTGTGCAAATAAGGAAGTATTCGGTTCAGAAGAAACTGACTGAACATTTTTATGATAGTTTCATTCTCTATTTAACAGCCATAATGAAAAGTCTGATAATTTTAGTCTTAATTTCAAAGGTAAAAACTTAACTAGCTACATCAACAATTTTACAAAACTATTTTGAATTTCAGATTGTTTTTGCAGAATTTTTCTATGGTCTTGATGTCCAAGGTGGATTTAAAACGGAAACGGACATTTCAACGGCAGCCTTGGCTATAACAACTCCATTTGCTGCGCTACAGCCATCGATCGCAAGTCTGAATAAAAGTTTGCCACTTAGTACGGCAACTCTGGATGATGCAGCAAGGGCTATAATTTTTCTCTTTAATGGAATAGTTGGACCAGTTGACAGATTTATTAAAGCAATGGCAGAATCTGCAACTGATAAAAAAACTTTTTCAACTTTTCTATTCGATAGAATATTTGTTTCGCTATTTACGGCACAGGAATTTATCGACGATGCGCCTCACTATATCAGCAAAGTTGTTACTTTGTCGTCCACTTTGGGTAATGATATAACGCAGCAGTTCAACGCAATTGATAATCTCTTGAGAGATTTGTCCTATACGATGGCTGCATTTGAAGACGCCGTTTCCACAGTCAGCTCTAACTCACAAATTACGCCGAGTTCAATCTACAGCGTACTCAACAAGTATCAATTGGCCAATTTGATCGGCGCACTGAATGTGTTCAGTTATCAGATAGCAGTTTTGAAGGGCCATATGACAAATGTGGTGTCCACGATAATAACATGCGATGGTTTCCTGAGTTCTTACATATCTACGCTGACTACGGCTTTTTTATCGTTGGATGTTTCTTTGGCAAGCTCTTATAATTCGATAACAAATGTGGGAGCTTATTTTGTGAATCAAATTGCGGATACTGTTGCACAATTATCTATGGCCGTTAACACTTTCCGATCTCAGATAAATGCCTACAATGATGACATTATTAAACCAAATTCCGCGAGCATCATAAGCCAAACGGAAGAATTTGTCGCCTTCTATGTATTTGCTATAAACATTCTAACACCTAACTCGGAAGAAAAGTTCAACAATGCTGCTTATATGGTTACGGACTCTGTCCAAACTACTGCTCGTGACATACTGTTCAACACATATCAAACGTTGAATAATGCCATAAACAACCTTCCGTTCCAATCGTCAACATGTGCCACTACATATCTAACACCAATGGTTACATCCTTATCGCAAAATATTCCAACTTTAGGAACCTGCCTCAACCTGGTGGATCTTCAAACTGTGACCAACGACCAGGTCGCCCTACTGAACAAGCTACTAAGTGATCGTCTGTACTATGTAAACTTGTGGACCAACGCAATTAGTGGAGTTACTTCATACAGCTCTGGCAGCAAACGAAAAACTGCAGTCCTCAAACTTCTAGCAGTAAGTTCAAACCAAACAATCTTCTCTAAATACCTGATGACTTCATTACCTTTTTTTTAGAAAACACCAACAGCTAACGTGGATGTCCAAATACCTGCCATGCTAGAAACGTACAGCATTTTTGCTCAGGTTGTATCTAATATCAACAGTCTGCAGAACCGCGTCGTTATGTGCTTGACCCTGAAGAGTGTTGACTTTTCAGCGTCGGTCATGTCTGCTTCGAACAGCTATTTCGGCTGCATCAATAAACAATGATTGATAACTTTCAACGGCACTTTGCCGAGACGTACGATAAGAGTAATTAACGAATGTTTCTTTCTTTTGCAACGTGGAATTCGAACGCATGTGGAGGTGTTTTGACCTACCTGCCTAAAATCGAACGGAAATGTAATTTGTCATTCCTTTGTTTTGGACTGCTATGCATCAAGGTTGATAAGATGTGTAGGGGTCAATACGGCTGCTAGATATGATAAGATTCATGCAGCAATTGGCGACATCGTGGCAATTTTTGCGGATCTATCAAGTTCGTAAGCTAATATGGAAGATTTCCCTAAATCTATAGAGCATTTCCAGCCCAAAACGCAAATTTGAAATGCGATTTTTGTCACGACCAACTCCGATTGGAATGATACTTTTCACATGCCTGAGATAGCATTTGCCATTGAAAAATGTAAATTTAACTTTTCATGAGGGTGTATGCAAAATTTGGACAATTTAAAAAAAAATCGTAGCTTTGTAACGCATTATAGGATCAAACTTCCGTCTTAGGCAAAGTTGTAGGAAATTTAATATTCTTTTAGGATTCTTTTAGGAAAAAAAGACCAGTAAATTCGTTCTACTAATTATGTTTTTATTACTCCAAGCGTGAAATGCCAGAACCAAAGATATGAAGAGAAAGTATTGATAGTTCCGTTAGAGTAAGGTAGGTTGTGAAATTGAATAGAAGCAGTTGAAATTGAGCGGAGGCCAGAATACCAGAAAAAACATAGTTAAAAAACACAAAATGTTAATTTTCTCAAATGACTTCCCCTTCAAACCCCCTTCCCCCCTTTCGGCTTTTTTTTTAAAGAAACCTGACGAAATTTCCTAAAAGCTGGTAAAGAGAAAACGGATTCTTTTTCCAAACTTTTTTAAAAGCTCGGTGAATCGATTTTTTCAATCTTTGCCAACTGCATTGCTGTAGGTAGAAAATTACAAAAAAATAGATCCTATGCTTTATTTTTCACAATTTAATGCACACAAATATTTTTCCAAAAGTTTTCCAAAGTGTTGGTATACCTGGCAGTCAGATATAGCTGTATCTTATTGGCCGTGCCGCAAAAAGTATCTGAGTAATTAAATTAGCCGTGAAAATATTGGAAAGTTCGATGTGTAGGAGTAAGTGGCGGGACCATCATCATCATCATCATCATGTCCACAGTGTCCACATTGACAATTGACAATTGACAATTCGATTCTCAGACATGGTGGCTGTCAGGCTTTCTTGGTTCTGTTTGGAAACGAATCAAATTGATGCAACTCAATGTAATCAAATGGCCAACAAACCCGATGTAATATACGATGAAGTTTACTGGACTTCTTTAAAATATTTGCTACATGCTGAGGTTGAGTCCCTCTTTACGGCAAGCAGATGAATTTAGAACCTATTTTCAAAAAATAACAAATTCTTGGAACTCAGAAACGCCATTCTCATATACCAATATGGAGTAACCAAGTCGCTGTAATTTTTTTCTCTTATTGAGCATGAGCATGAGCATGATTGACCGCCCACGGATGCAACTCCGTTATTGCCAGATCAGCTGTATTTGCACAAAGAACAGATGATGTTTGGGACTAACATACATCCTCAATGTGCAAAAACTGGTGACCCATTATAAAGCAATACCGGCGCCGGCCGAGCCCGAATGCTGGTCAAGTAGGGAATTGAAAGGAACGTGTTGACATGACACTCGCTTTGAAGGAAGCCGAGAAATCCTCTGCACTTCCACGAGAAATCACTGGGATGTTGGATAGTTGGGGAAAGGTTAGAAGCAGGGTTCGTTTTGGTTAACGATACGCTGAAAGTATGAAGCACTATCCGCCAAAAGCAATGGACCGCTCCAATGCGACTGAAAAGAGACAAGCATAACGTAAAACAAAACAAAACAAAATAGACAAAATAAAATAAAACAGGATATTAGATATGGTCTTCAAAATATGGTGGAAATAAATTATTTGCTGCTCTGCAAACCAGCTCTCCTCGATGTCCCAGATGGCCAAGTCCTGCTGGACCCTCAGCTGCTGCCGTCGGCACTCGTCCACATCAACCCGACCGTCGTCGACGTGTCGGAAACCTTCCGGTAGTAACATGATATCTGTGTCTAATGCACTCTTCCTGCACCGATCAATTTACAAACCAGGCCTGCACACCGAATCAAAATTCACTTTAGCACGGTTGTGGTATTTTTCTCTAAAATCTAGTTCTAGATTTTGGAACTTGGTTGCAGGAAACACAATCAATAAGAAAAACAAGCTCGCCTCTGACATCCAACCCTACACGGTTGCCAAACAATACACACTATCCTCCCCCACAACACCCGCGAACGACGACACCCTGGACCCGAGCTCGCTTGAGGAAAAACCACCAACACACAACAGCGCAATGGATTGTATCCGCTGTAATTTTTTTCTCTTATTCCAAGGATAAACCGGAAATATTTAATGTGTTTAAATAACACCGCTCAACAAGTCACAAAGCGGCAAAATAAACCTAATAGTGTATTTGTGTTGTTACAAGCAGTGTTGAAAAATAAAGCATGAATCGATAATTAGGTTAAGTTAAGTTAGGTTCCCTTCCTTGTCTTAAAGTGTGAATGCATAAATCTATGTGAGTGTGTAACTAATCCCGATTGCACCGCTGGTAATTGGTCCCAAAAGCTAGCGTTAGTTAACTGGTGATAAGTTAGATTAAAAACGTAAAAAACGTAAAACGGAAAACGTAATATCGAAAAGGAAGTGTAATGAAATAAATAAACAAATCTTTGAAATACAATGCAATCTGAAATATTACGAGTATGAAGTATTGTTCCAGGGGGCGACCCCGGCGTAGTGGTTAATATCCATACTTCTCACGCCAAAGTCACGAGTTCGCATCTCACCCCCGTACAAGTTACGAAAATACCTAAAAAGGTATTTGAAAGACTACGACGGGAGATGAACCAGCCTAGAGCTGAAAGTCTCGATAATCAAGGAATTGAAATTAAAGTATTGTTCCATTTCTCTTCAAATTTATCTGATAGACAAAAATATCCGACAATATCAACTTGATTTTTTTAAAGAAGAAACAGGTAAGTCTGACAGACCCCGTGTCCCCGTGAGAATGAACTGTTTTTTATGACCATTTTCGAATTTAATATTATTGCTGGATATCGAGACTAACTTTCGAAAATGGCAAAAAATGTAAAGATATAATAACTTATTTTCAATTCGCAATAACTTGAGAACGGATGGGTTTAGGAAAAATATTTATGTGTTAATTTGTTGAAAAACAAAGCATAGAATCGTTTTTTCTCTTGTATCATGTTAGTAAAAACAGTGCAATTTGTTAAAGATCCGAAAATATATTAAAATTGAATGATTTTTTTTAAAAAGTTTAGATGCAATATTCGTCCGAAATTCTTTATTAGCTAACTTCAGCTTTCTTTAAAATAAAAATGGCGAAAATTTTAGTGGAGCCACTTTATAAAATTAACATTTTGTGTTTTTAACACGAATTTACTGTGTTTTTCCAATCAGAGTTTTTTTCTTCTTAAAGAACATTAAAATTCTTACAATTTTGTCTAACACAGCAATTTGATCCAATGAAGCGTTACAAAGTTATGATTTTGTGAAAACAAAACAAAAATGGTCCAAATTTCGCATACCTCCTTATGAAAAGTTAGTCTAGCTTAATTTACTGTTTGCAATGGTAAATGCCATCTTAGGCAGAACTCAATTAATGTTCAAAGTTTCATTAAAATCGGAGATGGTCGTGCCAATCCGGTTTGCTATTTGGGGTGGAAATGTTCTATAGCAGTTGGATTGAAGCTGCGTTAGTTGTTGGTAAACATTGCAATTTTTTGGTTGTAGTCGTACGTATTAAAAAAATTTAATCTGTGACGTCTTGTTTAAAATGGATTGAACGACCCAATCGATCTAAATGATTAGCAAAAATCATACTATAAAAGTAAGTTTTTATAAACTGTTGATTACCAATAATAAGTCAGTTATCATACCAAGTGCTTTGCAAGAATTGATTGAACTTCAGTCTTCACTCGGTGAGACAAGGGAACAGATTCTCCAATGACAAGCATAAAAATTAAATTTTATGTATTAACACCAGTGGTGTCTATTCAGTCATAGATAATAATTTCCCTGATATTCATCGGCTTGCCAGTCGTTTTAGTGGAAGATTGACCACCGGATTAGAGAAAATCATTATGAGTTGCATTTTAGCTGTCACGTAGAACATTTTTGTTGAATAGGTGAGTATTTCTTTAACTGCCTTTTTGCTTTGGCTAGCCAAAAATCCCTTTGGTTCCTTTAGTTCCAATGTTTAATGCATTTCAGACGTAAAATTTTGTGATGAAAAAAGCTTAGCTTGGATTTTTGAATAAAAAACCTACAGGGCCATATTTGACAAGTTGGAACGAGAAAAACAAAATCTTTTCTTCTGAACTTCTTTAAAGATACTAGCTATCGTAAAAGTTTACCTTCAGATTACGGAAATTCAGTACCCTGCCGAGTGATCCGCGGTTAAAGTTCTCTTTTACTTAATTTATGTAAAAAGAAAAGAGTAACATTATGATTCGGCTCCTATTCAACGTTGCCACATGTCATTTTTTTGATACAAGTAAAATCGAAGTATGTACTCATTCCTATCGGTGTCGGCCACAAAAACTGTTGCAACGTAGATAAAGCATCGATAATATTTTTATAAGAATAAGTTCTCAGGTTTCAAGAAACTCTTCTAGAGAATTTGTTCAAATGTCTCATTGAGTAGCTTTCCTGGATGAGATAGAGGATAGACTGAATAAATTTCATTCTGTTAGGATTTTTATTTTCCATACCCGTCTGCACTCGTTGCACATATCAACGAGACGATTAACAATGTATGTGTATGCAGCTTATAAATGTGAGTATTGGACAACTATAGTTCTAACGCGTTGTTGATGTTCAGGAAAGATAGTCAAGAGATGATACTATTGTAAATTTTGCTTTATGGGTCGTTTACTTAGTTGCTTATATGTTTACCACCTCATACACAAAAAAAAAGATTTTTTTTAAACGAACATCAGTGGGTACGAAAAAAAAGGATTTCTTTTGTTTTTGATATGTACCAAAAAAAAACTCGAGGGGTTATCCACAAGGCACGACCTGGTTGATCTTGGATAACGTAACGATTTGAGTCGTTTTATCATTTTATTGTAAATTTAACTCTTGTAGTCATTTGGTGACAGCAATGTATTCAATACTTTGTCGACGCGCTTTCTCAAAGCTGGCAATCAATTGACGGGAATACGTGCAAAAAGTCAGAGAAATTCCAATCAAACAAACTATTAAAAAGGATGAATAGAATTAGTTGTCCTGAAAAAGGTGGCTTTTAAATGGTGATAATGTCCGCAATCGAATTTAAGCCTTCTCGGACTTCTTTGGAAGCAGATTGTTTCACTTCACGGGCTGCGCAAACGATTGTCTTGTCATTCACTGCCTGGCCATAGGCTGCTCGCCAGCTGCCAGTCTAACGCTGGCTTCTCACCACTCCTGTCGGCTCGAAGACAGCCGAACAAATGAAGCATGTTTCAAAGCTGCACTCCTATATATGTCGTTCGTTGCTGCAAATAAGATCTCGGTTGCTCGAATTTGTAATCCGTGATAGGGAAATACTGTGTATTTGGTGAGTTTAGTATGGAAAACGTAATTATAAAATTGACCTTTATAAAATTGACCATTTTTGGAATTTGGAATTTTAGGTTTTACAATTTGTACCCACAAATATTTCCGAAGGATGTTATCCAACATCAAAACTATTAAAATTATCATGCATCGAAGGGTGCACGGTTTTAAACTTTTTTTTTAGGCAATCTAGTGTGAATTGATATTGCTGTTCCAAACACTGGTTAGCTTCTGTTTCAAGTTCAATGACAAAAAATGACAGTGATATAAAGGAAACGAGAAAATAAGAGTGTGCGAAAAAAGGATTTTTCAAATCGATACGAAAAAATGGGAATCCATTCTATTCAGTCCATGGCTGCACTTCGCAAGCCTCGCAATCTGCCAAGGGTTAGCAAGTAACCTTCTACTTGATCGGTCCACCTTGCTTGTGGCGCGTTTCTTCGTTTTGTGCCCGTCGGATCGTAACAAGAATCATTTTAAATGGGCTGTCGTCGAACATTCTCACGACATGCCAAGCCCACCGTGGTCGACCAATTTTAACGGAGTGAACGATGGGAGGTTCTCCCAGCAACTGACGCAATTCGTGGTTCGTTCGCCTCTTTCACGTTCCGTCGTCCATATGCATTCCACCGTAGATCGTACACAGCACCTTCCGTTCCAAGACACCAAGGGAGCGTTGGTCCTCCGCGAGCAATGTTTCGTGGCCGTAGATGATTACCGGTCTCATATATGACTTGCAGATGGATGGCTTCGTAGTTCGGCGAACTTTGTTCGATCTAAGCGTCCTTCGGAGTCCAAAAAAGGCGGGGCTGCCATGATGTACCTTTGTATCTCTCGGCTGGTGTCGTTATCGTCGGTCATTAATGAACCTTGTCTTCCCATCATGTATTTTGTTTTCAACGCATTAATACTAACTTCAGCCTGAAGTCTGATGTAGGTTTCCGCCATTGTCTCAAAGTTGCGTACTACGATATCAACGTCGCCGGCGGAGCCAAAAAGTTGGGCTGATTTTCTCAAGATCGTACTACTCGTATCCCGCTTTTCGAAGCACACCGTCCAATGCAATGTTAAATTGCAAACATTCCATTCGAAGGTACTCGAAAGTGTCCCTGCGACTCGGACGACACACATCACTCGATCCATCGTTGATTGGACCAATCGGCTTAATTCTTCTGGAAATTCATTTTCGTGCATGATCTGTCTTAGCTGGTCTCGATCGATTGTATCGTAAGCTGATTTGAAATCGATGAAAAGATGATGTGGCACGTTATATTCGCGACATTTCTGCAGTACTTGCATTTTGAGCTGAACAATGCATCTTTTTTTAAAGTTGAACTGTTGAACATTCAATGACCTTTTTCTTGTGCAGTTGCATTACAATTTGTCAAATTGAGTAATTAGAAAGACCTCACCCATTTCTGCAGTTTCTTGAACCCATTCGAACCTGTAGGCTTTTTATCAGTGCGAACTACGACCCGATTAAGGTTACAAAAACAAAAGTTAACACCAACGTTAATCAGGTTGGAACTGAATCAAACTTTTCGGATACTTGCACCACAAAGAAGATATATAAACTAGGGATGATGCCCTTTTCACTGATATTTAAGTACATTATCAATGGTTATATTCCCCTACCACACTTCTTAACTTTATATTTACTTTATTCACACAAATTTTATTCACTTTTAACAGACACGTACAAAACAGCAATAATACTTCTCGAAAAACGACAAAGACATGACGAGCATTCGGCTCTTAACAATAAATTAATCAAACAATCCGTTGCAAAATCACTACCACCAAAAATTAAATCTTTTCTGATTGTTTAACATCACATTTGCTTGAAAATAGTTTATTACCATATCGAATAATAATACGAAATCAAACTAATTAAGAATAATTACAAATATCTACTCTGAAATTTCGATTTCTTTATATTTCTTTAGTTTTTTTTTCTCAAACTTAACATTTCTAAAATAAATTAAAATATTCGAAAACTCCTTTCGATCGGACGATCTTCAAGAAGCATTTTTTTCCAAAAACGAGAGACAATTTTAATTCTTCAATTGGATAGCACTTACTTTAAATTACGCAATTGCGGGGTGAATGGTAATTTCTGTTAATAGAGTATATGTCATGAAAATTTCAAAGAAAGGTCGGACAAAGTTAAAGCTGGATAAATTTCTCGTAACCACAGCTACCAAACGTTTTTGTATGCCTTTATACCGAAAATCTAGAAGGATGAAAACAAAACAAAAATGGTTTCCCCATAGTAATTCCCATAAAAACTTCAAAGGGCAAGTGTATTTCCAGTTAGCAATCAATTGAGCTCAAATTTTTGGGGAATAATCCCCAAAAACCCGAGGACCGGATTTGGATTCGATTAAGTTGGGTGAAACTGAATGGATACTTTAATATACTCTAATACACAACTTTTGCATACTCGTCGGCCTGAGTCGAATGTTATATTATACTTGACCCCTCCGTGCCTCGGATCGAAAGTAGGATTTTCAAGCGATCGATATATATTTCTTTATAAGAAGGGTAAAAATCAGTATTTTTGTAGAAGGAAGAATGCCGGCTATTCACCCCAAAAATGACCTTCTACCTTACAATTTTCAGTCTGATTAAATCCGTATCCATTGGTAATTGTTCACCACCAACAATTTCCCTATTAGTCTTTTGCTCGTCATCTCGCTCTATATTCGAACAGACATCAGTAACCTAACTCCATTTTTCTTTGTTTTGCTGGCTACTACGCCCCTATATTTCTGTCCTCCAATCTAAGGTTTGTTTGAAAACAATGTTCTGCATAAATACATGCACATGTTTGCAAGCAGAAACACGTGCACATGCGAATGTTGACTGTTTTGGAAAATGCTGGGTTTTCCTACGTATTTTCATTTTATCACACTACTAGTGCTGCAGCGCTGACTGAAATAGCCCCAACCATACGGTGCTGACGATGAGTATAATTGTAGGCAGGCATCATACGTAAAAGCAACCATATGTGTTGCTGACGTAGAAAGGCGGGATTTTTCATCGATAAATGTATGCCACGTTCAATGTCGTTGGAGTGATCGACCGACAATGCGACGTTCGCAGTTGCTGGATTTGATTAATTGCTAACAGTAATGCTCGTTGTTGAATAATTATTAGTTATAAACATGATTTTGATTCATTAGAACTACGTTCGGGAAAACCATTTCCAAATCAAAACAACACAGTTGATTCGACGTGTTTACCTAAATTGTGGTCTGGCAAATTGTACCAACAGAAGCATATAAGCACGTGAGGATTCCATAAACTGCGTTCGTGACCATTATCATATGACAAAGTCAAATGAGTCATTCACGTGTCTTACGGCGGTTTATTACATTACCTCACCAACTGGATTAAAGCATAGTAAAAGGCACACATGTTGATGGCAATGAAATTTGATTCACTCTGAGGAAGTCTGATGTCTGCGAAGCAATTAGCTGCTGCCGATGATGAAATGAATGACTACAAAGCAATTCCGGCTCCGAGTAATAGCTGTGATTGTCGTGCGAAGTATTCTATGAGAAAGCATCGAAGCCTGTTTAGAATCGGATTTAATTGAAATGGTGATCACGTTGCACACTTTATTAGAATTCAAAATCAACGCGGAGGCGTTTGAATTAGGCGCATGCAGCGAAAAGCGCCGAGCATGATCGAGAAGTAATTAATTGAATGCTATGAGATCAATGGCCGATCATACGCACTTCTAAAGAGTGTTCTTAGTAAGACGATTTGCCAAGTTTCCTATCTCATACGCAACAGTCAACAAAGTACTTAGCAGGTAATCGGGAATCGGTTATTCGAAGCGATAACTTCTGTTCAAATACCCATACTGATAAGACGTTATCTTGTTATCACAATTTTGATAGACTATTATAGAGCCCGTTATCGCAACTGTACAGCGAATTCTTTTTTTTTATCTAAGTCGCAACAACTGGAGGCCGTTCATACCTCCCATAAACAGCTGACGTGGATTTTCAGCTAAACTTTCACGTTCGTTCATTTTCACACAAGAACTGTACTTTATTTTAACGTTGATTGGCGAAAATGAACAACCAAGCAAGTTCTTGCCTGGCGAAAGCAATAATTCCAGAGAATACATCTTACGCTGCTCACCAGAAGTGTACATAAATGTCCATTAAAAAACTGTTATTACTCCACAAACTAATTAGCAAAGCCGTTTGAAATAAAAGTGAGTGCTCAGTAGTTGAAGACTGCTGTCCCATAAAAAGGAGGGGAACAGGCAAAGTAAACAATGTGCAATCTATGCAAAAATAGAACCCGAAGCCATAGAAGTGACAACGTGTGGAAGACACAGTTATTATTTCAGTTGCTCATATTTCTTCTCCCGCACTTTGTTGCACTGGTTGTCACTTTCATACGTTGCATACAGTTGTAAGAAATTACAGTCAAACTGTTTGGTGAATCGTGATATATATGTGATTATGCAATCGTTTTATTGCAGTTGGAAGAGTACATTCTTCTGTTTATGTTTTAGTCAGTTTGGGGATTTTAGTGAAATAAGGTGTTTATGTCTTCATCTGTACTTGTAGATAAAGGCTCACTTCTGAAATATTTACGTATTACTGTGCAACATTTGTGACTGTTTTCGATCTACAAATCGACTTGCTGCATTCGTGCATTGTTTGAAACTACTTCCGTAAAAGATTTTAAATAAGAACGTCAATACGTTCACGCCAATTCCTATAGTGTGGTCCCAATGCTATAGGAATCTCAATTGCATATTTTCCTATCCCGATGGATAATTGATATTCATTGTGCTCTGTTGAATTTCATTTCTGACATTTCGAAATTCATATTGAAAATGAACCTGTTTACAAAAATAAATATCAAAGCATTTTCAAGAGCAAACTTTCGTTCTTCTGGTTAAGTTTGTTGTCAAGATTTATCATTTAATTTTCGCTTGGAACTTACAGGAGTTCAATGTTATGTTGCCTGAAAATCAACAATTTCGAGCTTAACGAACATGGCTTTCATCAAGATTGGTAGGCATCAATACGACTGCTAAATACGATAATATTCATACGAAGCCATCGTGGCCATTTCCACGGATCTATCAGGTTCGGAAGCTAATTTGGCAGGTTTACATAAATTTGTACTAGTTGGATTGAAGAAAATGATTGTACACAGAGAGAAATTTGATAGTCAATTTTACCATTATTGGGGGTTGGGATGACTATTGCAGTATAGTGACTTTGAACCGACTATGATCATGGTCAAAACGATCATTAAAAATAGTTGATTCAACATTTACCATAGTGTCGGAATAGTCCTTGTTTCCATGATCATAGTCAAGAATGCCATGAACATGGTGAATTCTTCCATTTTCATGGTTATTGTAACCATTATATGTAATAGTCATCTTGACCATGATGGATATGTCGGTATAACGGTAGAATTTTTCTCAGAGTAGAGTGGACATTTTTTTTTTACAGCGTCCGGCAATTGAAGTGCTGCATTGAAAACAACATGTAAGTTCAACAAAGTAAAGCTTTTTTGTCAAATTCACAATAATTCACTTGAAACAGTTCACTGTTTGCAAAATCATCAATTAAATTGAGGATGACCACCTTTCAGAAAGATGATCTGCTTCAAACGATCGAAAAACGCTTTGTATGTTGTCCGCATGTGTCCTTCTGGTATTAGATCCCAGTCAGCTACTAGATGTCTCTTCATGTTTTCCAAACTATCATGTTTTCTAGAACAGAACCTACCCTTTAACATACTCCATACAGAAAAGTCTCCATTGGATTCAAGTCAGGCGCATCCACTGATAACTCGGTGGTAGAATTTTATCCTGGAAAATGTTCAGCAATCCACAGTTGAGTTTCGCTTAGAAAACCCAAGGTGTTGGGCCAAAATGAGCTTGTGCCCACGGCGCAACAACATTCTGTAGAACCAATTCCGGATGAGTTTGTTGATTGATTTCCATCTTTTCAGGAACAAAAACCAGTGAAGTTCGACCGTTATGGGTAATTCCGAACCAAACCATCACTGGAGCAGGTTTTTGTCGTCGAGTGGTCGTCAAAACGTCGGAACTTCTTCGAGATTTTTCGGTCAACCAAACCGTATCGTTTTATTTGTTAACTAATGGCTGAAAGAGCTTTTCATCTGTAAATACGATATTTTCTAACTTTGATTCCGCGGCCCTTTGCAGCAATGCCTTAGCTCTTATCACTCGTTCCTTTTTTATTTGCTTGATTGTAAGATCTTGTTTTTTTTGGATCTTGTGAGGTTTGTATTTTTTTGGATCTTGTATGGCTTGGATTCATCAAAAACTGTGATCTGATATATGAAAACATTTCGCCAGTTGAATGGAACTCCGACGCGGATTTCGTTTCAAACGCTCCTCGCCGTTTTTACCAAGGCAGATGTAGTTGTTGTGGCCTGACGTCCACCAACAAGCAATAACTACACTGCTTTTTTCTTCACGGTCCATTTTTCAGGTTCAAATACGATTTCGTAGACTAGTTGCGCCCCAGCTTACAGCTAAGACTCAGAGTATCCAAATCAACAGCGATGTAGTTTTAGATGCAACATTGTAATAGCTGTTATTGTTTTGTAACAGTTCAATTGCCGGACCCTGTATAACGTGACTTTCAGCATGAGGCTGGTTCGTCACGCCAGGAAGACGACCTGGACCCTACGTATCGAAACCATCAACACATGGGCCGGGACCAACGGCTTTACGTCTCTTTTGAAGGAATTGCGGGTTTGTTGTTTGTGAATTGACCCGGGATATTGGATTTTTTTGGTTGTAGTTGTTTTTTTCAAATAATTTAACTCTGCACTTGAAGCATTGCACGATACAGTTGCATGTCCAGCAAAAATAATTTAATAAAAGTAAATTTCCATGGACTGTTGACTATAAGAAACCAGTCAGTTTATCATTTGCCTAGCCAAGCATGCTTAGCATTAATCGAGCGAACTTCACTCTTTATTTCGCAAGACAAGGGAACACATTCTCCATTGCCAAGTACAAAAATAAATATTTTGTACACACAAAGTAAAAATGCAAGATTGTATTGCGATTTCACATGATTCTGTTTCAATTTTTTGCTATGAATCGTGACTTGGAGAAACAAAATGCAATTTGCTTCGAAAAATCCGATGTATGCGTGAGGTGGTGTAATGTATTAGATGAAAAGTGGGATATTGGAATCCAACAATGGCCCATACCTATCATTTCAAGAAACGCATATACGATAAAATAAAACTATCAAATTTCGTCGCCGAGATTCAAACTGAGGCAGACAGCGATGTGGCGTCCTGTTGTAACCACTAAGCCATAATAATATGTTGTGGATAATAGAATAAGGGCCATACGGTTGCTTCGAATGTGGAAGAAAAAAGCGGTACAGCGATAAATTTGTTTTCGAGCAATCTGTGTGCAGCCAGCCGCTCGCACATACTTGTTTAGCTTAGTTTATTTCATAAAACGCTTTGTGGATTAAGATGGACAAAATTGCCTTCTCCGAATCATGCGGCTTTCTTAAGATATGATTGCAACATTTGCGTGGCGCATTAAATACCACCTTTTCAACTTTTGGGTGTATTGACATCAGTGGCATCTCGTGAATTCCCCAAGTGACTGTGCACTATATTCTTAAGGATGTCTGCTCAGCCATAGAGAATAATTTCCCTGATATGATTCGGATTTCCAGTCGTTTTAGTGGAAAACTGATTACCTGATTAGAGCAGATCATTATAAGTTGCTTTTTAGCTGTCTTGTAATACATTTTTGTTGAATAGATCAATTGAAAGTATGCGTAAGGTGACCAAGCACTTGCATAGGGTTTTACGGCACTTTTCAGGAGGCCGTTTCCCGAAATTTACCATTAACCGAAAAATAGAAATTGAACTCTCTCTAAGATCTTTAGGAGCAGCTGTAAAACTCTAGATGAATTAAAGGAAAACCTCTAAAAAGTAATTAGTCGGTTTATTAGAATGAGGAAGGATGCTGAAGTGAATTGAAACAGTAACTTACTCATAATAAAAACGAGTTCTTATTGACTTTATTGTTAGATGCCTTCCAATACCCGATGAAACAAGAGCAAATACGAGAGCCAACCAAAAAAAATGATAGACCACCAGAGACTGCTAGAAGAATGGATGGAATTGAAGTGGAAGTAAGCTTAAAGAAGTAGGTTAGTAAAATTTCGAAGAAGTTCGTAGAGGATTCTAGAGGACGTTCACTGTAAAAGCAGAACAAGCAGAACTATCCAAAAGATTTCAAAGCAGTTTACAGATAGTTCTGTAGTATGTACAAAGAAAGACTATACGAATATCTGAAGAAAATTTATTAGAACATTAGAAACATTTCAGAGGGATTAAAGGTATCAGAGGAAAGCTTGGAGTATCTTTACAAGTACTCAGAACCAATTCAGAGATCATTCAGAGGGAACAAAAACACAAACAAAAGTCTTTTTAAGGCTTCGGTAAAATACTAAACTGTTTTGTTTATCTAGCTTACAGAATGATATACAATATTTACCAATGCATTGGATTTGAATTTGTATAATTCCATCAATAAAACATTGAAAAACGTTTTTGTCAAATTTTCAACCAGAAAACAGAATATTAGAATGTAACATACTGCATATAAGTTTTATAGATCATGAGCCATCTAGGCAGAAAGTGAAGCTCTGCTTAGCTTGTTCATCTTACCCCCAGTTTCCCTCATATGTTTAAGTCTTCTTGGTCATTAGGAAAACTAATTTATAAAACAGTGGTAGCATCTGCCATTTTATATGGAACAAAAGTAGGTGTGCTAACGAAAAAGAACAGAGGATCAATGGCAAATAATAATAAACTTATTTTAGAACTTAACAGTTAGCTAATAATAAAGATAAACTTGGAATAAAAGCTGAAGAATTGTGTAAAGAGGAATGGAGCGAAATCTCTGATGAGAGTCTTCCGAAGATGATATTAAGGGTATGAACCAATTTAAATATTGGAAATACAAACAAAACAAAGCTTTCAATTAAAGATAAAAAAGAAGCCATCAGAGGATAACTTGTGGCTGGTAAATTATTATTATTATTATCATTAAAATTATTATTTTTGTTTTTTTTTACAAAAGTTAGAAATGAAGGGTGATCAAGAAAATACCTTGTAGAATAGAAGGCTTAACAAAAGAAAACGGAAATCAACTCTCCACAATAGCAGACTTTAACATCGATTCACTGATAGTAAAACAATGTAGTTGCAAAACGTCTTCTGTTCATAAATTAATTAAAACATTATCGAATAATTAATGAAGAAAACAGCTTATACTTGAGACAAACACTAAAACTTTATTTGCTAGAAAAAAAAAAACAAAAAAATATGAGAATGAATTAATGAAACACGAACATTACAGCAGGTTATTCAAGCAAGTTTATAGAAACAAAATGGCAGCACTGAAATTTTATGGTCCTCTTATGACACTGCCGATGGTGGCAGTTTGGTATTAATAAAGGTATTCCATATGCTTAGTAACAAATTAATTAATATTCTAATGTCTTGCTTCAAGGTAAGATGATTTCAAAATCAAAGTAAGAAAATCATATCAATTTCTCTGAAGTTTTCATATATTTATATAACACCATATGTTGGGATGAAGGGAGGAACCATCAGAGCACCCGATTGAAGCGATTTGGATAGGAAGATTGGGACTGCCAACTTCCTATTGTTAACATTTCGTGAATAAGGTGGCGTGAGAGGTATGGATGGTAATCACAACGCCGGGGTCGCCCCCAAAGTACTAATCAGTTTCGTTGCAGAACACAACGAATAGATTTATTAGTCCCACCTAATATAAACGAAACATAATTGTCAGTGTAAGATCATCAGGTAAGTAGGTGGATCAGTGAAGGCAAGATACAATAATAACTAAAAAAAACTTTATAAATATATATTATGTAGTGATGATATATCCAATGCAATAGGTAGGTATGGTACCGGATTGAAGCGATTTGGATGGGGAGAGTGGAATTGCCAGCTCCCTGTCATTAACATTTCGTGAATTGAAGGCGGTCTCTTCTCCCCACTTATGGTGGCTTGTTCCACATTGGGTAACAGAATTTTAACGCTGGAAGGAGATTCTCCTAACACCGCGCAACACGCGTAAGTGTCTCTGCTTACGAGTCCACCCATCCGTTTTTGACAGCGTTACAGCGTTAAATTGAATACCTACAGGCAGATATCGAACATGATTAAATCAATCGTAGAGGATGGTCCACTGTCTAAGTGCAACAATGAGCGGTATCTTTTACATACCTACATACAATATACAATTTTATGATTTTGATTTAAATATGATCTTGAGTTTTCCTCGGATATGCAATCAAACTCAGCCTAATTTACAGTAGCCATAAATATGACATCAATAACTACCAGTTCATCGCCATTACTCAATGAACGCAGTCAGCTACAAGTATGTTTACTACACAATTTTTGTGCTGCGACATAAATTTGCGACTCAAAACAGTCAAATTGTCCAAATTCTGCTCTTAATGAATGTGATTACAATTGATCATTTCACAAACAACAAACCCACGGTTCAACAAACAAGAGCCTTATTGAGTATAATCGCAACTCAAAATAGCCCTAGACCCAAAGCCATTGAGTTCAAAATACAGTTTTTATTTGTGACCAAAGTGGCAAAAATACAGAAAACAACACCTACATTGTATTTTATGAACCCTACGCACACAGAATAAAGTGGAAGTTATCAATAAGAACCCGTTCAAGCTGTAATAAAAACAACATGAATCCATTTATCACGCCGTTGATTGTATACCATTGATAAGAAGGGACAGCGCTCGCTTTGATACTAAATGACATAAAATAATAACACCGTTCAATATAGGGCGGAACTTACCCATTGTAAACACGGCATGTCGAGTTGTTAATCCGCTTGTCTGAGCCTCGCCGTTGTCGGTCTTCGAACAGGTCCTTAATTGCCGTCACACCCAACACGAACAGTACCGGAATCATGGCAATCTCCTTTCCGAACGCGTTTATCTGGGGAAACCAGTTCAGTAGCACTATGAATATAAAGTATAGGTTCGCGACTCGGTGAAACTGCTCGAGTAGGTTTTTCGGCACAAACGATAGCAGGGTGTACTTGGTAGTCCGAATTTTGTTCCCTACTAGACGACCGTTGGGATGGTCATTTTTTGGTGTTTTAGGAGGCACTGTGTGATTAGGAACTACTATCCGGTAGCCCCGGTCTTCAAATTTGCTGCTACGACAGAACATAAATCTTTTCCACCAAGGAGGACGATCGGCCCTTCGCAGTGTGTATATCGATTCCGATCTCGAAGCCTGCCTAGAATGACCTTTCGCGGATGTAGAAGCAGTACCCGTTTCCCGAGTTTCCGGTTGTTCCTTGTGACCCGGCGGTAGGATGAAATCTGTTTTTGATCCAACTCGGCTATGGCCAGATCGAGGCACCGGGGCATCCGTGATTTGCCCATGGGAGAGTGCGCGTTGATGACCTCCCTTAACAGCAGATTTGAGAGCCGACGGTCTGCCCGCTGCCCCGAGCATTCCGAAGGAACCTTCACCATGGCTAATCGAGCGGGAATGACCTCCACTGCGAGGATTTTCGAACAATGTTCGACTCGCATTGACGCCGCTCACTGGAACGGCACTACCGGCCGTAACACTTGGACCGGGAAAAACATAGGTACGACTGGTATCTGTTGCGCTTGGCAGGACGGATTGTGTCCCCGGCACTTGGAGATGTTGCTGCGATTGTTGTGAAGTCAGAGGCGCCGCAGGTTGAAATCCACCTGCCGATGGACCATCCTTTCTCGAATCCTCCGATTGTGTCATCGTTGATAAACACCATTAGGAATTGATTCACACTTCCCTGGTTCTAATTGCACTTTTTCTACAAATTTTAACTATTGCACACTTATAAATTTCTCAATCACTGTTCATTTTCAGCCTTGAATTTACATTTTGATTATTTTTTTTTTCACTACAGATCAAATGATTGCCTAATTGAGAAAAAGCTACAAATTGAAATTTCGCAACTCGAAACTAATAAAAAAGAAAACTAAATCCCACAGACTGACTGACTATTCACTGGAACCCGAGCTCGAACAGAGCAGGCACACCAACACTTGAGCGCTTTTCACTTTGTTTCTTTAATTCGAGATTGTTTTGATTTGGCGTCAAAATGAACAGCTGTTCGTCGATACAGTGGTGCAGGCTAGTGATCAACAATCGAAAATCGAGCGAGTCGTCGTTGAAATGTGTCGACATCGGTGATCTGTAATTGAAAGAGAGAGGAAACGTGAATAAGCTGGAAATCAGATTAACGCTTTCGATTTTGTTTTATTAGCCTTGCGTCAGCTTTGGCAAGAGACAGTTGTCGGTGGGTACGCACCAAATAATACAATGTTTGAAACCACTGAAACAATAGGAGGACGAGGTTGATATTTGAAAAAAGCTGGCAATGATTACTTCGAGTAGAAGGACATTTTAAGCTTAGAGGGGCTTAGAATGTGAGTAATTGCTACTAAGTTGTAAGGAGAATTGATAAAACGCGTAGATTCTTCTACGCTGAGAAACGAATGCGTTAAGCAGTTTCTCTATTTGATCAAGTAAAAGATAATCACTCTTGTGTGAAATATTTTCAATAGACGTGTTTCAATGTTAATATTATTATGAAATCTTAGATATGCTCGTCGATTAATCAATCAATAGAACGTATTATTGAAAAATTCAAAACCAAATCCAATTTGAGACTCATATTTTGCGCTGTACGCAAGTCGAAAATAAATACATACTTCTTTTGTTGTGTTTTAAAATGACTTTAAAGTGGGAAGTGAATTGTTTAGGCTTTCCCTTAGAATAATTGTAATTTGGAAGCACTTAGGAAGCGCTGAATATAATTTGCAAACAAAAAGCAAAAAAAACGCTCAAGGCGAAGTGTTTCTTTAAGCTTTGTTTGCGTCTTAATTTATTAACCAGAAGCACAAATACTCACGAATGTTCCAATTTTAGTCAGAGACAAGGAAAAAATACTCACGAATGTTCCAATTTCAGTCAGAGACAAGGAATCTGCTATATATCTACTGTCATAATAATTGTGAGTATACAGGGAAAAATACCTGTGCTCTATGCTGTGTGGCAATCTTAACTTTATATCTGCGACATAGGGTAGAGGGGGCTAATGTGGGCCTTTGGACATGGAATTGGGTTTATCGATAAAAATCTTCTGACCGTATTTTTTTTAGAAATGGTTATGTCATCTGCACAGTACCCAAGTATAATTTTGGTTTAAGGAAAAAAAAAATGATAAAAAATATTTTCCTTGAATTTTAGGTATAGGCCTAATATTTCCCTATTGTGAACCTTTGTGTGTTTTTTTAAATAATGCAACGAATTATTTTTTCTTTTCTTTATTATAGTGCCTTTCAGCCTTTGGCTGGTTCGGCACTTTGGTTTAATTAATTACGAGGGGAGTCCTTAAGGGACTTCCCCAAGAAGAGGTCAAATTTTGGCCTCGTGCTATTACATTAATTTCGTTTTATCTTAACATTAAAGCTTTTTGGAGTTTCAGCTAAGGCTTATAACTATCCCAGATGCACAACATTTACATAACAAGAAAATGCAACGAAAACATTTATGAAAAAAAAAATTATCGGAGGCATACAATATTCATATGACTACATAAGATGATGCGTTGATCTAAGAAAAATAAAACGACAGGAGATTTTCATAGATGGATCCAATTGATGGGATAAATAGATAAACATTACATTCTCTCGACAAGAAGAGCTTTAAGTAGATTGCTATAAAGTTAGCATAACTGTTTGTCATCTTCTTGAGAAGAAATCTAATGAACATTCCTTTTCTTCCATGCTGATTTTAACGACTTAGCTTGGTGTTTATGATCGACCATAGTACGAAGCTATGATATGGTATGATTCCCCGGATAAAGAAATGAGCGATTAAAAATTGGTCAAACATGATTAAGTGCACACTGATTATGTTATTATATACACTGACCAGCGCAAGGAAAAGACCACTATGGTGTTCAGTTAATATTTTGTTACAATATTAAAAATAAACAGTATTATTGCTATATAATAAACTGAAGGAAGTAATGATGGTTTGGTGTTGATATTTTGTTATCAAACAGACATTTTATTTTAATAACTTTACATGGACAGGCTAAGTCAAATTTTGGCACTTGCGGCCGCTTGTCACTGCAAAATCCGTCCTGGAATGGTATAAGGCAAAAGAGGTCAAATTGTCCACAACTTAACCTGATAGAAAAATACTGGGCTCTGGTTAGGCGGAAACTCTTTGACACAAAGAAGAAAGCAAATGGGATCAACGATTTCAAGATAAGATGGAGAACCACCACCGCTACCGTATCTGAGGATACTGTACGGAATCTGATGGCGGGTGTACCACAGAAAGTTCGAGTATTCTATAGAAAGAAGGATTAACATCTCAGTCAACTGTTTTTAACTCTGTATATATAACTCTATTATACTGAAATAAACAAGCGGTTTTGTCGAATTGTGTCTAGATTTGGATTGTTGACATTATCTTAGTGTCCGAAATTTAACGTGGACAGGATTTATATTGCACGGACTCGGTTGGTCCTAAATTTTTTTGCAATCCGCTAAAACAAATTTTCGGTTTTGCAGTGAAATGTGTTAGCCTTTTTGTAACTAGAATCACTAGATGCACGCGTAATACCCCACAACCAAGTAAAACGGATATTAAACGTTACTTAACAGTATTGCAGGATCATTGAAATGTCAAAACAAAATAATTCGAGGGGTGTATTGATGTTATATTATACTAAACTAAAATTATCTATGTAGGGCTTCTACTTTTGTCACACCGAATTTAATCAAAGTTAGGTAACAATTACCAATACGAATATCTTTAATATAACTATGTTTAAAGACCTTTAATCTTGTGGTTGTACAGACTGAACATTGAGCATATTTAGAGCGAATTACGAAGGACAACTCAACCTAACACCCAGTGGACCAGTGTGGACATTTTTCGTTTGGCGAAAAGTTCCACAGCCTGGATTGGAATCGAACCCTCATTTCATGGCAATCGCTTGAACGACGAGTGATGCCGCTAACCGCTTGACCTGGAAGCCGAAGATTATAACTATGACAAGCTTTTCAAAATGTCACAAGTGGTTCAACGATTATTATGTTCAACAAGGCAAAATGCTGGGTACTGTACCTGAGCCGCACAATTTCGTCACAATCTTCGTCTCAACATTTGAGTACTTTGACAAGTAAGAACTATGAAACAGTGCATAGTCAGTTTTGTTACCTATGAAGATTTACATCCCAAGTAACATTGCCTAAACCATCCACCTTTATTAAGTTTTATTGAAGTTTTATGAAAGCCACTTGAAATCAGTTTGGTTTTGTTATGGCACCAAGAGATGCCAATAGGTTTCATACTGTAGTCAGGTTTATGAGAACCTACACAGCTTGTTTGCAACGATCTTAAGACCTTGTTTTCTTAAATTACTTTTACTGCTATCAAAGGCTTTGTTTAGACTTTATGAACCCGTGAAATGCTGTTTTGGGACTCATTTATATTATCTTATTATCTTCAGTTGAAAAGGCATTTTAAAACCATTTTGCCTGCAGTAAATGCCTTAAACGGAAAACAGGCATTGAGGGTTCTAAAACGGCAAAAAACATGACCAAATAGTTTTATAGTAGTCATTGCGATGATAAATTGGCAAACTGGTAAAACTGTGATTTTTTCCAATCGCCATATTTAAATATAAGAAATAATTGAAATGTGAAAAAATAAATGCGCCAAATTTTGAATGTAATGCTGATAAACTGTAGGTCGGAGACCAATTTCGGCATTCTTTAAGATAACCTTGTTGAATTCCATCAATTTTCAGGAAATTAAAGATAAGTTTATCGAATATATTTGTTTTAATTTTGTTCTTGTTGTAGTTTACTCGCATAATTTCCAAGGCGCATTAATTTTCGGCTCTTATCGTGCCAATATTCACAATAAAATTGAATGCGCATATGATTTGGAGCATGATACGTTGTAAAATCTCAACTTGCTTTGGATATTTTGCTATCACACGAAATTCCCCGCAACACTAGAACTGTTTTCTTAGATATTATTTACTGCTAAAGGAATGAGAAGAGCAGAGAATCGAACAAAGCAGAACAAAAAATACCAACCACGATATCACAGTGAAATTTGACAGCTGTGGCCATTTTGGCCGTTTTCATGGCAGCCAATAGGTTTTATGAAGTTTATCAAGTGGTCATAACATCTTTCACTAGGACATTTTCAAAAGCTTTATGGTCTTATAAAGGTTTTATTAAATTGTTTTCTCAACCGTCTATAGAGTGGGCCACTTTGTACAAATATCGGCTTTGAAGAACCATAGTTTTGAATGTAGTTTTATCAACAAAGCCGTGAGGAGTGCTATACGACTGGAATAAAACTAAAATAGTTTCTTGGGATGATATACATCGCAATATTATTTTCTCCAACCCATTACCAAAAACAGTGTTTAATTGAAATACTTGTAGGTTTATTTATTGTATGTAGGGTATGCGTCCCAAAACTCAGCCAAATATGCTACGGTCGATTAAATTTTTTTATTGAAATTGATTAAATAATTGAGCTACAAACGACATCCAACTAGTTATACGCTTGATTAGATAATATAAAGAAGATGCTTATTATTATCCATCACCAAAATGTCGAAAAGCTTATATTTTAAGCCAAGAGCTTTCGAGGGATATGGATGTAATGTCGGTCTATAGGCTTATGCCTTTTCATAAATGCAGCTTTTTCTCATCCTCTAAGTTTCGCATTATTATTATTATTACTATCGCAAGGTTTTCTTCTATAATCTCGTAGACATTTGATTATTGGTAATATTCCCTTCACAGAACACATAATTTCACATATCTTTTTTTTAAAGGCAAACTACTTTAAAACCTTCACTAATTTAAAAACACTTTTAAGAGCGTATTAGTAGAACGATTGTAATTGTTAAACTAGAAAAATTCAAACTAACACTTCACTTGATCACTTTTAAAAAATAAAAAATTGAAACACTTTATCATACTATCATTTGTAAACGCGAGCGAATTCCTTTGAATTCCACTAGAAAAAGCTTATCCTTTGACAGATATGCCTATTTCGTCTGCGCTTTACATACTTTTTCAGTGTCTTTAACGATAGTTTAAAATCTACACTGAGAAAATTTCTAAAAAAAACTAAAAAAAAAGAAAGATCTCCTTAGGAAATCTAACCCTGTACCTCCGGACTGCCGACTACACTGGGCCCCTTTTCAAAAATAGAGAAGTTTCACATAAAAAATATTTTTGGAAGCTTTTCAAATATGCCTTTTTTCCGCATTTCTCGACTCGATTTTATCAATCTTGCAAATAAAATCTTAAATACTTAACTAAACAGTAGAAGATTTTAATCGATTATAGTAACTTATTTTGTTGAGGAAATTAATTTGAGGTGGTATACTATTATTTTATTTACTTATTCAATTAATCATACTGTCAATCAATAAATCGAGGATAACCTAATTACACTATAACCGCACATATATAAGATTTTTTAGAGCGTATACAAAATATTGTTAAAGGTTTGTTCGAAGCATGAGATGAATCCCTTCATTATTTTGATTTCAAATCAATCTTCTTCTGATTTAATGGACCAAATTGAGCGTAATTTGCACCATAATGATCTGGCTCAGAAAAAAAACGTAATTGTCGACTAGGAGCTTAAAAGTAACATTTTTACATTTACAAACTATCACTAGTAAACGCGAACAAATTCCTTTAAATTATTCTAGAAAAAGCTTATCGACAGAATCAGTTTTTTTCATTTTCAGTTTCAGTTTCAATCTCTTTTTTTTTTTTTTTTTTTTTAAGTGTTAGTTTAAATGCTCCTAGTTTTCCAAATAAATTGAGTCAATGCGATGTGAAACGATATTGTTTACGAACGAAACCATAACAAACAATTAATTGAAATGATTGAATAGATTGAACTTAAATTTAAATGCACGCCTCAAGTTGAATGACTCAACTTACTATAAAAAAAAACCCCAAAAGATTTTACTGACTTTGACTTTAAAACGAGATTGCTTAGCGACTCGCAAATAGCCTTGATGCCAAACTGTTTTTTTTTTTTTGTTCCAGCTGGGAAAATTACAAAAGCGTGCCTTCCGATCTGCTGAAAAACGATCTTTGCAAAATGTGCGATTGTCTCCAACATTCAATTGCATGACTAAGTTGAAGCCACAGAACAATGACAGACTAACTCAGTACAGTATGGGGGATATGCTCACTGATCATTCCAGTCATAAGCAACGGTTCTTCAGCATTATTATGACATGGTCTCACAGCTTCTATAACCTAGCAACGACATGGAATGGTACGTTTAAGAATGACACCATGACACCATTGCTATGCACGCAAATTGTAATTATTGTTATCAGCGACTTGATATTTCCGCGTCGCGTACATTTTATCTCACTCTGCCAGAGGCAATGTGTCGTTGTTCTTTTGCAGTCACGATTTGATTTCGCATGAGCTTGGCGACGACGATAAACATGACGTGGCAGTGGGAGCAGACGTGATGCAAAAAGAATGAAACCATTTCCCATTGGATGTTGGGCACGTATTAAAGCTGTCAAACGGCGTAACAGTGACGGTCCAGAGCAAGAGGAATTTGTCTCTTCCCAGTATAGCGCAACCTGGCACGTAAACGACTAAACGGAAAAAATAACTGCTCCGGACGTTGACGCATGACACCTCCTCCCGGGGATACGATATGAGTTGATGGCTCCAGAGATTCTCGTGTAGTTGGAAATGGCATATGAAGTGGTATGGCTGGATGTTATCTTCCGAGAGTGTGACAAGTAATTTGGTTATAACGGGACTGAATGTTATGCTTTCCACGACATGACATGCACCGAGCAAATTGGATTAAAAAGCGCATGGTCATGGTTCACACGATACAATCAGCCCTAGCCAGCATTCATTGGCGCACGTGGCACAGCAAGAAAAGGAAATACCACTGCCCCTAGTGATTATCGCGAAAACTGCTCGCTAATGATTGGTTGATAACTTGTCTTCCAGGTCCGTACTGTTGGTTGACGATAATTGAGTCAACTCATTGTGGGCGTAGTTTAAATTAAAAGCGAACCCGTGCACTACAAACCTGACTTAATTAATATTTATTTAAAATGACCCTGTAGCCTTTGTGGAAAAAATAGTCGACCCCTAATCTTTGTATATGCGCTAAAACAAAAGCCACTGGTTTGCTTGGCAATCGCTACTTCCTCAAGAACGGGTCTGGGAATGAATATTGTTTATGCTTGTGAAGAAATTAATTTTGCACGTTGACAGCTGTTCACGGAGCAGAGATAAAGTGGAGTACTCTCAATCCATTATCAAATTAGCAAATAGCGAACCCTACCTTCAGGCTGTGTGCTACCTAACAACAGGGCAGCGGCAGTAGACGACCCAGATAGACAGCAACTGTGTAAACTTTGGCGGAAACCTACTGAGCTAAGCATACTGGACTAAACGAACTGGAACAGAGGGAGAGGGTTTTTGATCATTCATATGAAATATCGATTGCCTATCCTGCATATATCAAAAAAAATCTACAGGGGTACCCATTTTTGGTTTATTCTCACTAACTTATTGATTTATTTATCTGATACTGGAGTGGGACCATTCATAATGGATAATAATAAAGCTAGATAACTGCAAGTTACGAGAAACCATCATTGCCTTCGAAGTAATCAGTGGTACAAAATGCATTGCCGGTGATCATCCGACTAACCGGTTTCTTATTCGTTCGCAATTGAGTTCAGGAGACTCAAGCCGAGGGAGCAAAAACTATAGCATCTGATCTTGATAATCCTGTACATTCGTGGTTATTATTTACTTCCAACATTTTCCCACCTGATGGTCCTGGATAAAAAGATCAGCAATTCACATAAGTAATTTGATATTCGAAGGCGGATACCACCGCATTCATCATGGAAAAAATCTTGATATGGCTTTCTATACAATTTCCGTTTATGTGGGGCAATTGAACTTATCAAGGGAAAAACCTTCGTGATAAGAATTCCCACTTATTGTTGGAAACATTTACGCCTCGAATGCTAAAGTCTAAGAAAAAAAATATCCTAGCTTATCTTTTCTTTAGTATAAAAAGAATTTTTAAAGATTAAGTAACCCACCAGTAGCGAACGATTTGTTCCATTTTATTTATTTTTTTAAATTTTATTTTAGATGAACTTACTACCGTCTAATTTTCTGTTTTATCCTGATTCGATACCAACTGTTTTCAAGTGTCTAATGCACGACTAATGAATTTCAAAACTGAACACGATTTTTGTGGTGATAGACAATTATAATGAACACAATTGTAGCTCAAGTCGAACTAAAATATAAAATTTGTTGAAATATGCTGAAATTTTCATTTGAACGTAGTTTCAGAGTGTTCAATTTCTAGCACGAAGATAAAAAATCTAGGATGTCTCCCAAAAATATGTACTGAACTAAACCTGAACTATGACTGTGACGTGTATCGAATAGAATCTAATTATAAGAATGGGTATTAACAACTCGTATGCATAAATGGACGAATAAAGCAAATTTTAATCATGTTGTCATATATATTAAAACGAAATCTTCAAACTGTTTGAAACTGTCGACAAAAAAAAGTATTCAATCATTCGTGTTCGCCTGAACTGAACCAACATGACTAGTATGCAATATCCAGCATGGTGTGCAGGCGATGTTTTTTTTTTGAAAAATGTACATATAGTGGTTACTGCTACTGCTGTGGTTTAGTGCTACTGCTAATCACAAGTTTCTTGGTTTGAAATCCATCTGCGTAGTTATTTTATAGTTTCTTCTTCTTCTTTTTTCTGTATTAAGGTGACTTTCAGCCTAAAGCTGGTTCAACACCGGACGGGGGCACCTCCTCCCTACATAATGCACTCATCAACACATGAGCCGACATCAATGCTTTGGCCTTACTTCCCTTCCAAAGGAAGACGTGACCAGAGATTT
The DNA here is from genome assembly GCA_024533555.2 of Aedes koreicus. Taxonomy (NCBI): domain Eukaryota; kingdom Metazoa; phylum Arthropoda; class Insecta; order Diptera; family Culicidae; genus Aedes; species Aedes koreicus. Next base: position 663,091 of record JAHHFK020003779.1, read on the forward strand.
TTTTTTGTCTCAGAAAAATCACACCGACTTCGGCTGGGATTGAACCGTGACCCACTGGGGTGCCAAGTAGGTCTACACCACCGACACCGGTTATTTTATAGTTTCAGCAACATGTGCCCTAAATCAATGGAATTCATTCCGATTTCTTGTGTTTTGAATACATAAGTAATTCTTTTTTGAATTTTTTTTGTGCTTTTTCCTCAATGTACGCTTTGCTGGGAAATTAAAAAAAAAATGTCCGGAGAACAAATGTGTGCACTGATCTGTGCACAGTTTTGTTAACGCTTAGTCATATTACCGAATCAAGCAATATATTGTTTAGCTCATTCCCAACGTTGCCATATATCAGCTCATTACAGAACAGTGCCGGTACAATTTGCCATCTTCACATTTTTCCTGTACATTCATCAACCAAATTATGTACGCCAAACGGTACCGTAAACCTTTCAATTTAAAATTTTCAAAAATGTACTCGCAAGTAGGATTTATTTCATTTCGTTCTCAACAATTAATTTCCAATACCGAATGCTATAAAAATAAGAACAAGGCAAGATTGTTTTCACGCTGTGAGTTCGCAAGTAAAATGTGTGTGCATTTAGCAAGTTGATGCAAACATATTTGATCGGTATTTTTCCCCAGCCCGTGTTGGAATAGGTCGTGTAATGCGCCAGGTGCACATATGGACGAGACGCCACTGTTTATCAGATTTCGAAAATATTCACAATCAGCAAGAGAATACACCTAGTCCTGTTTTATAAAGAGCAATGGTACCACGCTATCTTTGATTGTGCTTCTTTTCAATGTTAAAATTTTGGTTCAGTTGTGCTTAATATTCATCATTTTAAATTCTTATTGAGATTGTTCGAATATTTATTTACAAAAAAATAAATACTAACTCTCTCAATATGGAAAAATATCTGGGATATCAAATATACAGTCACATTTAAATTCAGAGCTAATAAACAACTAAGCATCCCATCGAGAATTTCTGGGCCAACCTGAAGCGTAAAATCTACTCCAACAATTTTGTCGCGAAAACTGAGGAGGAATTGATAAATAAAACGAAGAAAGAACTCAAAAACATGCCTACACGCATGTTTTCGTCCACCATGGCGAATGTTCCGGTTAACTTCCGGAAGGCCGCTCGCAAGGGCGTAGATTTTTTTGCAAGTAAGCTTAAATAATTACCTTCCATGGGAAATTTATCAAAAGTAATTATCTGTCTTACATTTTTTTTATCACCATTCGAAAAAAATCCATTTTTTTCTATGCAATCGTTAATTCATAGTTAAAAACCAACACGTCATAATTTTAATGGAAAGTCCCAGGTGTTTTAACTACTGTCCACTAGATGCCTAGACCTTGGCTAGAGTTTGAAGATCTGGTGGACAAATATGTAGTTGAATCTGTGTTCGTTCAGATGAATTAGAGTGGTAGAGCAAGCCTGGCGCGATTGAAGAAAAACAAAAAAGATAATTTGCAAAACCATACTAATGGAAAATATTCCGGCGATATTTCCGGCACTAAATGGCCAATTTTCAAATTTTGTAATAGCGATGGTCCCATACATGGAACTCATGGAACCTTTCAGTTGGATGCGAGGTTACCCGATTTGCTGGAGTGGTCGACGAAAAAATACAGAAGTTTTCCGATCTCGTCGAGCTGTGTCGATTGGTACTGGGTTCGCTCTCTCCGAGCCTGAGATGAAAAGTTAGTTTTCCAACTAGTTTGTAAGAAGGGCAAAATAATGTCTGACCGTAAATTTTCAAATAATAGGTTTCCATCTAACATGAACACGTCTAAATTGAAGCTTATTTCCTATGAATAATACCTTTATGTATTCAGAAAAAAAATCTGAGTTTTCAATGTGATGTAAATATCAGAGCATTTAAAATTTTATTTTATTCCACACGAAGCAGCAACTTGCATGAAATAGTTCTAACAAAGAAGACCTTTTGCATACAATAATATCCGCAATGTATGCAATGTCCTAAAATATTACACGATGCATAATGTAGTATTTTATGTTTTGTGACGCTCCATTTATGTGCATGATATTGAACAGAAATTCACACTACTTTTTCGAGCTGTGTATTTTGCTAAAGAGAATGTTTTGAAAAATTTAAGACTTTTGAACAAACAAGGGGGTTAAATGGTGTTTAACTGTGTTATGGTCCAAAATAGCCAAAATAACCTAAACTGCAATAAATCTAGATAGGACTGAAGAAGTTTTGTATGATTACTCCAATAGTACTTTTAAATACATTACACTTCGGGTTGCAGTAGGGGTTATATGATAGAAAAATGAAAGTTTCTCTAAAATTTTAGCGATTTTCAGGGTTTTTATTTGCAAGGGGATTTGCGTTTGCAGTGAATTGAATGCTCCCTTCATCACTTCTGGAACTATAAATGGTGAAATATATAAGCAAGAGTGGCTTCAAACCCGAATCTTGTCATTCATGAAAAATCACAAGAGTTCTATTAAATTTAGGTCTTGTATGATTTTTGTCTGACATGAATCCTCCAAATTCTAGGGAGCTTCGCCCGAATGAAAGTTTTTGGGCTATTCTAGAGACAGCAGTACGTAAGAATCCCAAAATAATAAAAAAATAAGCTGGAATTGAAGAAAGTCTGAATGAAAGTGACCAAACATATGAGAATAGCTGTTGTACAAAACCTAATGGCTTCAGGCAAGAAGAGAAGAGTACAAGCATTTGTAAAGAAGAAAAGAAGAAAATAATACAAATCATAGCTTATTAGTCGATCTCCATTTTCTACAAGTTTAAAAAGAATCCGACAAGAGGCCAAATATTGTATACCATTTTCTACGAATACACCCTTTATGTTTAAGGACAATATACACCACTTCTCCATTATGCAGAAATCTGAAATTTTGGAAAAAAAAATTTCGTCAAATAGACAAATAAACAAACGTGTTGACGTGAAACTCGTTTTATTGGAAGACAAAAAACTGCTCTGCACTTTCAAGACACTGAAATGTTGAATAAGAGGGTTGGAATTAACAGTACGTTTTGGTAAACGATACGCTGAATTCTATTTATAACTATTCTCCACTAATTTGGTTTTCAAGAGAATCACAAAACATACTTGAATATCAGTACCGATTTAAACCAACAGTAAGGATACTGTTGGAGCCACTCACAAAAATTGATGATGGCTTACTTCATTTAGAAAAAAAAACGCTTGATCGTCGATAAAAACCGATTTAAAACCAACAGGAAAGATGCTTTTGCTGTTTGGCCTTTTCTCGTCAATTCTTTCGCAGCTTTAGAGAAACATGAATAAAGGAATAGAAATAGCAATAGGAAAAGCGAAGAACGCCATCGATGAAAACTGAGTTGTCAAACAGGGTTACTGATCACGCCTCATGTTATCTACTAATCATCAGCGACAGGGTTACTGATCACGCCTCATTTTATCTACTACTCATCAGCGATAAGCTATACTGTACACTAAAATTGGAAATATGAATTTTGCTGTTTATAATTTTAACAATTGTGTTTTGAGCATGGAAAATTGTAACAAATCCGAACACTTCATCGATTTTTAATAGTGATGAAGTAACGCGTGAGTTATGAGAATTAAAGTTTCTCGAACACTGGCATCAACTCATAGGCTACAAAACGAAGCCTATCTGAGCATATGTCGTGAATGTCTACGCCCATTATTCTTTAAAACAATTTTCATAGTTTTAGAATTAAACTAAAAACCTTAAAACAGAATTGGGCTAAAGGCGGTAGATTTTTGATAATATCTCAATCATTGATTTCTTACTCTCAAATACAATGGTACGGAATGGTAAACATATTTAGAATTTGTTATAGTATCTTTCCAGATATCGTTCCGATAAAAAGGATAAAGTGCGTATTGCTCTTAGCCCGACGGAAATTAGATCGAAAACCCTGTTGCAAGCGCAACGAAACTATTTATGGCGAAAAGACCGCGAACGAATTGGCATGACTGTTCTGATCATTTAATAGCTAAAAGCGGAAGCGATGCATCCTTTGCAAACCAACTGTAAACATGCATATGCGATAAAATTCAATCAATGCATGTATCTCGCAATTTCCATTGGACTTTTAATTAACACAAGCTGTGGAAATATACTACATCTCTCAGTCAGACAGTCCGTCACTCGCTCACTCAACCAGTCGGCGCTTCGAAGAGCGAGGAAGCTGATCGTGATCATCTTTCCGCCAAGTGCACTTCATAGGTTTCCGACCTTAACAGCACCGCAGCGCCAGTATCTCAGTTTTACTCATCCTCTGATCACAAAGTTGTGTTAGTTTTTCCTTACTTTCCCTCGGACGCACGGCGGGTGAGCACAATAAACTTAAATCATAATTAACAAGACTGACTGATCTACCTATGAGTGTCTTTCGGACAATTTATTCTAAGGAACCAGTTGCCTCAACTGAACATTGAGTCAAATTCGACTCGAATTCCCAACAAGTCCTTGACTTGTTCTACATGAATTCTTTTCTGAAATATTTTGAAATCTCGGTTTATACCTTATTCATAGTCTCGAAGTAGTATAATAATATTAATAAAAATATATGTGAAGTTTTAAACGATTAAAACAGTAGGTGAATTTGCACAAGCACCTTTTTGCAGCGACAATTACACACTGATGAATCATCAAAACGTTGAAAATGATGCATCACATTGACCATCGGAACTCTTGCAAACTTGTTCAACGCACGTTGAAGTCTCGATTCGTGCAACCATACATCTGCGATTGTGTTTTGAATACTGTTCCACCTAACTTTGCGTCGGTGCATATTTCGAAAACCAAACGCACCAACAACAAACTATGATTCATCATCCACTTGATTTCGCTACTTTTGCTTTCGTTCTTTCTCTTTCTCCTGATGCTAAGTGGTGTCTCATGCTACTTGTTGTTTTCGAATTTTTTCCTCTTTTTTCATTTTACTTCCACCGCCGTACTGTCGTTTTGGCTGAATGAAAGTGGAACAATACGAAGCAATATAAAAGTTAAGACACAGCGAAAAGCAACAGAGAGAAAAAGTGTATAAAACTGGAATTAATTCGTGAATAATCAGTGATCATGCCAACCAAAAGCTGGTAATACACTTTCTGCCATTCAATGTGGTGCGAAGGGGACTAAATCCGGCCAAGCTCCACACGGTTGGATGTCCGATTTGACCCACTATTTGGTTGGACTTTTTTACTACTATACGTACTGGGCTTGTTTTATTTTACAACCGCAGAATTCAGTGTATTTTAATGGTATCATAGAGAATCGGATTTATGCTTTCCTGTTCAACATAGATACGGTACTTTGTTCAGAGCGATGTCAATGTTTAATTTTGAGTCAGCAATAGAACGAATCTATGATTTTCCATAGCAAAGGTTTACCGCTATTGTTGGGTACACTTGCACCGTAAGATTAACTTCTGAGCAGGCCAAGCCTAAGACGTATTCACGCGTGTGTGCTTTTGAAATTTGACAAGGGTGAAGAATATTGGGCTGCCATGTCCAACGTGAGATGACGTAAGTGACAGAATACAAATTATCCAGAAGAAGCTTTTTCTTCTTTTATTTGTGTATTTTGTGCTCCACTTCAATAAGGGGAATGTTTCATACTTTACTTCTGGCTTTAAATAAATCTAAATACGCTTAGGTATGTGGTTGAGTAAGTAATGATGAAACCAAAACTCTACGAAATCTACTTAATTATAACAGTTCCATTTGATAATATAGGAGAGTTTACCTAAAACTTATGTCATTTAATAACTAGACACACTGTTTATTTTACTGCTGCGCTCCTAGTGGTCAGATCTGGAATGTTTTGCAAGCAGTTTGTTTTGAAATGTATTATATTTCAGTGCTGAAAAGTTCGTCACAATTCATTTTGTTTCAAAGCACGCCGAATGATGGAAACCGATGGAACCAAAAACTAATTTTGGACACCCACTTCAAAAATCCGACGTGATCAGGTTAAAAAATCACGAGGTCGTTGAAATTGGCTAAATCAAACACTTTCGTGAACGGCATACTATCGATCGGCAGGATCACAGCCAGCGTCGTAGTGGAACTAAGGATCGAAAATTGCAGTTAAAGTTATGGAGAACGATTAGGGCAAACCAGGATTATGATATCGCCAAGAATTTTAATACCAGCCAAAGGATCCGTCTACGAGAAGTATTTCGATCGTTTCGGGCCAGTTAGCAAACAAACAGGACACTGAGGCAGAATCTAGTGGCCAAAAGACGTGCCCGGAAGTTGAACATTGAGGTTCTTACCCAGTACGAAGAGTACATCCTCCTGGACTACACAACGTACGTGAAGATAGATGTTGGGCAACTTCCCGGGCAAAAGTACTACTAAGCCACTTTTCGAGGTTATGTCCCTAGCAAGTTCAAATTCGTTCTTGCCGATAAATTTGCAGGAAAGCTTATGATCTGTCAAGGTATTTGCTGCTGCGAACAAAAAACTAAGGTTTTCGCGACAAACAAGACTGTGGTTTCCAAAATGTACAACCAAGAGTGGCTGAAAAAACCTTTTTTTCCATACATTAAAGTTCACAATGGACCTGTAAAGGTTTGGCCTGATCTGGAAAGCTGCCACTACAGCGAAAAAGTAATACAGTAGTATCGAGACAAGGGGATGGATTTCATCGAAAAGGCCGGCAATCCACCTGCTCTCAATTCCACTCAATTGAGAAATATTGGGCAGTTGTCAAACAGAATTTGAAGAAGAGGTAAAGTGACTTGGGATGATGTGTGATATTCGAGGAAAAGTTCGATATTTAATCAAAACCAAATCGGATTCATTTGCTTGCTATTTTTTGCAATAAAGAACAATAAATTAGCTTCATTTTGAGTACCCAACACTGTTATTTCATTAACATGGTTCCGAGATAGATCTGTTTTTTGCGTTCAGGTATTAAATGACTCAAGCTTTCTTTACGGTAAACCAAGACGAGTGTACATTTTTACATTTTCATAGTCTTAGCATAGAGCATACATCTGACGTTTTTTTTGTTTACATTTATTTGCTCCTTGCTCTTTTATCCAATTTTGAAACTTTGAACTTTCTGTTTGAAAGTTTTTTTTTTTATAATGCGCCAAATTTCCCCAGTGAGTATAACCTTTGTCGACAAGTATCAGCCTTCGCCTGAAAGTCTCTTATATAAAGATAAATAGTAATAAAAAATAACTCTCTCGACAACTACTGTTTATTTCAGCTATCCTTTTTATTTAAATTGCGTTTGAAGCCGTTGTTTAATTGTAGGCAATACAAAATCAGATGCATTTCTGCTTATTTGAAAAAATATAGTGTAGCCAAAACTAAAAGATCAAGTCATATGATACTAAGATGAATTTAAGAATTCGATGTATGACGAAATTAGCGCTTGATTAACAACCCTACGATGAACGGTATTCCCATACCCGTTATTTTAAGCTTAACTTTTCGGTATTTGGATAAATCTAAACCAAATTTTATGAAATTTTCATTGTATCATTGTTAGATTAAATTTAGGATCCGATCATCGTAGGATCATTCCTACGGAGTTATTTCGGATTGTCTTGGAGTACCTAGGGGTCCCGTTTTCGATTTTCTGAAGGAAATCACAAGTTCATGCATAAATGTATGTATGTTAGAATTAATCTTAACGTACAGCATACATCTGACGTTTTTTTTTTGTTTACATTTATTTGCTCCTTGCTCTTTTATCCAATACTGTTTAAAAGTTTTTTTTTATAATGCGCCAAATTTCCCCAGTGAGTATAACCTTTGTCGACAAGTATCTAATTAGAATAAGGTATAAACATATACAACTAAGGAGTCTCGATGATCATTGACCGGATTGGCTCCGTCGGAACAGGTGGAAAGTATCCTCAATCATGGATCAAAGTGGAATACATTTTAATTCATTCATGCGATGCTCCAACTTTCATGAACTAATCGCAGGGAATGATTCGAGTATCGTGGCAGGTGCTCACATGTTTATTGGATTATTCTGGAAGTTTTCCGGTGATTCTGGATACTGGTTCCAGAGATCATCTTAAGAAAAGTAGTAAAATCAAAGAATGCATGTGACACATCAAATGATATCTACAGATAACGAGGGGATCTATGAAGACATGTTTAGATGCCTCTGAGTTCGCTGGTTCGTTGTGATTGCTTTTCGTTGGTTCCAGATACTAGTTCCAGATATCATCGCAAAGGTAAAAAATAAAAGTAAAGGAACTCCAGGCATCTGACCTATCAAATGATATCTACAGGCCAAAGAGAGCCCAATGATGACGTTTTCTGATATCTCTGAGATCACTGGGTCATTTTAGCCATTTTTCGTTGGTTCCGGATCCTAGTTCCAAAGATCATAAGGATAAACATGAAATCAAAAGCACTTCATGCACGTCACACATCAAATTATGTCTACAAATCACAAGTAGTCAAATACCAGACTCAAAATTAATATAACTGGTGTTGAAATTACCCTAACGCTAATATCCTAAGCAGTACAGCGTACACGCACTTTTAAATTCAATTCAGTGTCAGACATCGACGGGATCGGATTACGACCTGCCAGTTTCAATTTCATTTCTTTATAAGTTTAACAGGTTTTTTTTTTTCTGATTGGCCTGTTCGGTGGTACTGTTCCAAAAATCGTTAAAAACTTCAAAACTCTCGCCGAGAATGCCGAAGGTGAAGGTTGCAAGGGCAGAATGTTCTACCGCGTCGTGAAAAATCCAGGCCAGTCCCACAGGTGGATCGCGAAACAGTTGGGAATCGACAATTCGACCGTGTCCCGTGTGGTAAAAGCATTCAAGGAGACCCAGACGACCCAGCAGCGAGCTGGTTGCGGAAGAGAAGCGAAGACGACCGACTCCGTGAACGCAAGGCTGGTGAGTGATTACTTCAAGCGCAATCCGAACCATTCGAGTGTGGACGTGGCCAAGAAAGTCAATTCTGCCGTCTGGTTTGTCCAGCAGCCAATGAAATGGGCCGGACTTCATGTCTTCAAGGTAAGGGAAGCGCCTAACTGAACCGATAAACAGAATACGGTGGCCAAATCCCGCGCCAGAAAGCTGTACCGCAAGTGGTTGCTGTAGCCGAAATGTATAGTAATGGACGAAGAGACGTACATTAAAGCGGACGATGATATCGTTGCGTAAATCCCTTCGAATTATTTCGCCAGCCGTATATGGAACATGTCGTCCAAGAAGACACTGTTGCAAATGACTCGGAAGGAGTTTGAGAATTTTGAGTCCTTTCGTCAGTTTCTTCAATTGTCTTTTTGTTATTTTGTTAGTCAGTGTAACGTTTACAAGTTTAATAAGGTGTTCCGTAATTTTTCAGTCTTTCCTAGTTCAGTCCGTTGGTGTGTCATTTATGTGCTCTAAGAGTATTCCAAAGCAGTTTTCTCGAAACAAAAATACGAAGTTATTGTATTGTTCGTTGTGCGTTAGAATTATATAACTTAACTCCTTTTGAAGCATTTCACCAGCCGTGCAAGGAACATGTCGTCCACATGTCCATGTCGACACTGTTGTAACTGCCTCAAAAGGTGTTACATTTTCAAGTTCAAGTTTCACTTTCTCTTAATCATGTTCATGTCCACTGTTTTGTATGGTGTCTTTTCGTCTTATTGTAGTTTAGCTATTTATTTTTTCAGTGTAATGTTTACAAGTTTAATAAGGCGTTTTTCTTATATTCTAATTTCTTCAGTCTTTGTAGTCTAGTTCGTTGTCGTTTATGTGCTCTGAGAGTGTTTTGAAGCAGTTTTCTCGAATCAAAAATAAGTTGTCATTATGTCCTCGAGATATTTGCGTTCTACCTGTTGTAGTAATGTGTGATATTACAAGGCTAAGTAGTACCAACAATATAATTTTTATGGTTTACTGATGGGACTCATGAGAGATAAGTTTCCTTTAAAAAATATTGTGAGGTCGTTGCGTCTCTTTATGTTTTTTAATAAGTTAGTCAGTGTTAAGCTTCATCACGCCTATTCCCTATCTATTATTATAAAATTATCGAGAGTGAAGCCGTTAGCCGTTAGAGTGTTTCTTTACCATTTTTATAATGTGTGGTCTTTTTATTATGGCTTTTTGAAGTGAGACATAACAAAATAAGACTGGCGCCACGTTCCTTGTTTTAATGAAACTTCTACTCAGTGAATCCAACAGGCGATTCCCTACGAGTGTCGATAATCTTGAACTCATTGTCTATGAATATATACCTGTCTAGCTAGATTCAGATTTAAGTGTGGCTACGGCTCATCATATCAGGGAACGCATAAGAAAGGTTTTGCAGCCAAGAAGAAACCCTAAATCATTATCACTGAGGAAAGAGCTCCACTAGACTGCAACAGCATTCAAGGCTCCAAGGCAGAACGCAAATCTTGTTTGACTTGCCAAATACGATCTCAACCAAACTTGGCTGATTTTGAATTTGCTCCACTCAGGAACTTATAAACTTGGTAATTTTACTCAGAATGCTGAGCGATTCCTGGATGTATTTTCGCTAGCATTAGAAGCACTTCTATCAATATGTATTAAGATCTTTCGAAAATTCTGCTCAATCCCAGTGTTGGAAAGGTTCGTCATTTTTCACGTATCCTGGTCAGAATTCTTAGCGAATTCTGCTTTGGATTTCAAGCAAATATTATTCAGACTTTGAGAGCTAAAACTCAGAACTCTCAAGACACAGAGGAGAATTTTTAAAGCGATCTATTTCTAGGCTTTTAGTTTGCCACCGGAAAGATAATTGTGTTAGTGAGGTAGACTTATTCTTATATTAAGGATTGATACGATTAATGGATGTGCAGTAAACTGTTTTTCCAATGCATTTAAAAAAAAGTTACCCAACGAAAAAAAGTTGACCCAACGATTTTCATTTTGTACCAAATTTGAATGTTTGCATACTCAAAATATTGCTTGATGTATGAATTTTCTGACTATGGCTAACAATATTAAATTGGACCGAATTGGCCATTTATAATCTGTACCGGCAGATCATGAATGGCCAATCATAACATGACTTCTTAACTGCTAAATACGAGTATGCAACACGATAATTGATTAGATACTTTGTAACCAGGTCAGTATTATATTGGACACAGGAAGGCAGATTTCGGATGCTCCATAAAAGTGGCCAAATTATGATTTCATGAGAAACTAGTCGTACGATATACCTAGATTTTCAGAATTTTATGGGCAATTCATCAGAAACCATATCAACGGTTTGGAGGAGATCTAGGAATTCTGACACAAGACGTACATTCGAAATGCGATATTTTTTTTAAATAACAACTATAGGTCTGAAATTTCATGACTTTTCCTGTTTCGGGGAGACGTTTATTTTAAGGTTATAAACTTGAAGTTGTCAAAAAGCATCAAAATTCGACAATTCTCACTATAAGCTTATCCATTATATAAAAAAAAACTACAAGGTACAATCCCATTGGGTTGTTCGAAATGATGGAGTAGGACTACGCTAATAAATACTAGCCATTTTGAATGTACAATGGCATTTTAAGACGAGGCTTAACATTTATGAATTTTTCAATAGTATGTGGCCCGAAATTGGGTCCTCCCTTAGCTCAGCCTTTACCGCTCAGCTACAAAGCAACACCATGCTGGAGGTGGCTGGGGTCGATTCCCGATCTGGTCTAGGAATTTTTCGTTAAAGTAAATTTTCTTTGCTCCCTGGGCACAGGATATGATTGTACTTGCCACACAATCATACTAATGCAAAAAGGGTACCTGGCATCTTAAGTTCTCAATTAATATTTGTGGGAGTGCATTTAGAACACTAAGATGAGAGCAAGCAATAAGCTAATTGTGAAAGCAATAAGCATGAAATGCTAAAGAAGAAGAAGGCCTGAAGTCAACAATGGCTTTTCTTGGAATCTAGGCATAAATATTTCCAAACGATTGGTGCAAAATTTTTGAAAATCTCTGGAGAAACGACTGAGATATTAACGTTAAAAACCTGACCATTTTTCGTGACGGTCGCAATTTGGTTTTTTTTTTAAATTGTACCCCAGTATAGAAAACAAAAACGGAGACCTACGTCAAAAATCGATGGTTTTTTTTACGAGAATAAGAAATTATATTGATCATACGTCTATTCCCTTCTTATGGTTCACTATGGACTGGTCAAGTTCTGCTTTTTTAGGTGATCAATTCCCTGCGCTTTATCCTGATTGGTTTAAGTATAACGAAAATCAAATTAAACTACAATAAACTACTAATTATAACCACCGAATCTCATAAAATACGAAACTGTCCGCAGGAAGTCCACACAAACAGAAGTGCCAATATTTACACAACTTATCACCGAGCTAACTTCCATGCAGATTACATGAACAAACACTAAAGGACTGGCTTTGAGACAAGATATGGGAAAATCCCTCCGGCTCGTTAGTATTGAGCGTCGGGTTGGTTGTCAAATCATGGCCAAACGCTAGCTCAGACGATGTCTAATCCAAATATTCATTTCAGGGTAGAGTGTCTGTTGCTTTTCGTTTCGATGTGTAGCGTCGATCCAGTAGGGGTAACCGATAGAGGATGTTGGGGAACAAAACAACACGACTATAATGATGGATCAGTCATTATTTAGACAAATTCAGCTTCTTTAAATATAATGCAATTGATTGATGGTCTTTTTTTTTGGTCTTTTAATTTTTTAACAGAATCTTTCAAAATTATGGAGATTATGTTGATTGAGCGATTTTGAAAAATAATTCAATAATATTGAAGGTCTATTATTTTTTTTCCAGAATCTTCAGAAACTGTAAAGATTATTTTGATTAAGCAATTGCAAAAATTAATTCAATAACACGTTTTAATTTTTAAAAGCATTTTCTAAATTTTTTTTTAGATTTCTGCATAGATAAATTCAAACTAACTCTATACCCCAGTAGTTCCATTACAACTAGGAACAGATTTAATCAAGGTTATTAACATAACACAATAATAATACAGAAATTTCCGTATCGTTGGTAATCTAAGCAGAGTTCACTCTTTAATGAGGGTTTGGTTCAGTCAGTCAGTCAGAGACTTGAAGAATATTTTATTAAATGAGAAAACATCATCTTAAACATGCTTTGGCGAATGAACAATCATGGAAAAACGATAATTTTCCGTTTGCTCTTTGGCGACCCTGACGTAGTGATTAAAATCCGTACCTCTCACGCCCAAGTCATGAGACCAAATTTCCCCCAAGGACAAATACCCAACCTAGATGAACCAGCCTAGGTTGAAAATCTCGATAGAATAAAAAATATCGCATATGGGTAGGTTATAGGTTTTAACCAACCGAACGAAACATTTAAAGTTTTGATGGTCATCCTTAGCGTATATTTATTTACGAACTACATGTTAATAAATCACAATAACATATTTTCTAAAATTTGAATGGACTCACGAAGTTCCCTTTGTTGAATTTGACCAGTGGATGCGTCAATTCCAGTATTTCTAGGGTTTGTTTTTTTGTAAAAAAATCCTTCTGCCGCTGGCCTCATTACAACGCATTTTTGAGTTCTCAGTGACTTTGTCGACTTTTGGAGAATGATTTCAAAATAAATTAACTATATTAACTTAACTAATCGCAGTCTTTCTGATGAACTTTTGGACTCTTTGAACAGGTTGAGCATTTGATCACGAAACGCCGCTGAAAGAAACGTAATCAGATTGAAGCTAAAAGATCATGTTATCATATGAATACATTCAGTGAAGTGGTTTGATGGGAAAATATACTGAATTTGATGTTTAAAACGGTGACACAGCCGAAAATTTTCCCTAAAATCATATATTATAAATAAAAAAATGATCAAACTAATGTCATTCAAATACTGTCATTATGAATAGTACGCTGTACTAACTAACTCATTAAAGTGAGTTTCACTTCATATATACGCTGAATTGACACCTACCAAGACACCAAATGATAAATCAGACCTAATCATCGATCAATTAGGCCCACCATCCGCTATGGCCTCTCTCGCATTTTACGTTGGATCCACGCGATTTGCGTTAACCTTAAACTTGCTGACCATGGGATAAAACTAGATATACGAAAAGCTTGAATCGCATATCTACCATGCATGTTTGGTAAACAGAGACGAGGAAACAGAAACAAAAAGTTTGAATAGCAACGTAAGACGGGAAAAAGCGGTCAGTAAACTTTATTGAGTCACATTTGTGTTTGCGCTGGTCGTCGTCTGGTGGACATCAAACGTGATCAACAAAGAAGAGTAGTCAACTGGATATCAAAACATTGGATTGGTTTGCTTGGCACTTCAGGCACAAAATCATTGTTATACCCAATGTGTGCTAAGCAAGCTCAAAACTGTAAATCATATTATCTGATTTCGATGAATAAGCAGTCTCCACCAAAGCAATTGAGGCGTGGAATCGGGATTCAATTCAACATTGGTGCCTCGATGAATTATATCGAATTGAAAGTTTGAACCGAATAGACAGAACGTGAGCATTTCTAGTGTTTCGCCCTTCTCTTCGAGTTATTGTGCCACTACAAGCAATTGATGTGGCTTTAACGTCAATAGTCAATATTAGACCTCAATAGATTGTATCTTGACAACTTCTCCTATAGCGCACTGCAAGGGACTGTAACCAGCTGTGAACTTATGACGCGACGTGACGTGACCTTCTCTGACTGTTATATTCTTCGGGGTGGAGTCCAACCCGTGTTAAGCAGGGCAAATCTTGGAATGAAAAGTTATGCAAACATTAAACCTTGTTGAGTAAGAAACATATTTCAGAATGTCATCTGTAGCGAATTGTTGTGGTAAATACATTTTATGCCGAAACGTTTCATTGAAAAAGGTCAAGATTTTTCTTTTGGTATTTCAAGCTTATTGCTTATCACAGGAATTAGCTTATTGCTTGCTATCAACTAAGTCAGGTAAATACAACTCTACAATTATTGAAGGGGTCGCTGAATTTTATTTAATTGTTAATAAAAATTGTTCTACAGGAACAACGGATATTGAAATTATCATCAATTTTTCATACTTTTTATTAACAACATTAATATATATATACAATGTTTAACGATAGGCCGAATTCTAGATCCATAGACCCACATTAGAGCACTTTCCCCTATATATAGAGAATGAATAATACAGTATATATAGAATAAATAAGTGTACTGAATAAAAGTAAAAACTTTAATTGTTTAAAATTAGGAGATGGTGTGATCAAACTCCATAGTGATGCATCCTTTCGATGTTTTTACTTGTTTTTAGGAAAATATTAACTTCGTTTTCGGAAACTTTGTTCAGAAGTAGCTTGACACTAATGTAGAAGATCGGGGATGTATCTTAAGGGATCCATTTAATTGAGAACTTTCAATGCCTTTCGATTTTTCGAAAGTTCTTGAAACCTAAAATTCGTATGTTTTTCTGGATTCGAATGACTTAAACAGAATAAGTTAAACGTTTTGGTCAAATATATTGCTATTTAGAGGTGGCGTAGGGGGTAACTCCAGCTAGGGAACACCAACCTCTCACGCATATAGGAGCAATTGACGAAAATTACTAAAATACCCAAAAAGGTGTATGAGTGACTACGACAAGAGATGAACCAGCCCGAGGCTGAAAATCCCAATAATCAAGAAACAAACAACAAATACAAATAGATGGCGTTGTACTTTCATAAAAATTAACACAACTTCATTTTTCGACCATTCTTGAATCTTTGAAAATCAATATTTTCAATTTACAATTTTATTAAAGTTTGTGATTTTTTTTTTTTTTTTTTTTTTTGCCAAGTATTTTTTTTGTTTTTATTTTTTTGGTTTTTTTTTTTTTTTTTAAAAAAATAATTTTGTGGGGGAGTAGGTTGGTTTTTTTTTTTTTTTTTTTTTTTTTATAAATGTTTGTTGGTGTGTTTTTTTTTGTTGTTTGGCCTGTGTAGAAATATTATTGATGGTTAAAGAAAATTTTAAGACCAAAACGATTAGTTTCATTGGTATGATGTCTTCGGCATAGCTGTACATAATAATTTGTCCTTTTTGAAAAAAATATACTCGGTAAAATTATTTTTTTAAATTCAAGGATACGCGAACATTTAAAAAATCTAATTTTATTTATATTAAGGTCCATAATGTTTGTTTAAGACTGGTGGTTGACTGATCCTGAAGCAATAAAAAATAAAATAGTTATATTTTAAAAAACCCCACCTATTTATAGTTTAACCGATTGTCACAGTGTATATTGTTCTCTTTTTTTTTCATTCCAACACATCTGTACTATCCGATTGGATCTGCTTTTTGACAGCTAAATGGCTAGCTAAAAGTAGACCCCAAAAATAATTATTTGCACCTCTAATATTTAAATTGTACTCATATGTTGGAAGGTGAAAGGAAACCGTTGATCATACTTACAAACGGAATAGAGTGAACTAGTCTACCGATTTTTCTAAAGCAATTGATATGGTACATTACATCCAAACAATATTTATCTGTAACTAAAATTTAAGTTGTATTCATGTATAAAGGAGATCGAATAAAATAGGCGAATTAAAATATTAAAAATTACAGGGAATGCCAACTTAGCGTGATTCTAACGCGATTGTGAACACGTTGTGATTGTGGCATGTTTAAGATAATGTTTTCTTATTTAACAAAGGAATCTGAAACAACTTTTGTGAAACAACTGACTACCTGTACCTAACAGGTTGAACATCAGGACAAGAGGCGCTGCCTTCTAAGAATTGTTTACACATCTGAAAAAAATAATAATCGAGTCATCCTACACAGCAAAAAAAAAAAAATAAACATTACATGCGATGTAAAACGTTTGCATGGTAAAAATATACCAACGCATTGCGTTCTTTAATATTAAATTGAAAACCGGACCATAGATAAACATTGAAAAATACGTCTTTTTCCATTGGTTCATACATTAGTACATATTGCAAAAATAATCGTATAAGTATAAATCGACTTCCATAGAAATGTATCGAATAGAACTACTGTTTTGCTTAGCTGTCATTCTCCACCCAAGCAAAGGACATAAGAGAACGTTTATTTGTACCTGCAGTTTCTAAAGACTGTATTCGATTAAATTTGGACACACAAAATAGGTCACCAAAAATTTTCCTTGAGCCCGATTCTTTTCAAACTTTTTGGAAATAAAGTACTACTAAATGGTTAAGTTTTGACATCATTGGTTTATTGAAACTCTTCTACCAACCCAAAAGCCCGCACCTTTGCCTTGACCCCTTTCATCAAATTTTGGGCAATTATAGGACCGACTTGCTTACTTACTTTTAACCACACTTTCTTTAGTTCAAGTTCATTTTCTATCAGTTTTGGAGTTTTAACGAGCTTTGCCTTCATGATTGCCCAAAATTTTTCAATTGGGCGAAGTTCCGGAGTGTTTGGAGGGTTGACGTCTTTTGGTACAAAAACTACATTATTATCTTTGTACCAGTCTAAGACGGGCCTGGCATAGTGGTAAGATGCCAAATCCGGCCAAAACAGTGTCGGGCCATCGTGAGATCTCAAGAAGGGCAGAAGTCGTTTTTGGAGGCATTCGTCCTTGTAGATTTGTCCGTTGACGGTCCCAGAGGTGATGAAGGGCTGACTCATTTTGCCACATCCGCAGATCGCTTGCCAGACAAGGAATTTTTTGGCGAATTTCGACAGTTTCTTCTTCCGTACACTCTCCGGAACGGCCAACTTAGAGGTGGCGACGTAGTGTTCCTGTCCTGGCATTTGTTTGGTGTCGGCTTTAATGTAGGTCTCATCGTCCATCACAATGCAGAACGGTTTTGTGAGCCACTCCCTGTACAGTTTTCTTGCACGAGTTTTGGCCACCGAGTTCTGTTTATCGCTCCGGTTCGGTGCCTTCTGGACCTTGTACACATGTAATCCAGAACGTTTCATTGTTTTCTGCACAAAACAAACTGAAACTTTCGCCTTTTTCGCAAGATCCCTGATCGAAATGTTGGGATAACGCTTAAATTGGTTCAATACCATCCTGGCCTTCTCCGGATTTGATGTGCCACGTTTTTTGCCACTACCATTTTTCCGCTTGGTTGTCTTACGGTCCTTGAACGTTTTGATCACATGAGATACGGTTGAATGTGCGATTACTAGCTGTTTTCCGCTCCATCGATGAGAAGCGTTTGGGTTTTCGAAGTGAGTGCCCAAAATTTGTTGGCGCACTATTTCTTCATTCGAAGCCATCACTGAAATCACTCGACCGATTTTCACGAAACTCATTACACAATTGACACAATACATTCAGTTAAAATTTCAATAATTTTTACCCACACGCTAAAAAGTTACGAACAATTGCGTGTGTCCAAATTTCATCGAATACAGTCTTTAAACCTCAAATCTGGTGTTTACACCTCGTTACGTGATAAATAGTTAACAAAATATTAACTATCGTGTCATTCAAATTGATTGAATTGAAGTGATTTAATTGCCGTATGGGAATTTATCGTGCTTTTACTCGCGAGCATCTGTCTACTATCTGGCTTTATCCAGCAACAAGAATCTGCCTTTGTTAGGTTTATTGACTGAGTTTTAAAGTTTTTTCCATTATTTCCAATGCATGAACAGAACAGTGTATGCAAATATAATGTCATTTTGAATTAAACTAACCAGTTCCTAAGAATGCATTCAACTTGCCTTCAATGTTGAAACAATATTTTGGTGGTCCGCAGCCTCACGAAAGCCTTTGAAGGGACGAAGGGAATGATTTAGAACTGGATGTTTTTTAACCATAACGATTTCACCTCTCACTTGATGCTACATGTTGGGATTGATTGGGGTAATAAGCAAATAAATTCTCACTCATCTTTTATCGCTCTTTGTCTAACGTGAAAAATAAACTAGAATGTAAAAATCAACGATGCGGTCATCTTAAGCAGTTCAATTTGAATGTCCCTTTTATGTGCATGATAAAAGAAAGAAAGTTACAAAATAATTTCAACTGTTTCACAATATTCATGGGTATTTCTCCCGATAATTAAAAGTGACTGGGTTTTTTTTTCGATGGTGAGCCGCTCTGTCAAATCCAATAGGTGAAGACACACGATGCGATATAGAAACATATATGTTTCCTCCAATGGCCAATAAAACCCACTGCATAATCCAACCTTCTGTGAAGCAACTTGTTGTCACCACTAACATTAGAATGGTAGCTTATACGGGTTAGCAGAATCCTTGTAAGAGAATCATTCCGAAGGTAGCGTTTACAATGTACAATGTAGTCGATAAAGGCGTGATTGTACAGATTCCTCGTCCGGCCGAGGTGATCATTGGTGATGAAAATTTTCTCGACTGCCCTAAGTATAGAGCATCATTGGGCCACGCAATAAAGAAATCCATGCTGTGAAAGCTCTCAATTAACTACTGTGAAAGAGAAACTAGAACAGCATGTTTAGAGTAGGCAAAGTGTTCGCTAGAAATTACGTTGAACTTTTAACAAATATCTTATCAATTTTACCATGATACAGCTATTTTATTAGATTGTATCGAACTGTAGTATGACAAAAAATGCCAAAGGTTCCCTCCAGTTTTGGTTCCATCTACTCAAGTCATCAATCAATACCGTAATGTTGTATAATATTTTTTCTTACTTTTGAGTGTACAAAACGTTTAAAAATTAACCCCAAAAAGGTCAGGAAACAAAATTCCTGACAAGAGACAATTTTTCGATTGGTTTGCAATACGAATTTTCTTAAGGAGTGTATCGAATATAAGCTATCCACATACATTTGCGTTGTACGCATGTATTTGTGATGGTTTTTTATGCTCTGAACACTGCATGCTGTGCGTTTGACTGTCAGCTTTCTTTTGATTACTTGTTTGTGCGGTTCAAATTCTGCGTTTTCAAAATGTCGCGTATTGAAAAGGAAGTGAAAATTAAGGTTCTGGACACATGGCTAAGTGAGAAGGGTATTACTATGCGAAAATTGGCGAAGCGGTTAGGAATTCATCATGCGAGTGTTAAAACCATCATTAATAAGTTTGGGGAACACTATTCTTTGGAAGAGCTACCAGGAAGAGGCAGAAAACCCGGTTCTTCCAACCCGAAACTGAAGCAGAAAGTGGTATCTCTAATCATGAAGAACAAATCAATGTCAATACGTGATTTGGCCAAAAAAGCAGGAACGAGTGTCGGAATGATCCAGCGTATCAAGAGGCGAAACCACCTGAAGACCTACAAGAAGCAGAAAACCTTGAAACAAAGTGCAGAACAGAAGAAGCGAGCAGCAACAAGGGCCCGGAAATTGTATTCGCGTCTTTTGCAGCGTCCGGATGCATGCGTTTTGATGGACGATGAGACCTATGTAAAGGAGGACTCAAAAACCCTTCCAGGTCCACAATACTTTACTGCCGTCGTTGGGGAGGATGTGAGCGATGCGGACAGGTCGATTCAAGTGGAGAAATTCGGTTGAAAGGTACTGGTATGGCAAGCAATATGTTCCTGTGGTTTGAAGTCAACCATTTTTTACACTACCGGAACTATAAATGCGGAAATCTATCCATCTGATTGTCTCCAGAAGAGATTGTTGCCTTTATATAAGAAGCATAGTACACCTCCACTGTTTTGGCCGGATTTAGCGTCGGCTCACTATGCCAAAACCACTCTCAATTGGCTTGCGGAAAAGGGTATAGATTTCGTTGAGAAAAATATCAATCCACCAAATTGCCCTCAGCTTCGACCCATCGAACGTTACTGGGCAATCGTGAAGAGGGTCTTCAAGAAGACTGGTAAGGCAGCTGGGAACATGCAGGAGTTCAAAAAAATTTGGGCTCAAGCGTCCAAAAAATGCGATGCAACACTTGTCCGGAACTTGATGAAGAGCATTCGATCCAAAGTTCGAAAATTCGTGAAGGAATAACTTAAATTTCATCCGGTCTTCATTATGTTCAAGTTTAACCTCGTACAATAAAGGATCAATTTTTTGTATGAATAAAATATCGGTTTTCAACATAATTTGAAAGAAAGTTTGTGGATAGCTTATTTTCGATACACTCCTTGTGTAAATACTGTTATAACACAGTAACAAACAACAAACGACAAATGTTGTTGTTTAATGTCAGTGTCAATTCATATCTCAATCCGCAAGACCATTGGAAAACAAAAGAAAATCCAAATTTCATACAGAATGTTTCAAATTCAATTGCCCGTCCCAAGCGCACCAGCCTGCCACAAACACGATAACAATGTTACCAGCCAAATGACACAGCTGGTTGACCCAGTCAGCGTCCCCAAGACCTAACTCAACCAAATCGCGTTGCAACACAGACATATTCTGAGCTACTATCATGTGGCCTCGTCATCTTGCCAACACTTTCTTTTTTCTACAATTTCTCCACCTCCAACATGTCCGCACCACTCTATCTTTATTGTTTCTTTTTTCACTTATTTTCAATTTCCGAAGCATGTAATAAAAAACGCATCACGCGCAAACCTACGACTGTCTCTCGCAAGTTGAAAGTGTTTCGTTCAAAATCATTTCGATATGTGCGTGCAGTGCCTGCCAAAAGTTCTTGGATAGTCATGTTCCGTTTATTAGTGATTTCATAATTTTACAAGATATTGACAAACATTTGCTGAGAAGTGAATTGATGTTTGAGGTATAACTACAAAACACAAACAATCAAATACATCCCTCTCTCCTAGAAGGCGTTGGACTGCAAATCTCACGCTATCACCCCTTTCGGAACAGAGCATCAATCTTGGTACAATTTGTTTCCGCTGTTTCACTTTTTTTTATTCACTTTCATTCCCCATTGTTGATACACTTGAACCGTCACCGCAGCACCACCAACATTCATAATACTCGCCGCTATTGTGTATTCCTGTATAGGTTGAGTCATTCATTCGCAATTTTAAATTTATAATTTCGCTTTCCATCTACAGCGAAGCACCTATCTCAATCTCATCTGTTATTTTCGAGCTCAGCTATTTTGATTTGCACATATCACAACAATGAGCTCGGGGAACGGACAGGTTCGCAAATCAAAGAGCTTCCACCAGTGCAGCGTGACTGGCCTAGCGGCTTTGACCGACGACGGACGACAAAAACGTGACGTCGTGAAGTGAAATGCCAGCTGAACTTGGCTGCGATTGTGTTAATTAGGCTTAATGAACGGAACTGGGTCAATGCGTGATTCGCTGGCGGCGAGGGAGGGTGAAGGAAATTTCTAAAGATGACCACCATATGAGATCCATGCTGTGTTATGTGTAGGATGCAATAATAACGGCTTCAATTTTATTTCGATGAGAATGCTATTTCTGAAATCATGTACCACGGATAAGCTATATCTAATCTACTTTTTACGATGAGAATGTAGAAATAATATATATATATTTTAATTGTAATTAATGGGCCTATAGGTCGAATTCACCTCATTTCAAGATACCTAAGACTAAAATAATATATCTAGAGCACATGGTCGCCAAGAGCAGCCATACATCATCCTAACAGCAGATAAACAGACTTCCTTTACATGTGTACACCGATTTAGCGACATATCTGCTAACAATAATCACATCACACTTATAAACCTCCCCATACACAATGATATCAGCAAACAGCAAGAGCGCAGGCGTTTTGCTGAACAAGTGTACACTAGATGCTTCTACCGGTGTTATTGAAATATAGGAGTATCATCGTTCGAAAGTTTGATGATGCCACAGACTCTCATTTTTATGTGTCCGTTCCCGGTCGCTACCGCGTGTTATGATCCGATGAATACGATGCGAGAAAACACCGAAAAAGACAGCCAATAAAAGTCATATGTTCGCACCAAGACTAGCGCACAAAATCACCTGGCTGGGCGAGATAACTTTCGAGTGGAACAGGCCTCAAGAGCTTGAATCAAAAGAGGAATTTATCATCGAATACATTTAAATGGAAGCATTTAAGTTGGTACCATGAGAGTTTTTCTGAATGACGGCATTGCACCATCGTGGTTGAACTAAGGGAAGATAAAGTTGAATAATAGTTGCACAATAGGAGACATGAGGAGGTTTAGCAATAGACAGAAGTTTGGGTTGTTATGGGGTCCATCAATTTATTTGTTAACATCAAAACTCTGTTCAGTCAATAAATAATTTAATAAAAAACACTATTAAAAGGAATGTCAGGCGAATAAAATATATATAAAAATTAAATACATACAGGTATACCTCTATTACACGAAACTAAGCGCTTCCAACACCGATTTATCGAAAATAGCAATCCAATAGTGGAAATCAGCAACAGCATCTGATAGAAGAGCTATTGTTCTACATATTGATTAAGTATGTTAGATGAGCTAATTTGCCACTAACAGTCATTGTAGGAGCTTAGGATCGTGTACATATAATCGAGGTACACCTGTAGTTGTAATAACGTATGTTAAGACACAAGTAGTACACAACGATTTCCGGGAATGCTTTTTTTAGAATCACAATAATTTGCTGGCATATTATTTCAATAGTAGTTTAATGACAATATTTGCAGCATTATTTTGGATTTCGTCATATTTTTTTTAAATCTTCATTTAGTCTTAGTCTTTTAGTCTTTTAGACTTTTAGTCTCACATTTCTTAAAAAAAAATATTTTTGAACTGATCTGTCTTAAGAACTAACATATGTGACCCCACTTGTTTTCTCTGCTAGTGGAGACACCGGGTTATCACAGCCAGATATTTTAGTATGCGCTTCGTGAAATAAGCATACCATCTGGCGGTGATTTCCACCCTCTCCACATTAACTTAAGTCTCCGGATTTAACCTTAATTCAGCGTAGATATTGGGTTGACAGCAAAAAATAATGATTTAGAGACAACCAAGTGATATAACTAGTAAATTCAATCCACTTAGTAGTACAGATCCTGTCGTACTTCAATGAGATAATGTCTCGCCATGAGGAGTTATACAGTTGATTTGGCAGCCATCAAGCTGAATATAAATATAAAAACCCATTGAAGACGATTCAGGTTCACTGAAAGATGTCAAATCTTCTCGGTAAACATGTAAATCTCCTGATTGTGATCGATGGGTTTGAAATGTAGGGTCCAGGATGTCTCCCTGGCGTAACGAAGCAGTCCAAGAGGGTAAAGGTCACGCTAATAAAAATAACACTAAATAAAAAATAACATAACTGTACAATTGTTTTCAAATATGTTTGAATGTATAAAAAATAGCCGCGTATATCAGTGATGCTATAAAGTAGGGCGTGTTTCTCAACATCCTATGTATCAAATTGAACAAAACAGAATCCAAAAGGAAGGCACAGTGGTCTCATTGAACGCTTTTGAGTATTTTTAAATCGTCCAACCGGTTCGCGCTAGGCCCATTATAGACGCATACATCATATCATATTTCAACAAGATAAATAATGGTAGTCATAGTGAACATCCAGGACCAATTCTATCACATTAACACATGTTCCAGGAAGTGGTGGTAAATATACATTTTTCGCAACAGTTACCTTCTGCGAAATTTTGAGGCCCGCCCACTAGCAATCGTGTTTGGGTACATTTCAAGCGAACGTGAATGATAAAAAACAAAATGAGAAACATGTTGCCCTTTGTTCTACCGATATTTTCAAATAATTTAGAAATCGTGTGACTATATCTGATAACTTGATTGAAAACGCACGTATTTGGTTAGCTATGGTTATAAGTTGTAAGTATCAATTCTTATAATTTCATTCCATACAATAAACACCATATGGATGCAGTAATAGGCTAGCAAGGAACGAAATTCTGAGCGACATAAATATATTCTGCAACTGTTTTAAAACTATAGGTTCAATTACAGTAAAAATGTTTTGTCGTCTGTAGAAAACAGTACTAAAATGTTTCCTCATATACCAATTTACTTTTGCGTATGTTAAATTTGGTCGTTATGTAAAATGTAAAATGTTATGGATATAATGTCAAAATACAGTACATTTACCATTACTGGTTACAGGTACCTCAAGGGAACTAGCCCAGCATTTTGTATCAAAACGCATCATGCTTGACGCCATGCTCTTATGAAAAGAAAAAACAAGTTAATTGATGGTCAAACCGAGTGCTAAGGATCGTATTAGTCGTATGACAGATTGCACAATTGGTGTATTAATTTCGGATTTATTTGTTTGAACTACTAGTTCCATTACACGACTCAGAAAGCACAAATGTCTAGTATCATCGAATTTTGGAAAGATTACTACTTCATGCCATTCTGAACACAGTTCCTTTGGCACAATTTAGATTACTAAAGTATTACTATGGAATCTTCGGGGCCTCCACAATACCTTCAACTACACGGTCATTGGATGGTATGAACTTGAATCGAAAAAAAAAAGTTAATGAGCTCTTCATCTCCAACCGTCATTTCTTCTCAAGAATTCAAAATCAGTTGTTTCATTCAATGGCAGAACAGGGTTTCTAATCCAGTTCCTAGCCTATTAGATACACCTAACGCTTCGCCTCGGTTTCTAAAACGGATCCTAACATAAAATGATTTTTTTATGATACAGATGGATTCCAAATAAATTTACTTTTCTCTTTAATTATATATAGATTGATTGTGGATATGAGTAGAGATTTAGTTGAAACACCATTTCTTATTGGTAAACTTGGCCCACCGATTTCATTTGGCCGAAAACATATTGAAAAGCCTGGTGGCCGCACATTGGCTTATCAAAGTAAAGAAAAAAAATAGGATTCGGCTGGAGAGCATCTTTTGTTTTTCTAAACAAAGGAGGCAAACATTCGTACCTAATGTTAAATTAAATTGATAACGGCACAGATAAATTTAGTTTATTCAAAACGAAGGGTTAGCAATGGGCGATCAGGCCAGTGTGGTTTTTTACCTTAATGTTACTGAAAATGTGTTCAATTTTTTCTACTGATAAATCGGGAACGCAATGAACACATTTTTATTTCTACCTTTAATAGATCGAGCACTCGAAAATTTATTAATTAAGAATTTTTAAACAGCGCGGTAACAAAAATAACTGCCAAATGGCAATGATGTGTAGTACATAATCATCTAATTTTTACTTACAATTGCGAACAAGACACCTGCAGAACATGGGTGAGATTTGCTCATAATCTAAGATACAATCCAAATCCTAACCGACGGATTTTCGTGCGCAGCTTAGCATAATTTGCGCAAAATTCTTGATGAAACTTGCTTAAGAGCCTTCGTTTGGAATGTAAACAATAATGTAAATACTGTTTCAGATTTGACCACAATCCAGTTAAATTTTTTGAAGAAGATACTCTACAACCTGAAACGAACTGCCTATAATCTACGATACGATATGAGTCCTAACAGGAATCTGGTGGGTATTAGATAGGTGCTTATTGCAAAAAAAAAACACATCCTTAAAAACCGTGATCAGTGTTCATCAAACGTTCTGAGCACAATTAAAAAATGCTAGGTATGAGACAATCTGTACCTCGAATAAAACCCTACCCGAACAGGAACGAATATATCGATATCTGAAGTTGGTTTTGATGTGCTTAGCATAAGAGATAAATACCTAATATTATAGAAATGTTCCCACAATATCATGCCAATATAAGGTAGAACAAATTCAAAGTAGTAACTCTCAGGTATTCTCAGGTATCCTAAATAACAATTTTGGTTATACTATAGATATTTTTCATGCAATTTCAAAGTATATTTCCTAGGTAAACCTCTTATTTGTTTATTTATTTGTCGTCAATCAATAGAAGACCGTTCTGTTAAAATGCTATTTACATCTCACTTCTTAGATATAGTCAGGGCTGGCAAATGTCATTTTCAATAAAAAATGACTTACGATTTTTACCGAAATACGTCCGAAAATCTCATGGAACAAGAAAACGATGATGGAGGTTTTCTTCAAAATCTTACGATTTTTTTTATCATCACTTGACAGTGTTTTGGTCATCGATATTACAAGCACATTTATAGATATTAATGTGAGTTTAATCGCAAAACTTTTACTCTTTCGATTACATATTACTACTTGTTTAATTTCTATACGACTTATTAGAAATGTAGGAAATAAAATGGTAATGCAAAAAATCTCATGACTGCAAGATGGTTTGAAAATGACAAGAAAGGTCATGATAGTTCGTTTCTTCTCGTGATAGTGAGATGGCCTGTTTTTTCATTGTCGCATGACGGCCGTGAGATTTGCCAGCACTGTATACAGTACGCCATACAAAACTAACTTATCAGGTTTAATTTTTTAATATTTAGACATGTTTGTGCTTACCTATCTAATTAAAGTATTGCTTCAGTTTTGTTTTAGTCATAGTACAGTCAATATTTTCTCGATGCTTATTGTATGTTGCCTCATCTGATTTAGGGGTCCAAATTTGGCGTTATTTGTACGATGATGGCTTGTAATAAATATATTTCTATTTCTTAGTTGCCGGGACCGAATGAAAAAATAATGTTTTGATGCAAGTTCTACTGAATCAACGCGTTGCGAAACAATGTCATTTAGGAATGAGACTAATGCATATTCACGATTCTTCTTTGATGATTGGATGCTGATGAGCATACAGCGTGCTTCATAAGAAAGAAGAAGTAACCTTGTCCAACATAATTTAAGAAGGGCACACAAGAAAAACTGCCGCTTTACCGATTCTATTCGCTCTACTTATACGACTTAAAAAGGTGGCCAAACTACGCAACAATATTCCAGTAATGACCTCACATATGCAATGTACAATGTTTTTATTGTGTACGGGTTATAAAAATTGTAACATAAACGTTATATAAATCCAAGCATATTACTTGCTCTGTTGATGATAGTCTTGTAATGTTCAATGAATGTAAGTTTCAAATCCAAGAAACGCCTAAGTCCCTTACTCTTTTACACTTTTTAACTGGCTGATTCCCTAAATCGATAGTTATGTCTGGAGTGCTTCGTTTCCTACTAAAAGTTATTGAATTACATTTTTTTACGTTCAACTAAAAGACATTTTTTAAACCAAACATTTGTGATCAAAAGCTTAGCTGAAATATGTTTAAAGAGCTTCTACATGGTTACTATTGTCAATTGCTAGTTAAAGAATTCCAGTAAATGTGTGCTAGTTAATTGTCCTTTGAAGAATCGATGTTGCTTCTGTTTTTGATTGAAATTCTACGATAGTTGCGTATGTCACTTTTCCACTTTAAAAAATAAGGACTAGGTAGAAACTTCTAGATATTTTGGAAGATAAATTAGGAAGATTCCAGATTCCAGTGACATATTAAAAAACCGAAATAAAGGTGCTATAGGTGCTAATGCTAAACGGATGGTATTCCATCACGATTCCGGGATTCCATTCCGGAACATTTGGAAACGTCTAATTTATTCAAACTTTTCAAGATGTCTTGAAATTTGACTTGAATATCTGCAATGTCTCTCGAAATATTCATAATCACGATCCTCTTGAGCAAATGTGGTATAGATTTCTTGGAATAATGTTGCAAATTTCTTCCGCGTTATCACCAACATTTAAGTTAGGATGCATTCTAGATCGGAAATTGTCAGATTTCAATTTAGTTTCAACATAATTGAAGATTTTTTTTGGCAAGACTTAATTTCAGGTTTTTGATTTGTGCTCATCAAATGCATTTTTAATGGTTGGATTCAGATCATCGCAAATACTCAAGTAGTATGCCAGGTTATTGCTGTTACCATCTCTTGTGTACATTTTGTGTGCTTTGTGCCTCCGATTTTGTTTAAATTTTTGATTTGTTTATTATACCAAACTGGCCTCATTTTTTTGAGTGGTATTTGTTCAAAATTATTTCAAACATAATCCATAAAAAAAATACCCCAACAGAAGTCTCAATATTTGCTTCGTTCTTAAAAATGGTTTGCCAATCAATTCTGTTAAGTTTGTGTCTTATGATATCATAATTTGCTAAATGATATTGTAAGACCTCTTATGAAGCGCTTATCTATACCAATTTCTGTTATCAAGATGAAAATTAGGTGTTCATATGTTATTTTATTCTACTCAGGTAAGCAGGATCGGTAAAAAATCATGGCAAGATACTGTGAATGATTCGAGTAGAATTAGCACAGAAAGAATCTGACACAAAAAAAAAAAATACTCTGAGAAGTTCCGCCCCAACTTTTTTTTTTTTTTTTTTTTTTTTCTCCACCAACCTCGCCCCCCCATTTACTTCCTTCTTCTTTTTTAGTATTTCAAGCTTATTGCTTTCACAATTAGCTTATTGCTTGCTCTCAACTTAGTGTTCTAAATGCACTTCCACAGTTATTAATTGAGAGCTTTCGATGCCAAGTACCATTTTTGCATTTGTATGATTGTGTGGCAAGTACAATCATACGCTATTATGCTCAGGGAATCGACAAATTTTCCTTTACGAAAATTCCTAGACCAGACCGGGAATCGAACCCAGCCACCTCCAGCATGGTGTTGCTTTGTAGCTGCGCCTTTACCGACTGAGCTAAGGGAGCACTTCCACAGTTACTAATTGAGAGCATACACACAACAGCCAAAGTAGTTATGTTGCTGTGTTTACGGTTTTCAACTTTCAGATTTTGAGTAAACATAAATGGATGTCCGTTATATTCCTGACGTTTCGGTCACATACATTGAGCCTTTTGAAGGATAGATTTTGCTAGATCAACGGTTGAAAACGCTGTTCAATTCTCTAAACATTCGCATAGAAATATGAACAATGGTTAAGGCAGGTCGGAAGCTTAAAAATCGTGTTTAACAACACTTTTTCTGGTTAGGACATGTTCATAAACCACGTACTCATTTTTGAAAATCTCAGACCCCCTCCCCCGCGTAGACTTTTCTCCATACAATTTTTTGAAATTTTGTATGGAGCGTAGATTTTGGGCAGACCCCCTCTTATCCCCAGAAAAGTCTACGTGGTTCATGAATATCCCCTTACCTATATTATCACGCGCTCCAACACAATACAACTTTTGTGGAATTGAGAATCTCTGAATATGAGGTAGTATGGTGTGTAACACATGAACAACACGAAGACATTGTGCAATAAAATTAAATTCATTTAATCATCTGATAGAGTTTGCTATCAAGTATTAAAAGATAAGGTATTGCTATTATTTGATAATCTGATTACTGTCAATGAACGAGCCTTCCCCTTTTAAGCTATCTATTTTGTTTTATCAAATGTGACTTCCATAGGTATGATTAGAATTTTCAACTTGTTGACATACTGTGTAAAATTTAAAACTAATTTTCATTATCATTAGAGTGGACGAGCCGCCGAAGAAAGGGGGGTTATAAAGCAAAATATGTCCGATCCAAAAGATCTCTTCGACCGGAGTCTTCCCATGTAACACTAAGCCGTTATCATTCCACGTAAACAAGGTGAAAGTTAAAATGTCAAACCTCAGCAAGGAAAACTATACAACTTGACCAGACACCCATAAGAATAAATTAACCCATTCAAGACAGGCTTTTATTTTTCCTGCACAAACTAAGCAACGCAGCATTTTCTTTTCCAAAGGCCATCGTACGCAAAACTTCAGTCCGGGGTATGAACCCAAAACACGACATCAGCTGACAAAAACAGACGTCATCTTGATGAATCAAGCCACCACTAGGTACGAAAGAAGCGTGTGCCTTTCAAAAAGGTGCTTGCCCCATCAAGACGTCTTCGCTGATGACACATTTTTATTCATCTTTGTCGCCGACTCGCTCGACTCGTGTGGAAACTTTTACTTCCACTTTCAACCAAAGAAACACCCGCAAATTTATATCTTTCGAAAGTAAATGCCTCCGCACTAATAATGGTTGGACAAAATTTTTGGTGCTATGACTTGGTATTACAAATTTGCATGATTTTGATTGATGAGGAATTGTCACCTCCGCGGGATAGCGTTAGTTTTTTTTTACCTACCACTATCCAACCGGGGAATGACTTCATGCATCTCGGTGATCATCGAGATTGCGAATGTGTGCAAACGCAAAGAAAGTGTTTCGGTTTTGCCTGAACTGGATCAAACAAAGGTGAAAGTTTTTGTCCGGCAATCGATGCAGTAATAGGAAAATGAACGCCACAAAAAAGAAGATTGAAATCAATCGCAATTTTGGACTCGCAAAATCGATCAATCAATCAAAACGTATAGTTTTTAGCTTATTTCCCATATGGACGCTATTGTATCGTTTCACTAAGCAATTAAGATGGACGCAGGTAAAGAAACTGTTATTTGTTTTTCTTTTTATTCGTATATCAAATTAACTTTTGAAGTAATCTTAGCTTTTTTGGTAGCCTTCATTATTTGCTATGATATTTACGCCCATTTCAAGTGATTTCCCACGATATTTCTCTACATTGAATATTTGTTCCTCTTTCCGTCCGAATAGGGAAATAAATGATTACAATGATTCCGATTCTATTGAAAGCGAATCGGTTTCGATTGTGATTAACGCGAACAAGTTTTGTTTTAGAAAAAGTCAAGTTCATACGCTTTTCACTTACTGTTATACAATTATACAATTTCTATTTTTCGTAACGACAAACTAAAGACAGTGCTCTGATTCGAAGAATTGTTTATTTAGTGGTGAAAATTTTATCAGAATTCATAAAAAACAATCTGAAAACTCACGTTGAAATCCCATTGTGGTCAGGAGCAAAGATCGCAAAGATTCTAAAATGTCACAAACTAAGTATTCCTTAAAACACTAATTTTAAAGGCTACACAATTAAATTTTGGCTTTCTTGCTTTTTACCAAAATCTCCACATCAGATTCCACTCGGTGTACTTAGTAATCTAATTTGCTAAATTTTATTAACATTTACACCCAAATTTACTAACAAAATGTTAAAATAACTAAAGTTTGGTACATATTAAAATTACCGAATACACTCAGCCAGCTCAGCTGATGTGAGTTCGATAGTTCTAATACTAAGACTTCAAGCAATAAATTTTATAGAAGCCTTTGCTCATCCGGATAGTAAACCCTAAATCTTTGGAATCCTTATCTACGATGTACGATATGTGTATCTTTTACGTCAACCGGGAATCCAGAATAACTCGAAGATTTTTTTTACGAAAGTCGATCGTTTGATTGTCATATCTTCTAACTTGTAGTCGAAGAGGATTGAAAATAAGTAAATCTCGTATTTTTCTGGATTAAACACCATTCGATTAACATTGCATTCGTGATCGAAAACTAGCAGCTGCTGTTGTAGGAAGTAACAATCGTTGATTGACGTTGAAGCAATTTGAGTTCATCGGCATTCGAAAGACGTGAGCTTTCGAGGACTACACTCTTGTAATTAAGGTGAAGGCCCCTGGAATACAAAAATAGCCGCCATCAAGGCTGTTTGCATTGCCACTTGCCATTGCCTCAAATTTTCTTAAGGCATAAATCTAAGAAACTACAAAGATTTCACATGCCAATCATTAAATGGATTCTTGCCGCGCTGCAATATACAAGTCTTAGGAATTCTTTGGCTGCAAAAGTGGCACTGAGAATCGGTCATGATGGCGGAAATTTTTGTACACCTGCAACCTCCGCCTTGAAGTACATCAGATGAGCGGTCCTTCAGATATCTCTGACATCGCTGAAAAATATCGGACCTGCAATCACTAACAGTGACTGATAGCTGACGTTCTGTGAGATAACCATTGTAAGAGTGTTCTATGATGCCTTTGAAGCTTTGGGATAGCAATCAAGTGATTGAGCTAATTGAGAGCTGCTGAAAGTCTGATGACATCCATCTGAGTTCTTTCAGCCATACGTTTCGTAATGCAAGAAGTTAAGCACAGCAGATTAGTGGTAGTAGAGCGTCCGACCATGAATCCATGTTTTGATCTATGCTCAAATACTGCTTCAATGAGAGGGTAGTTAGAGGTTAATTGATAACTAGATACTCAGTGAAACAACTACTTGGTAATTTTCCACATCTTGTTTCTTTCCTATCTTATGAACTGAATACTCTTTCCAACAGGAGGGGAAAGTGTCGCTTGATGTGGACATGGATGTGGATGTCAACATAGCCAATGTAGTGAGGACAGCATACTGGGGATATGTTTCTTTAGAAATACTGACGGGACTCCATCTGGGCTAGAACTGAAGGACGACATGAGCTGTGATACGGCACTGGAGATCATCTCAGAACTCATGTTGATAACACCCAGTGAGTATACAAAGGAACATGATTTACTGCAACGCCTATCGCATTGGTCACATTTCTATGAGGCAGAGCTCCAGAGGTGCCGATGCGGTTTTGTCGTTCAATACCATAGAATCTATACGCTTTAAATTAACTTATTTCCAAAAAAATTGGCACGATTTAAGTCTTCGTTGAATATATTGTTTGTATTATGACCAGCATTGGCGCCTAATAAAAAAAACACCGATTTCACGGATTAATCGAAAAACAATAGATGGCTCGAGTGATTCGAAGTAAGATGTTGTTCCAGCGGCATGCTGATTGTGATGCGCCATCTTTCTTACTCATTTTCATCCACTCTTTCTTCAAATCCTTGTCGTTTTTAAAGACCTTCCCTGTGTAAGACTCTTTTTTTTCCTGGAACTGCTTAGCTCCGGAAAGGAACTAGCCTAAGCCCCGAGCTGCTGGTCTTAAGCCAACGGCATTTCCTGGGGTGGGCACTCAAGGTAGCTTTTGTTCCTGGGTCACAGGATGTTATGGCGCGAGAGACTTTTCAAATGTGGAAGTCCTAGATAACGCATTTATTTAACCCTGTTTATTGTCAGACACGGAAAGCAGCAGTCGTGTGGAGCAACACGGTGATGGTTGATGAAAATGGGGGTGTGCAACGTGGAGATAGCTGAATGGTGCTGGCGTTACGGCTGAAGCGGGAGCCGACAGGTCGGCCAGAGTGACGGTCGGAATGGCGGCTGGAGTGATGGCCGGCGTGGGGACCGGAATGGCGATGAGAATGGCGAATGACGTGGAGGCTGGAATGGTGGCCAACTTGGTGGCCGAAATGACGTCATGAACGGCGTCTAACGTGACCGGCGGGTGGCGGTTGGCGTGACACCGGGTTGACGGCTGGGGTGACACTCCAACAAGAAAACCAGCGGCAGCCGATATTTTCGGCCAGAGTGCCGGTCGGAATCGCGGCTGGAGTAATGTCCGGAATGACGCTGAGAACGGCGGATGGCTGTAATTTACAACTGGGTTTTTACTCGTGGTATTTATGCGGGATTCACACGTCCGACTTCACCGAATACACCCAACAGACTCTCTCTCTCCCGTCAGACCAACGAAATCGTTTCCCTCCTGGTGACTCGTGGTCCGCCATTCTTAATCGCCCGGAATTTTTCTATTGGGGTATTTCTTCGGCACAAAAACAACATCGTTGGCTTCGTACCACTCCATCACCGGTTTCGCGTAATGGCACGATGCCAGATCCTGCCAAAACAGAGTACCACCATCGTGGGACCGGAGAAAGGGCAGTAGGCGCTTTTGGAGGCATTCTTCCTTATATATTTGGCCGTTGATGGCGCCGGTCGTTATGTAGGGCTTGCTGAATTTGCCGCACCAAAAGATCGGCTGCCACACCAAGTACTTCTTGCCAAATCTGTCAACCTGTCTTCTTCCAGAACTTCTCCAGGCGGGACTTGTCGACGAAAAACTCCAGGCCGAGGATCCGCTTGGCGCCCGCTCGTTGTCCATTACGATACATTTCGGCTGCACCAACCACTCGTGGTACAGCTCCTGGCGCGGGTTTTGGACACCGTATTGTGTTTATCGGTTCGGTAGTGCACCTTCTTTACCTTGAAGACATGAAGTTCGACCCGCTTCATTGTCTGCTGGACAAACCAGACGGAAGAATTGGCCTTCTTGGCTACGTCCCGAATCTAATGGTTCTGATTGCGGGTCGATCGTCTTCGTTTTCCTTCCGCCGCTGGGTCGTCTGGGTCTCCTTGAACGGTTTTACGGGACACGGTCGAATTGTCGATTCCCAACTATTTCGTGATCCACCTGTGGCACTGGCCTAGATTTTCCACGACCGCGCCCATAATTTTTTGTCGAAGCACTTCTTGCTTGGAAGCCATCTCGATAAGCACTGGACAGATTGTGACGATATTTTGCACATCTAAACATTACACTCTAAACTAGTTTTACCTAAAATCAATCAATTCATACCCATGCAATAAAAAGTTAAACACAAAAGAAAGTGTTGCATTATTTTTTGCGAGTGCAATCTTTAGTTTCCATACATACTTCAAAGGGGACAGTGCAGGACAAACTCGCAAACAAGTGAGCTCCAATTTTGGAAGAATGATCACAATCATGGGATTTAGAACTGATTGAGCGGGGTGAAGCTGAATCAATACTTTGAATTACGCTACTATGCATGTTACAAAAATCAAGTCTTTTGGTTTACATATGGCTGAGTATAAGCGATGATTGACGAAAATGGATCCGCTGCCAAAAGTGTGCTCCACCCTAGAGTGATTTTGTTTACGAACAAAATTATAAATTTTCTATCCCTTCAGCTATGGTTTATAACATGTATCTACAAAGTAAAATCCTCGAGTCATCAAGTTGTAACAAAATAGCTACAGCAGGTAGTTCACCGATGTGAGCATAGCCAGAACTAGTGTACAAAAACATACGTTCAGAACAAATAATGGGTGTGAAGGTATTTCCCCCGACGATGGCGACCACGTATTACCGTTTTAGTCTTTAAATAGCAAACGCTCTTTGAGAGGAAGCAGATAAAAATAACACACGGATGGGAGCTTACGTTTTGTAGACGATAATGAGTTTGAATATTTTAGAATTCGGAATAGAAGATAAAGAAGAAAACAAAATTACCTATGCCATCCGTTTCCAAATGGGGTTGAAAAAAAAAGGTTTTCAATTTGAATATGGACATTTCGGACTTAAGAACAATGTTCATGCTTTAAGAAGTTAAGACTCTGACAATTGTAGCAGTAACTTTTTACAGCAAGTCTGTTTAACATACACGGTGTTCAATAAGTTCGAATACAAGTTTTCATCATTGCGTAGGTATGCGCCATGTACATATTCTGCATTGGTATTGGTGTCAGCTTTAGCTTCATTCATACGCTACCGAATGTGCGCGGTGTTGACATTCTGTTAGTTGTTGTTTGTTTGTTACGCGCGATGAAAGAGTATCGGGACTTCGTAATTAAGCGTTTTTTGAACGGTGAGCGACCCGGCGATATATTCCGGCTGCTGAAATCGCATGGGGTCAAGCGGAACTTTGTCTACACGACCATCAGGCGATACCGGGAGACGTCCTCGACCAATGACCGTGCGAGATCCGGTCGGCCGCGTTCAGCGAGGACGCCACGGGTCATCAAGATCGTGAGGGAGCGAATTCGGCGCAAAAAGAACCGCTCAATCCGGAAAACGGCTGCAGATCTCAACGTTTCCATTGGAACCGCTCACACCATACTCACCAAGGACCTTGGTTTCAGGCCTTACAAAAAACGTAAGGTCCATGGCGTTTCGGAGGCTACCAGCAAAAAGCGGTTGGATCGAGCTAAGAGGATCCTCTCTC
This sequence comes from Aedes koreicus, assembly GCA_024533555.2. Lineage (NCBI taxonomy): Eukaryota > Metazoa > Arthropoda > Insecta > Diptera > Culicidae > Aedes > Aedes koreicus. The sequence goes on from JAHHFK020003779.1 coordinate 699,575, forward strand.
GGCACGCTGGTCAGGAGTTTGTTTTTTCGGACGAGAAACTGTTCGTGCTGCAGCAGCCGCACAATGTGCAAAATGACCGGGTGTGGGCGCCATCGAGGGACAGCATTCCTGAATCCAATATAAACATCCCTCGGTTCCAAAGTGCCGCGTCGGTGATGGTTTGGGGGGCAGTATGCAAACGTGGTAAGCTACCCTTGGTGTTTATGAAAAAAACGTCAAAATCAACGCGGCGTACTACAAAATGAGGTTTTGGAAAAGGTTGTTGCCCCCAGTCTCCGAAGCCTCTACGGCGATGAGCACTACGTGTTCCAGAGGACGGTGACCAGCCCAACGGAAATGTGGTTCAAGCCTGGTGTCGGGACAATTTAACCGACTTTCTGGACAAAACTTTGTGGCCTCCCAGCTCCCCGGACTTGAATCCTCTCGACTTTTTTGTTTGGTCCTATATGATGGCGAAGCTGAACGAATACAAGGTCAGCACTTTGGATCATTTCAAGACGGTAATTCTCAAAATCTGGGACGAAATGCCCATGCAGTCCGTGCGTGCCGCCTGCGACGCGTTCGAGAAACGTTTGAAGCTCGTTAAGGAGTACAAAGGGGGGTCATTCCAAGAGAAATGTTGTAAACGTTCCTTGTAAACATAGCTTTCAATAACATAAATCCAAAAAATAAAAAAACATGTTTTCATTTTTTTAACAAATTTTGAAAGTGTATCCGAACTTATTGAACACCGTGTATATATAGTTACGTATTTTTTTCAAAAACACTCTCGAAAAAGCCCATTCCTTCCCACCCTTCCGAACATGAGAAAATCCAGTCAATTTTAGGTAGGGTACGGGTTAGTTTTCGCGAAAAAAATTGAGGATGGTAAAAATTCGACATCTTATTATTTTGGATGTGCACTTCTGTGTAAGCCATTCATAAAAATAATCTTTACACTTCATAAATACCTGTACTTTATATTTTTTCTTCAATAAGGTAATACATTCGTACTTAGTTTTGTTGTACTACCTGTAATAAAAGAAAAAAATTAAGTCGTTAGTAACTAATCATTTCCATGATAGGCGGCTGGCCTTTCATTTTTTAAACAAACAATATGAAAAGTATAATACATTTAGTTTATTTCAAAACAATGCTATTAAAATACAATATGCTTTAGTAACTGATAACTTTTCAACTCAAAATTTCACAAATAATATTAACCTAAACAACTGAATGAATAAATGTTTCGAAAAAAAAACTTCCCATTTGGAAATTAAAAACAACATCACATTCCCACTATTTTTCCCGGAAAAAATCAACCCAATCAGTTACTTATTCAGCTGAATTTTGGTTGTCTGCCAATGAGGCAATTTTCTCCATCCGTACATTGTTTCGGAACCAGCAAAGCGTGGTTAGACGATTGTACGGGTTGTACGATCGACCACCACCGCTAATGAGATGAAATTAAATCTTTTTTGGCCCAGGGGGGAAAACTTCCGATTCATATGTACATGACGACTCAGTTACAACCCGGCAGCCAGTTAATGCACATTTTACCCAACGATAATCGGTGTGTCTGAACATTGTTGATCTGAGTAAAATATAGGTTTTTAGAGTATCGATACACGCATCCGAATGCGAACCTAGGGGCTCGTTACAGCCGAATTACGCATCATTAGTACGCCTTTTTCGGCTGAATGATGCGATCGTCGATGCATGCAGTTTAGTATGCGCCGCTGCTGCTCTCATTGCTCGTTCCACCGATCAACGGATTCCGATGGAGTACGTGAGTGGCTGGAGAATGAGAGAAAGGATTTAGTGCACCGTATATCGTTTTATGAGATTCCATCAAAGGGGACACGACACGTGTTTCCTGCGATATTGCAGAAGTGTAAACCAACTGTTGATTTGAACATAAAAATGTATTTCAGCAGGTAGGAGCTGTTTTTCACAAAAATAACGGCTCGGGGTCAGGCCGGTTACCCTTGATTGCCCATGTTATATTAAGTTAGGAGCTACTCATAAACTACGCAGACTTTTTTGGGGGAAGAGGGGGTCTGACCAAAGTCTACGGTCCATAAAAAATTACAAAAAAAAAATGTATGGAGAAAAGTGAGATTATCAAAAATGAGCATACGTGGTTTATGAACAGGCCCATTATTAAAATTGATAATATTGAAATTTAACTGTATACCCTTTTTAACAAAATTGAGTTGACATTGAGTTGACGAATATCAAGTTGGGCATTATTGATGGACATCGGCAATCGGGTGGTAAGTTGGTTTTGAATAACAACATTTGTTTATTTGGTTGATGATTCAACATGTGCAATGCATCATTGTGCCTCAGAAGAGAAATAATAAAGGGAAGGAGCAACAACATAGCTTAACTTTTTTTTTATTTACTTTCGACTTATCATCTTTACAGAAAAACATTCTAGCAAAAGAAACAACTCCTTTCAATAAATCTTTCCAGTTCTACCATGTACATCTTGCCAAAATTTCTACGAAGAATTCCGGAACTGCGCGACCCAACCTCTGGGTTTTGATCTTGAATGATGGCCGGCACTCGCGACTCAAATCAAAACTCAACATTAAGTTACCTAGATCATGCGCACAAGGTAAAAAATAACACAGACAACGAACAACCGGTTGGCATTTCGCTCTCTTCGACTCATTTTTTTTTCTTCTCCTAGCCACAATATCTTTCAACAATAATTCCCTTCACATTCGAATAGAGGGAAGGTCTATGCGGACGGATGAAGCAATAAATGCTTCGGAGTTGTGCTGGTTTTACAGTTAGTTTTCAACTCTCGCGAAGCTGCTAAAGATTTCATTTATTTAGCAAGGTATGGAGGAGGCGGGTCGGTGGAAATAAACGACTCAATGCGTTTTGTTGATGTTTCGTCGTATTTCATTCCGCGCAACCACCTCAAAGAAGAAACCTATAACGAGATCGGCGGCATATCGGCTTCGGTTGGCTGAGATCGGGTGTGCTAATAAAGTGACGATGATTATTTAGGCCCACGCTCTGTCGATTTAAGGTTCGGTGATTTTTGGAGTTTGAGCTGGATTCAACTTTGAGGATTAGCGGTTTTAGCTGGGTGTGGCATTGAAGCACGGATCCAGGATTACACTAGGGCACTTAATTATTAATGCAGTTGTTTTTTTACAACTTGGTGAAACTATGTATGTAGAGCGATACTTGATTTTGCAAGAGATTAAATCATTGACAGCCAATAATTCATAATGCGACCTAAACACAAAGGGATAAACGGAGTTATTTTTCAACAGCTTATAAATAAAGAGCATTAGCTTATACATAAATAACAACAGCACCTTATTTCTTTACGCTCAAGGTTTGATTCTTCGTCTGTTTTAGGATCATTTTCAAAGTGTATTTCCGGATAATATGTTGTAGTTCCATAGCTTTGAACTGGATACCTTCCCAGTCAGGCTGTACACAAAATGCGCCTCAATTCTACTCGGTTTATGACTGCACCCCGTAGTCTTCGAAGAGTTCGCAGGTTGGATCCATATGGTCGATCTACTTTACCCAATCTCCATAATTTATCATCGTATAAACCGGTCCGTTATAGAGAACAATTTTCAACGGTCTGTCATCGGACATTCGAAGTACCTGCCTTTTCCACGCTATGTCTATCATTTGCACTCCACCGCGTAATGACATGATGCCAAATCAGCCCATGACTGGACCATCATGCTGCTTGGCCATCGGCAATAAACGCTTCTGGAGGCATTCCTTGATGTACTTCTGGGTGTTCGCAGTCTCCGATGTTACGTACGGGCTAGATATTTTGCCGCATTCGCATATTGCCTGCCACACCATCACCTTATTGCCAAATTTTGTCGGTGAAAATGGCCTTCTTCGTTACGGGGATATCCCTGTCCTTGCGCGCAGTGAAGTATTGTGGTCCGGGAAGGGTTTTATAATCCAATTTCACATACGTTTCATCGTCCTTTATTATACACCCAGAGTTCCTACACAAAATTGTATGATATAGTTTCCGGGCTCTCGGTTTGACATACGCGGCCTGATTTGAGTTCCTTTCGGGGTTTTTTCTGCTTCCGGTATGTCTTGAGTCCAAGTCGCTCTTTTGCACGGATTACGTTAGACTTCGAGGTCTCTATCTTTTTCGCCACATCTCGAACGGAAGCCTATGGTTTTTTCTTATAGGCATCCCTGATCTTCTTGTCAAAAGCAGGACTCACAGGACCGGATTTCCAACCACTCCTCGGTGCATCTTCAAAAGTACATTGTTCTCCATATTTTCTAACAGCAGTTCGTATCGCTCCGACGCTAAAGAGATTCTACTCACAGTGTACCATTTGTGTACGATAATTTTTCTCTGTTCCGGAGTAAGACCACACTAAATGTGTAAACAAAAGGACGCAGCCAAAATAATTTGAAAAATTTCATTCAATTCAAAATGACCGTTGACGTTAGGTGTGCTTATAATTTCTGGAACAGTCTATATGTGGTTCAATACCTCAATATATTTTTTTATAAGCAGTAAGTTTGATTCATGTGTTACACATGTTACTCATGTAGTGGTTTGTTGCGGCTATGATGGAAGTGAGTGAAGTGGTGACACGTGAAAAAAAAATTGTAGGCTCACATAGATCCAGACTATTGAAAAGGTTCAAGTAACTGGGAAGGAAACCAAGGCGACGACAAAGGGGAAAGGTTAAGGATAATTTCACCCAGTCCTAACTAGAAAGCTCTATACGGACGGATGACGAAACATACGTCAAAGCTGACCTTTAACAAATGCCAGGACCAGGGCTGTCAAATGTCATTATCAATGAAAAATAACCTACGACTAGTTAGAAATTTGGGAAACAAAATCGTAAGAAAAAAATCTGATGACTGATGGTGTGAGAATGACAAGAAATCTCATGATTGTTCGTTTCTTCTCGTGATAAGGAGATGGCCTGTTTTTTCGTTGTCGCATGATGGCCGTGAGATTTACCAGCTCTGGTCAGGACAAGAGTTTTACACCGGACAAGATAAATTCAAAGTGAATGATTGATTAAAAATAAACAGAAAATGTGGAGATTCGCATCGAAATACCACATTTGGCAGGTTATTTGCACCTGTGGAGATCGAAGTAAAATTTTCATCACAACAAGCACCATAAATGGTGAAATTTACAAGACTGGATCCCTACAAAAACGTGTTTTGCCATTTTTGGAGCAGCACAATGAAAAACGACTATTTTGGGGATTAAGCTTCATGACACTATTCTAAAAGCGTATAGGAGTGGTATGAGACTAATTCGGTGCATTTTGTCCCCAAGGACATGAATCCACAGAACTGCCCTGAACAACGCCCAATCGAAACTAATTGGGCCATGATGAAGCTGAAACTCAGGAAGACCAAGGAGAGAGAAAAGGATGCAAATGACATGCGTAGGAAGTGGATAAAAAAATTAGAAAAAGGTACCGGACCAGTTGTGTTTTACAAATAGTACTTAAAGTCTAATTTGTTATATCTTAAGGGTCTACAATAGTCTCCGGGTCCTCAAAAGCGGGTAACAAATTGTCTTCTTTTTATTTCATTTAGTTTTATTCCATGTTAAATACAGCACTAGCCACACCCCTCAGCAGTAAAATTATTTCGCTTTGTTGCCAGTGCCTGATTTTATAACTGAAGCCTGTCCCCGCTTTTGAATTTTGCTTCGTACTGCATTTTCGTGCCTCTCTTCTTTGGAAGCAATGCTATCAACACCAGTATAAGGCACACGATTTGAACCAAAATGATTTCATTGGGATATTCAAGTTCGTTTGATCGACGGTTGTGTTTTTCGCTCTCTCGTTGCGAAGATTTTTTTCTCGGTTTTTCTTTATCTCATCCGCGATTGCGCGTCTGGCTTCTAAATTATTGCCTGCGCTTCATCATCTAAAAACCAGAAGGAAGCGCTGCAAAGTTTTTCAAGTTTCCCCGCTCGACCTATTGCCGTGGCAATGGGTCGTAAAAATCGATAATCCGCGCGGGCGCCATCCGCTTCCGAAGCATGTCATGCTGGCCAAATAAACCGAAAATAGACATTAATGTCTTAGGCATATCATAACCATCGTCCTTTTCAGCACGACTAATTTAATTTTGCAATAAAAGAGTTAGTGTTTAAGTTAAATGTTCGTGATTTATCCTGAACAACCTTTGCATATTATCAAAACTAGTACATTTTGGATTTTTTGAGACATTCAGTCGAGAGTGGTGAATTCGGCAAAGATTTTTCATCAAACCCGAACGGAATTTTTTTTTTCATCAAACTGAACCGAATTTCATAAGAAGGGACGGGTCAAGTAAATTAATAAAAACATTTTAATATTAACCAACTATATGTTTTATGATATGTATAAATAAGATAATACCATTATTACCATGCACCATTGCGGTCCTATGTGATCCTCGCGGTTATATCGCTGATATAACCCACCTCTAATTTTGTAGATAAGATTGTTTGATTAATCGATTGCAGTGAATCGATTCTCTTTTTCTACCTTGTTGTACGCCATAGAAAAAAAATGCTATGGCATACTACCATTTAGAAAAAAGATATCTGATGGGTCCGATCGGTTAATTAAATCCAAGGAGGAACATATTGATTTGAGTGATTTAATGAACCAGTGTATTCCAAACAACCCGTCCACAAAATTTATTTTCGCGAAAGAACCAAGCGGCACAGATTTGGCTCGAACGATTCTGGTCTGACATTTTAATTCGCTAAAAATACCTTACCAATCGTAATGATGTGTAGAGCATAATCTGAGATGATAGAAGTGAGAAAATTTTGATAAAAATGCAGAACAATACACTCTATCAAACGGAGGAAGATATGATTATAATTTTCTTCAGCATAGTTTTACAATCCTGATCAAGAAAGAATCGATCGGAAGCAATTGGAACCGTAAGTCCTTGATTTTAGCTGTGGTTGTGATGCGCTTGTGTGTCGGCGCATTGACTTCCCCGACCAGAAGGAAATAATACAATTATTTCAAGTGTTGTTATTCAGTTATGCCGTTTTTATAACAGAGGTTGTTAGAATTTAGATCGCGGATGTAGTTAAAATAACAGATATTGTTACAAAATCTACTCAAGAGGTAACAAGATATTAGCAAACTATGATATAGACATAACATAAACAAAACAAAATTTGCAACATTTTTGTTACGATGTAGCAAAATTATAACAGCTATTGTTAGAATTAATCTATTTCTTCACGCAGATTGTGTCTCCCAGGGTATTATATCTTAATTTGTTATGAGTATGTTACACAATTATCCAGATGAAAACGTCTTTAACAAATTTATAGCATAATCAGATAGTCGTTACAAGGTTTGTTATAATTTTGATATTTTTATGTTATGCCCTTCTGGACGGATTGTAAATCAAAATAGTTTTTCTCTTCATGTGAGGCCTTCAATCGCTCCAATAATGCACAGTAATACTCGCTGTTGATGGTTTTATTCTTTTCGAGGTAGTCCACGAAGCGTATGCCATGACAGTCCCAAAAAAGCGACGCCAAAATCTTTCCGACCCATTGAACCTCCCTAAGCCGCTTCGGAGCACTCGTGCCGGCTTCAGTCCATTGTCGGGTACTCATTCTGTTCGCTGGTGTGTAAAAGTGGATCCAGGTTTCATCAACAGTTACCAATCGACGCCAAAAGTCCTTCCGATTCCGCATCAGCAAGTCTAAACACTGTTTCGAAGTGCTCCCGCGTTCGTGTTTTTGGACAGGAGTGAGCATGCGCGGCACCCAGCGGCAGGATAACTTTTTTATATGCAGAATCTTACCCAAAATATGGCGTGTGTGCTCAGTGCAAATCTTTGTGACATCTGCTAGCTCACGCTCCTTCACTTTCCGGTCAGCCAACACCATTTCATGCACTTTTTTTGACATTGTCCTCTGTAACCGCAGCTGCGAACTTGATCGGTAGTGGAGCTGCGGCCACGACGAAACTATCGAAACCAATATTCAACGGTGTAATTTGACGAATCATTTGCCCCATAATACTTATCCAACTTTTCTTTTGTTTCCTTCGCCGTTTTGCCTCTCCAAAAATAACAACCAAATAACCATATTCAACATGATGCCAAACAAGTCAATAACAATCATCTGTCAAAACAAAACTAAGGGCAATATCGCACTGAAATTTGCCGTGTATGCCTAAATACGAACGGACTACAAGGCAGTATAACCAATTTTTTTTTCAGTAGCATTGCATTTTAGCTGTCAAGGAGGTGTCTTTTCACCCCACCTAGTATTTTGGTTTCCCTTGGAAAATCTATATCAATCTTTGATGGAACCGTTTTGGGTTGAGCCGCCACCAATTCGGCTACACTATTTGGAAGGCGCCAAGGCGTTTATATCACGTGTACCACGAATAATCGGTAATCTTTTAGTGAACGTAGCATCAAATTATTCTGGTTAAATCACAAACAATGAGATATCGGTTCCGAAATGCAAACGCGATTATAAATATTGAAAAAAAAAAATTAAATCCTTCTGCTGCTTGTTACATTAGCACCCACATTGAGTTCTCAGTATCGTTGAGGACCCTTATGTTTTTGGCAGCATGATTTGAGCTTAAAATCATGACATGAATTGATTTAACTAAGCGCAGTGATTTTAAAAACAAAACTAGGCAAAAAAATAAAACTTTTCATTACGAGACGTCTCTACAGGGTGGCTCTCAATAGGTGTCACCTAAACAAAATTAGATTACAGCAAAACAAATCAACCAAGTCATATAACTTATTTTTTCATTTCAAAGATACATGTTATAGCACCAAGCCATATTAATTCAATTCAAATCTATCGCCTTTTTCCTTGATGAATTTGTGAAAACGCTTTGCAAATCCTTCGCAGCTGACACGTACGATTTCCTGAGGAATTCGACCCAAATATCAATCAAATGTTGCTTGAAGCAGTCTAAAATGAGCCCCTTCTAAGGGCCTATATTTTGATGCATTTAACCACAAACAAAGTTCATCACTTTTTTGCAGAAACTTTTACGAGTGTATTAGTAGAGCGATTGTAATTGGAAAACTTGAAAAATTCAAACTACCACTATACTTGTTCACTTTCAAGAAAATAGATAATAAAAAACTTTTACAAACTATCAGTTGACAATTTTCTTCGTTCTGACATTCTTCGTCTGACACCTTCATTGGGGACATTTCTAGTTTCCTTGAACCGTTTCAAGGTACGAAAGACAAAACGCTTACTCACTCCGAACTTCTTATGGCAATTGAGTATCTGACACAGTCTAGGCCTTGACAAATGTAAGTTTAAAACTTGCTCCCGCATGGCTTCCATGGTAACTGATCTATGTAAACAAACGGTATCGCTTATTTATCTTTACCGTTAAGCTATCAAAAAGATACACTCAAAACAGGTAATATGAATTTTACTGTGAAAATAACCCACTTGAAATAAATCAAGAGTGAAAAATGGTGACACTCATTGTCGGTGAAAAATGGTGACACTCAATGTACAGAAGAAAATTTGTGATTTTAATTAATAAAAACTAATTTATATAAATAAATTCTTCAAACTTTACATTTTATTAGACGACTGTAATAACTTAGTGGAAGACAATTTTGCACTAAATTTCAAATTTTTATGGAGCGTAAAAGTCTACGTGGTTTATGAATAGCCCCCCACCTAAATTCGCATTCTGGGCCAGTGTGTATTGTGGCCTGAATTATTGTCGTTTTCGTTTATCGTAGCCAGCGGTGATACACTGACAAACAAACAAAATAAAAATAAGGGTCTAGCTATTGGTTTCACCTTTTGTTTACAAACAAATGTTGGTGAGTTGTCAAATACATGCGTTTCTTGGTGCACCCATTGAGAACAAGATCAAAAACAGAACCGATACAAGTGAATATACTGGTAAAACAAATCAGCAGCTACGAATGCTTACGGCCCTAGTTCTTCTAGCTAAGCGAGCACCATCTGGGCCGGAATTGTCGAGCACACGAAAGGCAACATATTGCCATCCATTAGTTCGGACACACACTAGCAAATAAATGGGTCACAATTCCGAAATAGGTCACACATTGGCAGCATCAGCACGGAATGGCAACTAGTTAGGCAGTAGAGAGAAGAAGCATTCAGTTGCAACTCGTCTTGTCTGGATCAGGTTCTGAAAACTTGTTGATTACCAATTGGGCTGCATATCGCCGCCCGTCAGCCTATTACAGTTGTAGGGGATAGATAAACACTATACACAGTTATGCCGGGCGACCAGGCGTATGCTCGTCCTTTCATCGGAGTGCTGCTGCTGTTACCAGATTTATTATTGCTAGCAAACCGTTTACTATTGCATCACAGTTACAAAGTCTTATACGACTGATTCTGCGCGTCTTGAGCGGTACGGTTAGCGAGTGTCTGTGTGGGGCTGATGTTTTTGTTGTTGTTGTTTTCTGCACCACCTTGTTTTTCTATGCAGCAAGGAAAACTGCATGTGGTAATGCAACATCGTGTTTTGCTACAGCTTTTCTCTTACAAACGAAGCATTTTTTTACCCTTCTGGCGGCCGCTTGAAAGGGTGCAGTACCACCCCCTATTTGGCAACGGTTATGCTGGACAAAACATGACATGCGATGGATTTTCGGTTTCAGGCGTCGCCATCGGCCAATGCTAACGGTGTCCTATTTATCGACCGACTAAAGCTGTTATTTATGATTTAGTATGCGATTTTCCGATTAAATGCACATTCGGCATGGCAGTTTTGTGCGATAATTGATTGAAATGAAACTTATAATGGATGTCGGCTGCATTTCAGTGGATGATATGCAGAATTTAAGAAGTGCGACGCGAAGGACAATTTATTGAAATTTTTCGAAAAGATTAGGCCATACTCTAACAATAATCTAACACCACTTCCTCGCAGGCGAATAGCTGCATTTTATTATTATATGTATATTATTTAGTATTTCATTAGAACATCGTATTATTTTCATCGTATCATTATTGTATATTAAATATAATCATATTAAATTTTCATGATGTAGAATTTCAACTGTATTTTCAAGGTACTTTCGTTTTACATATTTAAGTATTCTCATATATTTCAAATATATTCATGTATATTATTAAATGGATACAAACATGATTTCATGGTCAGGTTAAAGTTCAACAAAGGTGTTGGACCGTTATCATGAACTAACTTATATAGAGATATTTTGAAAACTCACATGTTGCTGTTCGCCAGAAAGGAAATGCCAAAGAATCAACAAGAAAATGACTCAAAACATCGTTCAAAGTTGCTGTAAGGAGTATTCTATGTTTTAAGAATGCCAAAATCAAGACTATGGAGTGGCCTAGTTGAGAACTAGGAAGAGCTCGACAGACGAGTACGAGCACAACACTACTCTAATTTGACTACCTTTTCCAACGTTCTTCAGGAAGAATGGAATAAAATACCATCGCATCGACTCACTTATCTTGTGGCATCGATGCCGCACAGATGTCAGGCTGTTGTCCAATCAAATCTTTACTACAAAGTACTGATGATGAAACCATTTCTATTGAAATCTGTTGAATTACTTATGTTTTTTACGTTGATCTCTATAAAATATGTTTTCTTCATTTTAAAAGCAAATGAAGAATAAATATATATATAGGTACTTGTGCGCTTTTATCTTTTGCATATGTTTACGCTACTTTGGTTTTTTTTAAATATATATTGGTAGAGGAAGTTTATCAAGCAAAAACTGTTTGTCAAATGACTTTTGAGCGCTACTGTAAGTCGAACTTTCATCTTTTGATTTGCATCTATCTACACATACAATTCAGTCATTATTTGATTAACATGACAGGAAATTTAAATCTTTTATCAGTTACAGCTGATGTAATTTTCATTAGTTTTGAGAGTATAAATTATTATCGTGGATACCTTTTATTAGTAATGTGCTGTGAGATCAAGTAGTTTTAAGAGGGTCTCTAGGAACAAATTATCTAACAATTTTGACAAAATTCTGTCGTGTTTTGACGAGAATTATAAAATGAATCAACCTGAAATTCCTCAAAATCTGATTTTACGTCTAAGGTTAACTCCAAGCTGTTTATTCAAAGAACTCATAACTGTGCAACTGTAATTGAAGAGCACTTCCTTCAAAAACCACATGCAATAAAGGATGAAGAACAAGAAGAAAAACGCCATGTCACGATTGAGCGAGACTCTGTGCTTTCTACAAACGGTAAGACAAGCAATTACATTGTCATTTTATGGCTAGATCCGTGAGCGACTAACGTTCATTCCATAATCGGCAAATGTCATCATCTGTAGTAGCACTAGTCTTACGTAACTCGAACATTCTAACAACCGATCAGGACGGACTGATGATCGAGCGCTCGCTGAATGCCACAACCCACCCTGATCCGATCTTGTTGGTTGTCCGCATATCATTAGAGCCCGAACCATATGGATTCATTTTCAGATGAGTTAATTTTTATCGTCGAATCGGGACGGGAAGTGCTGCATTCGCAATCATCTCGCTAATGAACACCCGAGAAGATGATGTAGCAGCTGATGGTTAATAGCCGACATACCTCTCGCTTGGATGGATTTGACTTTTTTGGTTCGCAGTCAGTCACGGATCAAAGTGAAGGCAAACCCACTGCATCTAGATCCGTGCTGGTATGTGTCGAACTGGTCGATCGGTCAAATGCGAATGTCTGCGATCGTGAAAAAGGAGACCTTGAAAGTGCAACTCGACGTGGAGCGCTGTTGTTCACCTATTATTACAAGCTAGGTAGGTACCCTCGAACGGTCAACCAGCGTGGACCAGTCTTTCTGAGTCTGTGTGCTGTTTTTTTCTCCTCTGATTTTGTAGCTTGGGACGTGGATCAGCAGGAGAACCAGTCTTTGCAACTATAGCCGGTTTTGAGACCTAGGTTGCATGAGCCGAACCGAATGACTCGTTTCTTTTTGTTTGACTTCTCTGCGCAACGCGCGCTGTGTGTGAATAATGAATACACGAAAGCTTTTTAATTGAATAATTGCCAACCGAGTTGAAAGCTCGAATGTCCGGGGTTTCGTTCATTTTTTTGCAAATTCCTTCACCCGCAGCAAACCAACCGGTAGAGCCGAGACTGCCAATCACCCATAAAAGGTTGGCGGTATGCACGGAAAGAATTATTTGTCCTTGAATTAATTTATTGGCGATTTTACCAGTTTTTTTTTTTATTTATTCGATCAGTGGTAATTTAAACACACACGGCCAGCGGCAAACGTCTCCTAAGCATGAGAAATAGGTTTTCAAAACGAAATCCATTTGTGGAAAATGTACAACACGTAAGACCTACCGTCATTTTGTACCGTGCGGGATCGAAATCCGTACAGCGGGATTAATTTATTTAGTGATAGACCGTCCCAGATAGAAATGGCACACCCTTTAGTTGGTTTAAAAACATTTGTATTTTTATTTATGTCAACTTTAATTCTTGCATATGGTTTCTCAACATTGTTTATCAACAGTTCATGAAAGATGTTTGATTACTTTTTCATGTATAAGTTAGTTCTCGAACTTACCCTCTAACGTTCTTCATAAGGTTTTGCGCAGATTGATTAGCAACGATTTTAGTCGCTCTTGCCCAATCTCTTTTGAACTGTCTGGACATGTTTACGAAGATACCTCTTGACGAGAGTTTTAAAGCAATTAATGCAATCACTGGAAATTATTTTCGTTTTTGAGCCCATCTAAATTTATTAACATGCATCGTGACTCTCAAGATGGTAGTGGTAAAGTCGTTCAACATACCTTTCTTAGAGCCTATAATAAAAACTGTTTTTGAGCTGACGCAATACAGTTTAAGTGTGCACCATGATATGTAACTCAAACTACAAAAAAATATTCAAGGACAGGCCTCACATATGTAACGTACAATGTTTTATTTGTGTAATGGTCTTTGAAGCTCACACTGAACCTTTTGATGAAACCGAGCATGTTTTATGTCTTATAGATAATATTATTATAATGCTCAACAAAGATTGAGTTAGAATCGAGGGTGATACATAAATCTCAAACTTTGTTGCATTTTTCTACTGATTTTTGGCCTAATGTTATTCTTGGTTCTAACCCCGTATCGTTTTTTTTTTAATGAATTGGAATTACATTCGCTTACGTTAAGTCTCAACAAACTTTTTCAATTTCATGTAGAAGCAATACAAGATCAGACTCTTTGCGCATCTCCAGAAAAAGTTTCGTGTCGTCTGCATATATTGAAAAATTGAGGAAATTCAAAATATGTTCTACATCGTAGACAAATGAAATGAACAATAGTGGACCATGCCTTGGGGAACACCAGAACCAGATGTCACATTCAATAGTGATGACAAACTTCCTTCAAATCTATTTTTTGATTCCTACCAGTCAGAAATCGCAGAACCTAGTTTGAAAGACTATGATTGAACCCAAGCTTAGATCACTTGAAAAGCAACAAAGGGATATCAACTCTATCGAATGCTTTACTAAAGTCAGCACACAATGTCTCAACATAATTTCCTCTGTCCAGTGCGTGTGTAGAAAATATTTCAAAATTTAACAAATTATTAGTTGTCGAACGACGCTTGACAAAACCATGTTATTTGCTAGTGATTAATTTTTTATCTTGTTAGAAAATATTTTGATTGATTAAAGATTCGAATAATTTAGGAATACATGATACTATAGTAACATCACAGTAGTTTTTTACGTTAGATTATTTTACAGTCATGAAAATTGGTATCAAAAACGATTCTTTCTATATAGACGGCAAATGAAAACAATAAATATTTAAGGAGATGTTGCAATGTTAGTTGAATAATATATTTAGTTAATTTTTTGACTTCAAGAGATAACTTTATATATAAATCAAATTTTACCAAACGATTTGCATTGCTTTAATCTTGTCAAAGTAATTGGGATTTATTAATTTTGTTCTAATTTATTCCATCATTATAATTTATAGCTTTTGCCATTCTTCCCTAAATCCGAATCTCTTTTATTTGTCATTTATGCAAAGATTCGTGTTTAATGGATATTAATCAGCAACATCATTGAAGTATCCGTACAAACCGTAGAAAATCAATCGCAATTAGGTAGCATCGCCCTCAAAACAACCAAACAACCAACCCATACCTCATCATCGAATTTCAGGCCATCCTGTACCAAGTCCACAGCAGTAGCCCGGAGATCGATTGAGAGCGTTTGTCTGCTCTGTTTTAAATGCTCCCGTCACGCTATCGGAATATTAAAATCTTTACGGCTACCTTCAGGCTAACACGAGCTAAACCAGGTTGCGGACATCACCGTTCGTCAACAAGGAAAAAGTTGAACGTTGATGGTCAATGGTAAGCTGCATTTCAGGGGCACGCACAGGATGACTAAATAATTACCGTTGACATGATTTACCCATGATCGTCTCCGCCCACCTCAGTAACCCATAATGGAGAAGCACTGGGAACTACTGGAATCGACCGTAAATATGTACATGCTCGTAGATGATGGTAGTATAGAGGTACGCTACCATGCTAGTTCGTTCGTGTGACTTGCTCGTGAAATTCTCACTCTTATTTGCATTGAATGTTAATTGCATTGGCCACTTTTACGGGTTAACCCAATTTCACGCTTGCGGCTCAATCCGATGGCAGAGTTTTACTTCGGCTGTAGACAAATACTGCGTGCCTGTCTTCACAATATTGGTTCTTCAGAACATAGGCAAAGTGGGAAAGTATCGCAATGTTTCAACGTAGTTTTCAACGTTGCTGCGTTTCGTTTTTCTACGAGAGATATCCACAATGCAATGTTTACATTCAACGTGGTGTCATCATCAGGTTCAGCATCTCTAGTCGCTGATTATATTTGCAGCTAATTGCATTTTCTTGTCAGCAACGAGTAGGCAGACAAGCGAGTAGATTGCAATCAATGCAAAGATGCTTAGATCATTAAATAATCAAATGCTGTTTAGTAAACATTGAGTCTAACGGAAAATACAGCGAATACTGTTTGGGCTTTGCGATTATAAACATTACAGATGAAAGTAAACACTGACTCCTACTACATCAAGGTTGTAGAAAGATGATATCAAAACTGTTAATCACTGAAGTGAGTTCAAACGAATTAATAAGTATGCATTGAAGCCTGCGTAAATAAGCGATTTGCAAACTTATTGCTTTAACGCATCAACAATCACTATAATGCATTGATCAGCCCGGAATTTTTTTTGGCATAGTAACGGGTGTAAAACGGATGGATTGCTCATATTGTTATAATTATATAATTTGTTGTTGTTTTTTCCGCCTATGTTTCTATACATTGATAACAATGAAATTCAATGTTTTGATTTCAAGAAATGTGATTGCGACTGCTAGAAAATTAAAAAAAAAAAAGGAAACCAAATACTAAAAATAATCAGCATTTTAGCCATGAGCATAAATATCTTCATTTTTCTCTCGTCTTATCTACAAGACTTTCCAACATGTCACCATTGACCCTCGGTTTACAGCTGCCTGAAGATTGGTGACTCAGGTCAGTAGTCACTTTTTCTTATCAGGTTCAACCTCTATTCGCTGTCTTATATTTGGTTATATAAGTCCAACGCCCTTAGGTACTTCAGAACAAATAACTCTGTACTACGGTCGTTACACAATAGTTCACATATTGATCACTTCACTCAATCAATAGATGATTTACATCTAACTCTGCTCCTTGGTAGTAGGCCTTACTGCCGTTAAGACGAGTTCCGTGAGTGAGCCGAGTATGATCTATCCTCAACCGAGTCAGAATCTTCTGATCTCGAGGGCAGGCCATTTGTAGTAACCTCATGGCTTTAGTAGCCATCTCTTCGGTTACTACATTTGCCAGAGGAACCTTACCACGCTCCACCAATAGGGAAGCTATTGGTGAAGTCCGAAAGGTTCCACTACAAATCCTCTCATAAGTCCGATCCATAGAGTATGCACGGTACGATAGTCCGTGCAATCTTTGTCAAAGTACAGCGCGAAGCTTCAGAGAAGTGGCCGTTTAGGACCCGAAGCATGTTCAACTTAACGTAGACGTTACACTTCACTGACTTGGCGTGCTTCACAAACCGCAGTTTGTGATCGATCGTTATACCAAGAAGCTTCATTTCGCGCATTGTCTTTACCTCTAGCTCGTCGATACTAATGTGCGGTAACCTTGGCCTGTGGGCATGACTAAAGAAGACTTGCATGATTTTAGGCTTCTCGGGAGGAAATCATAAAACCAACACCATCCGCCCAGACAATGACATCATCTACTGCTCTTTGCATACGGCTTCTGACTGCTTTCGCGTATCTACCAAAAACAGCAAGGGTTATGTCGTCAGCGTACAGAATAATGTGTACATTCTCGGGGATACGTTCAAACACTGAGTTCATCTTAATGAGAAACAGTGTGAAAGATATGACAGACCCTCGCGGGATGCCAGGCTGCGCCAGCGTTCAAGGCTCGAAACTCCCTATTGTGTAGGTAAACAGCTCACACTCTCCAGGATTCATGTTTTCCATGTAAGCCAACATTCGCCATTGAAAGTTCCTCTTTTTTAGAGTATTCAAGATAGGAAGCCTCCATGTCATATTATATCGAATGTTTTCCCCCATTGAATGCTCTGATAACTGTGGAAGCGCATTTAGAACAGTAAGTTGAGAGCAGACAATAAGTCAATTGTAAAAAGCAATAAACTTTAAAACCAGGTAGCAGAAAAATACTCGTTTTTTCACGAGGGATGCATACCGTGGCGGGAAAAAAATGCAAACAAAATTCGGGTTATTTCGAGTAACCTTATGAAAAAGTCGCGCTAAAAAGAACTTCGTGGTGTAAATTTTACTGATTCGCTAGAATGTTAGAATTAGAAAATTTGAATTCGACTGAGTAACCACACATTTTACAAAACTGAGTCGAGGTTCCCATGCAACTGAGTTAAATGGATCTACACACTGAGTTAAATATTCGACCGTGTGTGCTCGTCTCTTGGAAAGAGACATATTTCATTCTATAGTGAGAGCAGTTGGGCTGCAATTTGTCAATTATCAATATTTTAGGCTGAAATTTTGACTACACTATAACCAATGTATTGACCTTATGTGACCAAAATGTCATGTTGATAATGTTTATAGATTTGAAGTTATAAAAGTCACATATGTTATAAAAGTCGGTTTTTGACATACCAATTTCAAAAATCCGTGTTTCTGTGAAAAATTTAGGTAGCACAATTCAAATTTCACCATAGACTAAAAAAATAGTAATAGAAAAGAATGTGGACCAAATTTGAACTGTTTCCATCAAGTGGTTTGAACTAGAGCTGGCGTCAAAGTTGACCCACCAACATGAGTATTTCCATTTTTCACCCGATATTGACCATGCTGAAATAACGGTGCAAAAAAAAAAACCGAGTCGAATTCTACTAATAATACTGTATAATACTGTATACGTAATTTTCACAAACCAATTCATTTTGTATGCCATATTTTATAGTTCTTCGTGGCTTACACTAGTTATTTATTTATTTATTTCACGAGTAACAAATAATGTGTATGAATGAGATGAATTTGCCTCGGCTTTTTATATTTCATAATTTTAATTTTAATTATGCTACCTAAATTTTTCACAGAAATACGGATTTTTGAAATTGGTATGTCAAAAACCGACTTTTTTCACATATATTTATTCAAATTTATAAACATTATCAAAATGACATTGTGCTCACATAAGGTCAATACATCGTTTATAGTGTTGTCAAAATTTCAGCCAAAAATATTGATAACTAGCTGAACCCGGTGCGTGCGCTGCTACGCTTGCAACTAAATGAATGCAAATTTAATAGAACTGGCACTTTTATGGTTGGTTTTCGGAATGAGTTTTTTTCTTGACTAAGAAGGGGTTCAAACTGCCATCAGAACATGCTTCTTACCAGAGAAATACACAGAGAATTGTGTTTCAGTTACCTGGATAATTCTCATTTTTGGTTGCAATTTGAGTTTCATTTGTATGATAGCCCCTCCTTTCAGAGGGGGGAAAGGTCTCAAATCACCCTACAATCACTGCTTTCAAACCCCCCAAATGCCAAATTTGGTTCCATTTGCTTGATTAATTTTCGAGTTATGCAGAAATTGGTGTTCCATTTGTATGGGACCCCCCCCCCCCCCCCTCCCCTTTCAGAATGGGGAAGGGTCTCAAACTACCATTGAAACATGTTTTTTGTTTTTGAAAACTTCTACATGCCAAATTTGGTTTCCTTTCCTTGATTAGTTCTAGAGTTATGCAGAAATATGTGTTTCATTTGTATGGGAGCCCCCATTTTCAGAGAAGAGAGGGGTCTCTAACTATCTTAAGAACCTTCCCCGGCCCTAAAAACTCTTCCATACAAGGTTCCACAGAAGGTTGAACATAGCGTTTTATGGAAGCAAAATTTTGCTCGGCTTTTTTTTTGCTACTGTGTGTAGTTTCTGAAAAGTGTTGCTCATCTGCTGTAAATTATGATCTTCGAGAGGGACGAGGATTCCACTGCTTCACAAGAGATTTCACTGCCATTTTCTCCGACTGCGCGCAAAAAAATAACATGTAGTGAATACTTGTACCGTCTGCGTTGATGCGGAAGGTTTGCCTTCTCAGCATTTTAAAATGCAAGAAAATGATAGCCTCTGTCGAGATTCGCTGCGTTTCTTGTTAACTCTTTTTAAGAAATTTTTTGACTACAAAGTCACAATCGATTAACGAATAATGACAAAACAAAAATTAAAATAACGCTGCCTGGGGGTGCTCACGATAGGCATCGAAGGATGCATTATTTGAACTGCAACGTGCGCACTAGTCTGCGTTCAAATATCGATGCACTCCTACGTATTTCTAATAAATGGTGGACAAACGTATAACGACGAGTGAAATCGCCTAAGATAGAAATTTGAATAAGTGCTGTGCATGATGCCTACACCGAAGACAACAGCCGTGTGAGTTCGGAGAATCATAACATTCAGCTTTCCAACTTTATTAATTCACAACGTTATTAATTTAAATTCAATGTCAACACAAATATTTCAAAAAAAAAATCTAAATGAGCTCTAAACTCAGTTAGTTTTAAATTTAAGCCTTAATATATTTACGGGTATTTAGGATTGCGTCACGCGTAAAATCCATTATTTTTAAGATTGTAGTATAAATTTTCCTAGTTTTCCAATTGCATGAAGTTTCTTGAAAATAGCAAGATCATGTCGTGCACTGTGTCCTTTACTGTCCCTGATTGCATAGTTGACTACCAACAGCATCACTGACGGAAGACTGTTACAAGGCCGCAAATTCTATCGAATCAGTAAAATTTACACCACAAAATTCTTTGTTTGCACGACTTTTTCATAATATTTGTGAGAATTCTTATAATCAATTTAATTATAGTCTAGATAAAATAAAAACAAGAAATTGGCAATGAAAACGAAATAGTTTTAGATCGAAATGAGCATGAATATGTTTTCCATAATCGGAATGGTCTTACCAAGTCCTACTATTCGAAGAAAATTATCTTCTTTTCGTTTTTTCCCCTCAGATACCACAGATCCAGCAGCTCCTTCGGCTGCTATTCGAAATGGTCAATGCTTCTACTCGAAACATCATTGAAAATTAGACGTGTCTTTGTAGACCATTCAATGGCATTTGACATAGAATTATGAAATAAAACAACTATATTTACTTAATTTGTGAAAGTTGAACGGTTTAAAGAAAACTATGTCTTCCTCTTATCATAAACTTCATAATAAATCACATCATTCGTCTAAATGAATATAATAAGGCTTCCTGTATGATTGCAAAGTTTGAGATTAACCAGTAAAAGGATTCCGAGAATTACATTTCATATGTTCGAGCAACCCGCGACTGCTGTAACAGCCATGCATATGGTATGTGCTTATCAGTGACCTGGATGCGGCTGGTTAACTCAATGGTTACCCATTTTGCTTACTGACTAGAATATTGGGAGTTCGCGTGAGATTGACCTTCATTATTCTTTCTCACTTCGCCTCTGTCTATGCCCAGTTGATTTGAAAAAAGCACGCTTTGTATCTAAAACCACAGAGATATACTCGTTCTCTAGAAAAGACAATGGTCGAATATAAAGGGTGATACGGTCAAAATTTGGTCAAGGGAAAACGCGTGTAAATCGGTGAAATCGTTTATTTAAAAAATCAAATTAAATTTCTTTTTCAAGTTCAATTAGTATAAAATTCAGGAAAAATATTCAGTTAGGCTTCCGCTTTTCCAAATCCGAATTGCCGGGCCTTACGCTTGACCCCTGCCATCAGATTTTGTACAGCCACCTTGTCCACCTTCTTCGCCGCAGAAAGCCAGTTTGCCTTGAACTGCTGCTCGTCCTTAGCAGTTTTTTTGGTCTTCTTTAGGTTCCGCTTGACAATAGCCCAGTATTTCTCAATTGGGCGGAGCTCTGGCGTGTTGGGAGGGTTCTTGTCCTTGGGAACCACCTGCACGTTGTTGGCGGCGTACCACTCCATGGCCTTTTTACCGTAATGGCAAGATGCCAAATCCGGCCAAAACAGTACGGAACAACCATGTTTCTTCAGGAAAGGCAGCAGACGTTTATTCAAACACTCTTTCACGTAAATTTCTTGGTTGACAGTCCCGGAAGCTATGAAAATGCTGCTTTTCAAGCCACAGGTACAGATGGCTTGCCAAACCAGATATTTCTTTGCGAACTTTGACAGTTTCGTGTGCTTGAAAATATCTGCTACCTTTCCCCTTCCTTTTGCCGTATAAAACTCCTGTCCCGGAAGCTGCTTGTAGTCGGCTTTGACGTAGGTTTCGTCGTCCATTACCACGCAGTCAAACTTCATCAGCATCGTCGTGTACAGCCTCCGGGATCGCGCTTTGGCCGTCGTATTTTGTTTATCATCGCGATTTGGAGTCACTACCTTCTTGTAAGTCGATAGTCCGGCTCGTTTTTTGGCTCGATGCACGGTTGTAGACGATACACCCAGCTTATTTGCGGCATCTCGGAGAGACAGGTTAGGGTTTCGCTTGAAACTACCGGCAACTCTCTTTGTCGTCTCAGCGGCTTCCGGTTTTCGATTTCCCCCCGATCCAGACTTCCTGGCTGTCGACAAACGTTCCCCAAACACTTTAATTACATTTGTAACGGTTGATTTGGCAACTTTTAGCGATTTTGCCAACTTTGCGTGCGAGTAGCTCGGATTTTCGCGATGCGCGAGCAAAATTTTTATACGCTGCTCTTCTTGCTTGGACGGCATTTTGACAACTGAAGAGTGAATTCCAAAATCAAAATAGGAGCAACATTTTACACACACACACCTTCAAAATGAGGGGTGTTCAGGTTTTTTAAATGCAAAATTGAAAGAAATACGTCAAGTTGATATTGACCAAATTTTGACCGTATCATCCTTCTTCTCTCCGAAGGCCATAAAAATGTGGTACTGATCTAGAATTAAATAGTGAAATTGTACATTGAAGACAAAAACTTATACCAAGCTCCATCTATGTGGTTTTCTGTGCAACTACTCTAGTTTTGTTCAGCAAAACGAAAGCAACTAAGAAAAGTGCAATCTTCAATTGAGTATACATTTTTAGGTTTATGCGTTGTTCAGTGATCTGATTAGTGATCGCCGAAGCCAGAGTTGTGGGTGGATTTATCGAAATATTTACGTATCCTGTCTAGTAGCAACCGTGTAAAGTAAGAGGTCATAAGCGAGCTTATTTTTCTCATTGATTATGTTTGCTGCAACCAATACCGTGCTAAAATTAATTTTGATTAGGTGTGCAGGCTTAGTTTGTAAATTAATCGGTGCAAGTAGAGCGTATTAGACGCAGATATCATGTTACAACCGGAAGGTTTTCGACACTTCGGCGACGGCCGGCTTGATGTGAACGAGCGCCGACTGCAGCAGCGCCAGTCCAGCAGAACTTGGCCGGGATCTAGGACATCGAGGGGAGCTGGTTTGCAAAGCAACAAATAATTTATTTCTACCAAATTTTGAAGACAGTATCTAATATCCTGTTTTATTTTGTCTATTTTGTTTTGTTTTGTTTTTCGTTATGCTTGTCTCTTTTCAGTCACATTGGAGCGGTCCATTGGCGGATAGTGCAACATACTTTCAGCGTACCGTTAACTAAAACGAACCCTGCTGTTAATCTTTCCCCAACTATCCAACATCCCAGTGATTTCTCGTGGAAGTGCAGAGGATTTCTCGGCTTCCTTCAAAGCGAGTATCATTTCAACACGTTCCTTCCCATTCCCTACTTGACCAGCTTTATAATGGGTCACCAGTTTTTACACATTGAAGATGTATGTTTGTCCCAAACATCATCTGTTGGTTCTTTGTGTAAATACAGCTGATCTGGCAATAACGGAATTGCATCCGTGGGTGGTCAATCATGGTCATGCTCATTCTCATTGATCTGATTAGTTTTTGAACATAATTTTGATTGAACATTCGATCGTAAGTTCGTGATCTTATTTATCAGGTACACATTCCTTTCGTTTACCTGATATATATTTTTCTCTTTCCGGAAATCTCGAGCTTATTCCGGCTCTATGCCACTGTCTTTTTAAAATCGTTTTCAAAGTCGTTAAATCCAGCACTTACACAGCACTTTCCTTGGACGCTGTCATATTTTGATCGGGATGCAACGAACTCTTAAACAATTTAAGCATACGAAACTGGTCCCTCAGAGCATGTTCGTTTTTTCTTCCAACTCAGAAACCTCTATAGAGTATTTAAACCTCTTCTTGAAGTGCGGTGACGAACTAGCCCAGGTGGCTAGCAGTCACCTTAATAATGATTTTAAAAAAAAACTTCTTGAAGTAGGAAAACTGTTGGCTTACAGTTTATTTGTGCTTAGTAGGCTGACTTCAATGTTCAATGATCAGTTAACAATAATTTACAGTTCTTGATTAACAGCAACGTCTTTGTAAATGATTTTTCAAAACGTGTTTCAAAAAGTAAATATAAAATCACTAATTTTTGCAAAATTTTTGATTTTTATTCAAGTTTGGCAAGAAACATAAATTTAAAAAGTTCAAATACCCGCTTTGCCCTTTTTATTTCCTCCAAGTAATCGAGTTGATTTTTGTTCGCCAATTTGGCATACTTGTAAATATTGAAATAACAAATTCTCATCAAATTCCTATAAGGTCACACTGACAAGTCGTAATGAATTATGAACAGTTGCATCAACCAGTAGTCAGCATACATACATCACCGAACCGATTTTTACATCCCCGGCGACAGCCCAGAAGCAAGACAGCAAACAAAAAGTTTTCTGAGCTACTCTAAACCAGAGATAAAACAGCTTTTGTTTATGTTGGTACATCAGCCAACTAAGAAGAACAGCCACTTGGCAGGCAGACACACAGACAATAATAATTGGTAAACTCACGCCACGATGGCACGATGAAGGTAGGTAGGTTCGTTCGCCTGGGTTGGTTGGCAAGTTCACAGCAACTAGATTTCGAAATCATAGCGTACACAATGCATAATAGCACAATCTGCCGAGGCTGAGTACGTCAAGCGCAGTTTGAGATCCCTAAGAAGAATAACACTTCACTCAAAGTCGGGTAGCTGTGCCAGCAAGAATAAATCTGCGGCTAGAAGATGCAAAACAATCATGAGAGCTTGGTTGTTTTCCATCCAGTCCAACTCAATGAAACTCCTTTGGCCATGTATTTTCCCATTGTAGTTGACTAAAATTGTGCACGTCTTTGAGACTTTTGGGAAACAGCCAAAGAACGGCGTTGTTGTGGTTTTTCAGCGTAAAGTTTACCTCGTGTGGCCTTAAACTTTCGCAAAACTTCTCCCCCTTCGTCTTCTATCATGCA
This sequence comes from Aedes koreicus, assembly GCA_024533555.2. Lineage (NCBI taxonomy): Eukaryota > Metazoa > Arthropoda > Insecta > Diptera > Culicidae > Aedes > Aedes koreicus. The sequence continues at coordinate 724,431 of JAHHFK020003779.1, forward strand.
CATAACCTGACAAAATAGAACGGGGTTGAAGGCAATAGATGACGATGATGGCGGTGTAGGAACCGGTTTCTACGAGAAGAAAAAAGAGATCTGGTGGAAGTTGTATTAATGTTGTCGATCCGTTCTCCTTCTTTACTTATATCTATGTATGGTACAACAGCCAATGTCTGCGAGTTCAGATTCAGCAATAAAGAAGAACCGAGGCGAAAACAGATGTTCTCAATTTATGCAATGTCGGTTGTTTTCACCGTATCCGTACCAACATATATACAAAGTTCCATGGTCTCTTCCTGTTCGGAAAGCTACCTGTTTGTTATTGTTGTGCGGTGCTCGATTTCCGCAAGTGCCATGTTTGTCGAAGAAGCGGTCCGGTCATGAGGGTTTTTTCAATGTTTTGATGTCGGATGGTTGTGTCGTTCTCGAGCATATGCTTCTCGCTAGAGTTGATATCCATCGTCAGTCAGCATCAACTATAATTGGGGTCAACGAATGCCCAAGCCAACCAGATCTTCGAGGTTAAGTGTAGTGGCCTTTTAATGTTTTGCTCACGTTGGCATTCGAGGCACTTTTTGCTGCTTCATACTCATCTGAGACTCACTCAGCACTCTTATTATTATTATTATTAATAATAATAATAGTAGGTTGCCCTGCCTGCGATCAATGGGTGCTTGTAGTTTACCGTCTTCAGTACCGTCATGCGACGGCCGTCTAGGTTTGCGCCGGCTTGGCGAAGGTCTACAAACAAAACCGTCTACAGTAGTGATCCGATTTTGTTAATTTTTAAATGATTTTTGATCCATTATAAGTATACTTTAAAAATTGTGCCTTGAATTCGAATAACGAAGATCTTTATTTGAAGTAACTGAAAGATCGAAGTCTGGAATGCGCAGGGCCTGATAAATTCGGGCCACTACTGTATACACAAGAGTCGAGCAAACCGAGTACCGACCGTGGCAGGAAAAGCAAAAAAAACGAGAACCCCTCTCCTATTCATAATTCCTAAGCTGCGAGTGAATTTCGTTGCAATAACTTTCCGTTTCCATGACCTTTGCGAATTAAACAACAAAACGGTCTGGCCGGCTAATCGTAATAACTTAAATCCAATTGTTCATTGCCGGTCGCAAAACAAAGATTTAAGGCTTTTATGAGAGGAGCTTTGGCCAGCAAAGCTGGACGTGACTGAAGAGGATTGCGATTGGTTACGTGACAGGAATTGTTTTTATTTTAGTTAAGTTTAAGTTTAGAGCAGAACCTGTGTTCTTCAGTACTGGCAAGGGTTTACTTCTATTTTCAAAAGTACACGAAAAGCTGCCATAGGCTGGAAGAGAGAAATATTCAACCCCATACTGGAAGTTGGTAGGTGCAATTATTGGTACCGGTTGGGGTCGGAATATTATGGAGCTCCCTGGACATAAAGTGTAAAGCAGGGTCTTTCCTGCAAAGCAGCACCACCAGGATTTTTTTGTAAAGGGATTTTCTTTCGATTAGTAGAAATGGTACAGGCGACTGCAGAAATTGTACAGGCATCGATAGCTTTTAATTTCAGTAATTCAGTAACTGTTGGAGTTGAAAACTAAATTTGAAGGTGCAATAAAGCATTAAGTTCTTATAAGAATGAAAATGAAGAAAAAGATTCATTAAGATTAATAGTTCATCAGATCCAGTGTTGGCCACCCGGTTGACGCATTCATCATCACCAATGGCCAATGGATAGCAGGATAATACACAGAAAAAATAATGAATTTTAACAGGCGCGTAAAATTTCCCCTCGTTTAATTCCAAACCAAAGCTGGCGTAAACAACGAAATCGCAATCTTTCATACGCCATACAACATTGTTGGCAATCTTTCATACAACAGACCTAATTTAGGCGATATCCAGCTTAAATTTACATAAGATCTTCCATTAATTCCTTCCAAATCCAGCATTCCCTTTGTGTGCATCAGATAACGCAGAAAATTAAATGTTTCTTTCAAACTGTGTAGATGATATATATGGTTGATAGGGCATGTTTTAGTTGTAGGGACAATGGGAATAATACAACAGGAGATTTATAATTATTTCACTATTTATAACAGATTCCCAAGCAACCCAAAACTGTCATAATTGGTTGCAGCTACTTGATTGTGACTTAAATGGGTCACATTGAAGTTGATTTTACTAATTTGCAACAAGTGTCCTGCTCGGGTTGGGTCAAAGGGTCTTCGATATTTATGAAACTTTGTCCACGCGTAGAATTAAGGATATATAAACTAAAACATTGAAGTAATCAGGGTTGCCAGTTTTCCTGAAAAAACTCATTTGAAATTTTTCGATTTGCCTGGACATTACTTATTCAAAAAAATCATAACTCAAGAACGGAGAATCGTAAAGTTTGAGTCATTTAATAAGAATGTTGAGTACTCAAAATGAAGGTCATTTATTGTACTTTAAGGCAAAAATAGCGAAAAAATATTACGATTTGGTGTTGATGAAATTTCGAACTTTTCTTCGAATACCACCAGTCATATTTTTGACACTCTGTTGGCTAATTTTGTTCAACCATCTCTTTATCTCTGTTGTATAGCGAGTCATCTTTCCACTTTTCTTCAACTTCAGATTGACAACTGCCCAATAAGTCTCAATTGGGTGGAATTGAGGGCAGTGACGACCTTTTCGAATAAACCCACCCCGTTGTCTCTAAGGACTCGAAAATAAACGAAAATAAGTTATCCACATATTTTTCTTGCCAATCATATTAAAAAATGGATGACTATTGTGCGCGATTGAACTCGAACATTGTGAAGTAAATATTATGTTTTCACGAATTTGCAAGTTTTTGATCGAACACTTCTCATCAAGTTCCGGCCATCAGAGTTTCATCACATTTTTTGGACGCCTTAGCCCGACTTTTTTTTAACTTCTGCATATTTTCAGCTGCTTTACCAGTCTTTTTGAAGATCGTCTTCACAATCGGCCAAAAGCGTTCGATGGACCGAAGCTGAGGGTTATTTGGCGGATTGATGTCTATCTCAACGAAATCTATACCTTTTTCCGTGAGGCAGTTGAGTGTTGTTTTGGCGTAATGCGCTGACGCTAAATCCGGCCAAAACAGTGCAGGGGTGCTATGCTTCTGATATAAAGACAGCAACCTTTTCTGCAGACACTCAGATCGATATATTTCCGCATTTATTGTTCAGGTAGTGTAAAAAAATGGCAGGCTTCATACCGCAGGAACATATTGAATTCGCCTTTGGAATCCACCTGTCTGCATCGATTACATCCTCCGCTACGACGGCAGTGTAATATTATGGACCTGGAAGGGTTTTTGCGTCCGCTTTGGCATAGGTCTCGTCGTCCATCAAAATACATGCATCCGGTCGCTGAAAAACTCGCGAATACAATTTCCGGGCCTCCGCGATGCTTCTGTTCTGCACTTTTTTTTGCGATTTTCTGCTTCTTGTAGGTCTTCAGGTTGTTCCGTTCCTTGATACGTTGAATCATTCCGACGCTGGTTCCCGCTTTATTGGCCAAATCACGTACCGGCATTAATTTGTTCTTCCCAATTAGAGCTACCACTTTCTGATCCAGTTTAGGGTTGCAAGATCCGTTTTTTTTTTGCCTCTTCCTGGCAGTTCATCCAAAGAACAGTGTTCTCCAAACTTGGTTATGATGGATTTTACACTTGCGTGATGAATTCCAGAGCGCTTCGCCAATTGTCGCATAGTTACACCCTTTTCACGTAGCCATGTGTCCAAAACCATAATTTTTACGTCTTTTTCAATGCGCGACATTTTGAAAACGAAGAATTTAAACCGTGCAAACAAGTAAACAAACGAAAGATGACAGTCAAACGCACAGCATGGTATGATGAACACATTAAAACCATCACAAATACACGCGTACAACGCAAATGTACGCGGATAGCTTATTTTCGATACATTCCTTATATCACTGTAGTACTTCTCCGCTGTAGTAGCAGCTTGACAAATCTGGCTAAAACTTTACAGGTCTACTGAGAGCCTTAATTCACAGAAGAATGCGTTTTTTAATGATTTTTTGGGGGTTTTTTTTGGAATCCAAATTTTTTTTGGTAAGAAAAACTTTTTGGGGGGGGGTAGAAAATATTTGGCTTTTTTTTTTTTATTTTTTTTTTTTTGAGTTTTTATGTAAAAATTATTTTTTGGACATAACCTCGACCAGTGGCTTTATAGAACTTTCGTTTAGGAAGCTGCCCATAATCCATCTTAACATACGTTTCGTCGTCCATGGGGATGCATGCTTAGAACTTCTCGTAAAAATCTTATTGTACAACTTGCGGGCATATTTTTGGCCACTAGATTCTGCTTCGGTGTCCTGTTCGGTTGCTTACTGGCCCGAAACGATCGAAATCTTTCTCGCAGATGAATCCTTTTGAAGGTGCTTTGCCTTGCATTGAATTTCTTTGCGATATCATAATCCGGCAGCACTGGGTTTGTACTAATCGTTCTCAACAGCTGCAATTTCCGATCCTTAGTTCCAATACGACGCTTGATGTTGTGGCCCCCGGGAATAGCACTCTTGCATCAAATCCGACGAAATGTAAAACGTCCAGGGGAAAGAATCGGATTCTCCCTGTAGCCGATGAGTGATTGTGCTCTTCGATCGACATAAGCACAATTCTTCTAACAGTTTTGTATTGCACACAATTAAGCTTTTCGTACACTTTTATATTTAGGCCAGTTTTTGGAAATGTCATATCCGTCGATGAAAAATTATCACGATTAGCTGCTTCTTAAGGGCTTACGCTGCTGCATTCTCGACGGCAGCCATTACCTCAACATTTAGAATTAATATAACTCAGAGAATCTGTACTAGATATTGAGTATTTCATCACATCAGTTTGTATGCTTACTTGCTGTGAGCAATCTGATGGAGTTCGATTCGTTGTTCATTTACTAACAATCTAGATTTATCAATTTGAAATAGCGAAGTACGTTTGCGAGAGAGAGATAAAAGATAGGAAAAAAATACATGGAGCAGCAATTCACCTTAAGGGTGTACGAAATCAAATTGCATCATTTACAAATCACTGTAACTTTCTTCTACCCATTAAGTATTTTATATTGAAATTTTCAATGTATATTGTTCATTCTATTGAAATGAGTTCAATGTATATCGTTCTAACTGTGTTAGTTACATTAGTAGATGTGCAACTGTTGCGAAGATGGAGTCGGAAGAACAGCAGCGGCGTGGACAAAATTTGCGCACGTACCTCAAAAATCCGGATCTCTCTCATCGTACCATCAGCAGGAAGCTGGGAATCATACAATCTACGGTAACTTGTGTTTTAAATCGGTACAACGAACGTTTGACCATCGATCGGAAGAAAAAGTGCGGTTAAAATGAATCTCCGTATAGTGTAAACGATCACAAGGGGTAAACGTTAGGATCACAAGCGGGAAATCACGTGCACGGAAGCTCTACACCCAGTTGTTGACCAAGCCGCAGTGTCTCGTTATAGATGACGAGACTTATGTAAAAGCAGACTTCCGGCAACTTCCGGGGCTCCTGTTCTTTAATGCTCATCATATGTTCGATGTTCCTGAGGACGTTAGAAAGCAGAAGATGTCAAAGTTTGCCAAAAAATACATGTTTTGGCAAGCAATTTCCTCTTGTGGAAAGCGAAGCGCTCCATTCGTGACAACTGGGACGGTCAATGGGCAGATATACCTAAAGGAATGCCTCCAAAAGCGTATCCTTCCACTTCTGAGGTCCCACGATGGTCCTACAGTTTTCTGGCCAGATTTAGCTTCATGTCATTACTCGAAAGATGTTCTGGACTGGTACAAGACTAATGAGGTCAACTGCGTGCCGAAGCATCTCAATCCACCAAACGCGCCTGAATTGCGGCTAATTTAGAAGTACTATGTCATCACGAAGCAGGCAATTCGGAAACATCCTAAGGAAGTGAAATCGGAGGAAAATATGAAGGAAAAATGAATTTCGACACAAAAAAACAATTGGTCCAAACGTTGTAGAAGATCTTATGAGTAGTGTTAAAAGAAAGGTTTGTGCAGTTGGGTATGGTAATGAAATTGAAAAAAGCGACCATTGGAAAAAGTTAAATGATGTTTTGTTTTATTCTCTGAATGTTTGAATACGATCGGTTGAATGGATAGGTTTTGCCTAATCTTTTCTTGTGATGCAATTTGATTCCGTACACCCTTTAGTAGTAAATATCGCGACTTTACAACATGGGTACAGGTCATCCATCATAATGTATCTGTTGTATTTCGTCAAAACTTGCTCGTACAGCATTCTTGCGCGGCGTTTGACAACCAGGTTTTGTTTCAGGGTCCTGTTGGGGTGCTTGCTGGCATGGTACGACTGGAAACCTTCACGCCGACACATTCCTTTGATAACTGTGGAACTTGAGTATCAATACTGATGAAACTTTCACCACTAAGCAACAAACCTTCCGGAGCACTGCGCTGTCAATGGCTTCTTGTTACGACTACTAGAGGCACCGCAATAATTTAAAAAAAAAAAAACGTCCAAATACTAAGTGGATCAAGCCTCATGTATGTATATTTTGCAAAAAAAAAAACATGTATAAAGAGAAGTTATACTTTGAATTTAAATATGTTTCTTATGTGCGTCAAATAGGGCACCATGTAATATTTATTTTGTTTGATGATGTAACATTTTATAAAAGTTGGTCTTTTATTTTTTCTACGGCAAGATTGAAATTGACGATTTACTTAACTACGTCATGTACAGTATGTAAAATAAGTATATCCACCCCTGCTTCAAATTTACAATTTTCCTGTTATCGATTCAAATATTAGTTGATAAAATGAGTGTTGTTATGCGTTTGGTCCATTATATAGTACCTATCATTATACCATTAAATATACTTGAATTAATCTTGCTCTTGAAAATCTATGCCAAGATCAACAGAAAAGGGAAGTAAAACATGCAAAAAAAGTTTATCCACCCAAACATGCTTAGTACCATTTTGCCGTGTATTGAGCGGTTCCTGTCACTTTTTCGAATGTAAACATTGCATACAGTTATACTTTCGTAGTGTAGAAGGTTTCGTGATTCAAATTTGAGTTCTCGTGTTTGGAAATGCACAAATTTCGCTGAGTATCCGAAAACTTATCATAGAGCATCACAAGTGCGGTAAAAGCTACCGTCAAATTGCTAATATCGTTCAGATACGTAAAGATACGGTTGCCAAAATTGTTCAGAAGTACAAAAAGAGTGGTTCTTTCACACCAGAAAAGCGATCAGGGCGACCGGCGAAGACAAGTTCCCGGATTGACAGGGCTATCTTCAGAAAGGCGGAACAAGATCGAGGTTTGTCAGCTCCAAAAATTGCAAAGCAAGTTGAGAGTGAATTTTCTATCCATGTGACACCTCAAACAATCCGAAATCGATTGCATCTACAAGGTCTGAAGGGTAGAGTGGCAATTAAGAAACCATGGTTGTCAGCGAAAAACATATTACATGGACAGTCGATGATTGAAGAAAGGTCATTTGGTCAGACGAGACTAAAATAATGCTATTTGGGTCTGATGGTATCACACGAAAATGGCGCAGAACCGGTGAAAGTCTGAAAACCCAGTGTTTAAAGCCTACAGTCAAACATGGTGGAGGTGAGTTATTGCAACATCATTAATTTTCAACTAACTTAACTACCCGACCAGAAGGAAATAATAAAATTATTTCAAGTGTTGTTATTCAGTTATGCCGTTTTTATAACAGAGGTTGTTAGAATTTAGATCGCGGATGTAGTTAAAATAACAGATATTGTTACAAAATCTACTCAAGAGGTAACAAGATATTAGCAAACTATGATATAGACATAACATAAACAAAACAAAATTTGCAACATTTTTGTTACGATGTAGCAAAATTATAACAGCTATTGTTAGAATTAATCTATTTCTTCACGCAGATTGTGTCTCCCAGGGTATTATATCTTAATTTGTTATGAGTATGTTACACAATTATCCAGATGAAAACGTCTTTAACAAATTTATAGCATAATCAGATAGTCGTTACAAGGTTTGTTATAATTTTGATATTTTTATGTTATGCCCTTCTGGACGGGTAGCTTTTATCATTTTCTGTGCAGGTAGAGTCATGGTTTGGGGCTCGATGGCTTTGTCTGGCGTTGGAGAACTCGAATTCATTGACGGAATAATGACAAAGGAGGTTTATCTGGACATACTGAAACGAAAACTTTCAGCAAGTGCACAAAAACTGAAGCTGGGCCGGAGATACACGTTCCAGCAAGATGGGGATCCAAAGCACACATCGAAGCTGGTATCCCAATGGTTTAAGGAAAAGAAAATCAATGTTTTGGAGTGGCCAGCACAGTCTCCTGACCTTAATCCAATAGAACATCTCTGGTCTATTTTGAAAATTAAGGTTCAGGAACACAAACCATCAAGCATTCAGCAATTACGACAAGTTGTTGTAACTGAATGGGACAAAATCGCACCAGAAACGACTGCTAAGCTTGTCCAGTTAATGCCACGATGATGTCAAGCTGTCCTTGAAGCCAAGGGAGGTCACACGAAATATTGAATGATTTTCAGGATTATGGTGGATATACTTTTTTTGCATTATTTTTTATCGTTTTCTTATATATTTGGTCTCAGACACGAACAGTTCGTGCTTTTACATCAAATTATCGTTATTTGACTTTCTTTTTATCCCTTGAGAAATAAACTTAATATTAAAAATCGTTTTTCAATGTTTTGGTGGATTATTTGAAGCAAATGTGCCAAGTAAGAAGGGGTGGATAAACTTTTTTTACATACTGTAGGTGCCGTCACGGCAACCCAAAATTAATTGGAAAAGAATCGTTTGAAATGAATTAGGCAGCTCAAACAGCAACTGAGTTTGCTTGAAGAGGTCCGAAACGACCACATACAGAGATTTCTTTAAGGTCATGTTTTATTAGGTGACGGAAAATGAAACACATGAGACGCCAGAAATAAACTTCAAGTTATGACGACACTAGGTACTTTAGTGGTTACCGTTAATGAGCGAAAGGTCGGAAGTTCAATCCCAGGCCCGCCTTCCTGTTCGACATTTATTGTTTAGTCTTATTCGATTCAACTAAAAACAGCCTATTGCTCTTTAGAAATGAAAGCATCGTATTGAATTCTGATCTAAAAATAACCCGTCTCAAACACAGCTACCCTTTCATGGCAATTGTCGAGGAGCAAAAATAGACGCGTTCTAAATAACTTATCATCCTTGCACAGCATAAGGACTGTGAGAACGTGGGCGGCAATGGTACTGATCTAGAAATATGAAGAATCAGTTAACGTGTACATTGAACATGGAAAGCGAATTTGAAGCCCCACTTTGGGATTTAAAAAAAAAGTAGCATGAAATTCGACACGTAGTCTAAAGCACGTATAATTAAAACCAAAAAAAATGTAACAAATATGAGAAATAGGCGGGAAAAAATTGAAAGAGTGGATAATCTTAAAATTTAAACATAAAATTTTACTTTACATTGGTACATCAAACAACGCATTTGCAGCCAGTACAAGCAACGAACAATATCAATATATTCTAGATTCTCTTTTTACCAGGTTTTTTTTTGTTTTATCCTTATGCATGGTATGTTTAGCCCCGTTTGAATATGCTTTGTTTTTTGTTTTGCATTACTAATGGATGAAAATCGAGATGACACGAGCAAAAATAAAGACCAATAAAAAATCGCCTCAGATCAAAATTGTGCATAATGATTTTAATTTTTGGATTATTTTATTGTTCTCACTTCTATTATTGGGTAAGGCTTCCTTTAAAATACCGAGAGAGGAAGAAGAGACGATGCGACTCCTTTGCAACGTTGCCTTGTGTTAGTTCGTTTTGTCGTCTTACTTCATGTTACCTAACTTATCTACAAATTACTGCAATTTATTACTAGGTTGTTGTAAATCCGTATAAAGGAGCGTAGTTTTTTTTTCTGGCACAGCATTCTGTGTAAGTAAGGTTATAAAGTGTTTTACGAGCCTATTTTGATCAGCCGATTTTCAAATTCATGCATGAACATTGACAGGAAGCAACCGCTCAACTGCGGAAGAAGGAACATCAATGTAATCAAATCCAGTGTTGTAAATAGTCATTTCGACTCGGATTTTTTTCCAATACCTCAGAATCTTAACTCCTGAATATGATGTATAAATAAAATAGTTACTAGTTACCAGTTACTAGTAATTGGCAGATAATTGATTTCAATTATCTGCTATAAACTGTCGCAAATATGCCGCTAGTAATTCTGGCTAATGAATTGTCGCACAATATTAGTAAAGATGTGTATGGGCCATACGAAAGGCCTAAATATGATCGATCAAACATGGACCAATTAAAATCCGTCCTTTTTCGTACCAATTTGATTTCCCCAGCTAAAGAGGTTGTTTGAATTGGAATTTATCTAACATACCGTTCCAAATTCTTGTCAATCGGCAGCCAGCGGTGGCTTAAAAAGTTTCGGCTCTCCCTTTGCCGCATACCTCAAATCTTTTGTACAATTTCAAACACGGCTTGGAAATGTAAATGGTCTATATATTGTTCCGAAGTGCAAATGTATAGCAAGCTTATGTTAAGAGCAGCATTCCAAATAGAAATTTTACAAATGGCGACCGTCACGAAATATTGAAAGAAATGATTATTTCGTTCATTACACATTGCTACGTAGTTGTACAACCTCATTGGACTGTCTCTTGTAGTTTTTCTAAAAGCGCATCGCTCTTACTGTTATATCCAAAGTGTCATATTCACTGGAAAATTCAAACGATATTGAATGGTGAATATCATTTGAATATTCGGTTATTCCGCTCTCATGACTTAGATGTTAAAGTTAGAGCAAAACATTGTGAGAAAAATTTGTAGAATCAATCATGCAAACCAATTTCATCATTCATGATGTTTTGAAAATCAGCTTCTGTAACGAGTTATCTGCAAATTAATCGCATTTAGTTGAAATCACTGATTTCAAAACATCAAAATGGGTCTGTCTATGTTTTGAAAAACGTCAGTTTAAATGTATATGTTTGTGACCTACCTCAGATTCACACTTACTTGAAGTTCGGTTTCGCACTGACATAAAGGTTGTGCAGTGAACCAGAAGAACATGTGACCGAGATGCCACTATCAAAGATTGTCGTATTAATTGAAAACAATTGTTTTCATTTGGCTCCGCAATGTGGCCTCTGCTATGGTACGACATCTAACGGGTCAGCAGGTTTAGGAAAAATAAAAATTGGGTCCTATTTTACTTCAAGGCGCATTTATAAATAATTCCAATACCCACGACCAAATAATTGTTTTATCGTTACAACGACAAACAGAGAGACACAGGAATGTCTACGTTCGGAGATTTCATTTGATATTTAGATTTTTTGTTTGTTTCATTATTATTGAGAGATTTTCAGCCTCCTACTGGTGCATGTCCCACCGTAATCAATTAAACACCTTTTGGGTATTTGGGTGACTAATCCGGGGATGAGATTCGAACTCGCGATGTTGGCGTAAGAGATGTTAATCACTACGCCGGTGTCGCCCAGGCATTTGGATTAAATTTTCCAAAGCCATGTTACCAAGTTATCATAAGTTTACATAAATGTCATATACCGTTTATTTTGTGCAAATTTGTTACTGTGATAAATGCCTACCTTATGTGTCGGTAAATTTTCTGCTAAAAATCCAAACTCGCCAGTGCCGTACCACTTGAGAGAACGGCCTATTCTGCTCCAACGAGTATCCACCAGGCACTTTCCACCATCAGATCTTTGTCTTATTCCGTTTTGATTCCCTCTTCTCGAGCATCAAATAGCACTAACACTCTCAGGCGAACAGCCTGCCTCTGTGGTGATGCTGCCACATGACATTTTGCGAAACCTTTTGAGAAGAATAATCACCACCTCTCAACAAACCAAAATAGTTTCACTAATATTTATCAACTTAGCTATACATTCTACACTTAGGTCCCACTTAGTTGTTATTTCTTTAAAAATATCTTGTGCAATATAAAACTGTCTTCACTGATCGAAACTGATGTTATTTACATGCCCTTAGCACTAATCCTACTTTTGTTTACAACTGGAGCCACATTTCGCAAGTCGAAACGAATAAAGTTCTGTCGACTCGAGCTTGTTTGGCATTATGGATTTCGAATCGAGCTCGAGAACGATTTAAATTCGACGAGGTACTAGATTTTCGAGCTTTATTGACATTATGTAACCATACACTCGAAACAAAATAGGCGGTCGAAACGAAACAAAACAGACGAATACTATTATCCTATCGACCGCCATTCGTATCGTGACGACTTTGAATCGAGTGATTTAAGTTTTATTATTAGTGTAATATTGTTTTTAATAAATTGGCGGTAATTAACTATTGCCATGTAAGTATTTTATTTTTTGTAACATATTTCTTGGTCGTAATTACAAAAACATGTGTTTTTTATTCGTAGGACCTCTGTGAATTCCAAAAACTCATTAGGCATCAATCCACCGCAAGTAGAGGCGTTATGTAGTTTTATGGAGCAGCACACCGTGCGCAGAATATGGTACCTTCACGGTACATCCCAAATTTCGATAACCTGAAACCAATTTATATGCAATAATATACTATCATATCATAACAACAAAAAAAGATAAAAAATGTATTTTGCCTCTATTTCCCGTAATGTCTTTCCATGTTCTAAGGCAAGGATGATCCCTAGGCGCACTGCAACTACGAACCTAATGTCAATAGTAAAATTCTCAATGTGAGCTCTAGGCACACAATGCTCTGTAGCAGGTGGAAAAACTACTTGATGTGATATTTCCACAATGGAACTGACTCTTAGCTTCGGGTCTTGACCAAGAATCCCTACTGAGCCCTTGCGGCACGACAAGCCGGCCAGTTCAGCGCAAGGGAACATAATAATATGTAATTGTGATGCATAAACTTAAAATGTGCATACATAATTAGTCAAATTTTTAACATTTAAATGATTATGATTATGAAATGATTATGATTTTCTATGTTCCCAACCATGGTCTAATGTATTTATTACACAGTAACAATTTGACATTGATATTATTTTCAATGTAAATGTATGGAAATTTAGTTGTACATTTTTGATCTGGCACAACCAAACCAAACTTAAGCAACAAAATCTTCTTCTTCTTCTTCTCCTATTGGTGGCGGGACCTTAGTTGGTCCATACTGCCAAGTGTGAAGCAACAAAATCTATACAGTAAGAGTTATAGTGTTTTCAATGTGGATATGTCAAACTGTTGAAGTGTTTTAAAGAAGTTTAGTTTGAAAATGTTCTGAAGATTTTAGTAAAGGGAACATTACTTTAAATAAAATGTCTGGAAAAATAATAATAACACACATATGGATGATTTGTTTAACAAGAAACTTCAATGATGAGACAAGGTTGCATCCACAAATAGACCCAATACGGTTCTTATAGCCCGACATTCCATCCATATCCGTCGGATGTTCTCGTCTTCAAGAAGTAATATCGAATTCGTTATTGAACCTAGCGATACCCGAACTTATTGTCAGTACAAACCCCAATCCGATACGAGTTACAGATAAAACCAAACACACTGACATTTTTCACAAGCCGACCCAATTTTGATACCCGATCCAGTTTGCAAGTGGATCAAAAACGAATCCGCTATAAGTGTTTTAACTTTTCGTGGTTCAAAACATTTGTCGTCTTATTGAGCTTATCTAAGAAAATGTATAACTGGTAACAGCATAACAGCAAACTATCTGCTCAATAACTATCGGGACAACAAACCTTGGTGCGTTCTATACTCGGTGTATTCGTTACCAGGTGAACAGAAATACAGAAATCGAATGAAAATCCAATTAAACTTTTCGTCTTCCAAATTGCCGATTAGTTTTTCACTTCAATATGCCGATTCAAAGATACCATAAACTATTCGAATACATCCTCAAGAGTATGTTACTGCAAGAACAATAAAAAAATTAATGTTTACTAAATGTTTACTTACTCCAATTCATTCAAGCTTAATGGGTTATTATGATCTCGAAGCTGGCGCCTTGATATTCTAAGGTTGCTTGCTTCCTCCTCCTCATCATCATCACTATCTGTATCGAAAAGCATAATCTGCTGTGCGCTAAAAGAATCACACCACTATTTCCCGTATAAAGCAAAACATTCATTTGATACTTACTTAAAAGAATAACTTTATTTTTCACTGATAAAAAAAACGATTTGGATTGCCAGCGCTAAATTAATTTGTTTATGTCTTGTTTGACAGCAGGTGCTCGAAAATCTACAACGGTTAGTCGAAATCTACTACTACAAAGAAAGATAATTTATCGACCGGTCGAAATGCATACATAATGCCGAAACATTTTCGAGTCGACTTTCAAAACAATCGTTTCGAGAAGCTCGATTCGAAATGCGCAATGAGGCCCCTGGTTTCTCATCTGACTGATGCGAAGTCGACGTCGTCCAATGAGAAATTAACAGGAGTGGCAATGTGTTTATGTGTTCTGCTATCTCGAGTCATTTCTGATTCTGATTGAAAGAAAACTATGTCAAAAAAATGTTTGTTTAGTATTTGTTTATTAAACATTTATATTACGTTCGACATAACCAGAACAGAAACCATCAAAGTGATCACAACCTATCAAATGACATTCAACATATTTTTACCCAGATAAGTAAAATAATTATTTACTCACATCTCACCCTGGTGTTTACTGTTCACAAAAAATCTTATCTGCTTGATAATATCGAGCAGAGGAAGGCTATTGACATCCCTATACTAAACAGCAATGAATGACAGTACATTGCTGGTAGACTTAAAACCCAATATACCCCAGATAGCGAAGCCTAGTACAATTGAAATTGAATTAGTCAAGTCCCGTTTCTACTTTAATCGTACTTCCCGTCCTAGTACAATCGTACTTCAATGCTTCAATTGCACTACAGATGTTACAACCGATGGACTTGAAATGTCAAAATAACTTGCGATTAATTTCAAATTTTAGCAGTTGGTTGAAGAACCTGCATAACGAAAAACTATTTGCTATATAGTCAAAACTATATTTCGAATGTAAGATATATTCAGGGATATATTATCACATTTTATGTTATTTTTAGCAAATAGTTTAATCTCATTTTCACCATACAACCTCTACATTATTGTTAATGTATGCCATATAGTCATTGAAAGGTTTTTTTATTGTCTGCACTTGGTCTGGATTATATACCAACATTTTGGTATATAGTACAGCAAAAATTTTGTTGGTGAAAATTGCCATTTTTTTTATGGTAACCTAACTTAACCGTTTTCGAGAACCATTTTCACAGGGCTGTCGTCCGACATTCTTACAACATGCCCAGCCCATCGTAGTCGACCGATTTTTGCGATGTGTACGATGGGAGGTTCTCCCAGCAACTGGTGCAATTCGTGGTTCATTCGCCTCCTCCACGTTCCGTCTTCCATCTGCACTCCACCGTAGATCGTACGCAGCACCTTCCGTTCAAAGACTCCAAGGGCGCGTTGGTCCTCCACTAGCAATGTCCATGTTTCGTGGCCGTAGAGATCTACCGGTCTAATTAATGTCTTGTAGATGGTCAACTTTGTGGTTCGGCGAACTTTGTTCGATGTTAGCGTCCTTCGGAGTCCAAAGTAGGCACGATTGAAGCCATAATGTGCCTTTGTATTTCTGTGCTGGTGTCGTTATCGGCGGTCACCAATGAAAAAAAATTGGTTTTACGTAGAACTACGCTTCTCTTTTCTATACCGGGTGTCATTTCAAAATTTTAAAAAATGAGAACGTTACGCAAAAGTGAAAGGTTTTTGAATGCTAATAACTCTCGTTTGACTGAACAGAATGACTTCATTTGTTCACCATTTTACCAGAAAAACATACAAACATTTTGAATTAAGTGCTATTAGTATAAGTAGTTCAATTTTTTACTTAAAAATGACCTGCGTTTGCTCCCATACAAATCAGATTAAGAACAGTTAGATAATATGGTTTTCCCTTTTCGGGTCCTCAAAAACGTGTAAGAAACTATTCAAATTGTCTTATTTTTTTATTTCATTTAGTTTCATTCGATGTTTAATACAGCAATAGCCACACCCCTCAGCTGCAAAATTATTTTGCTTCGTTACCGGTGTCTGATTTGATAGCTGAAGCCCGTGCCAAGTAACCACGAGGCTATAATAGCAACAATCAATGTGCAACTAGCGATTTGAAATTGGTTCACTGTTGTAGAACCCCTAGGTCCGAAGTATACCTTGTAGTCTGCACCTTGCAATAATTCTTGCGCTTTTCGGTACCTTCCGGTACTAGTATCTTGGTTGTTGTTTTGATTCACTATGTTATTTTGACACAACATTTGAGAATGTGTTGGTGTGAGCTACGTCGTTAGGGGCGAATCATTGAGCTTGGGGCCGAGCTTGGGACCGATGTGCTAGTAATGACTGAGCCAAGAAAAATATCGTATTTGTTCGGAACCTACTGGTCTTAGAGTTTAAGCATAACTTTTCAAATAGACGTAACTAACATTTGATAGGAATTGAGAAAAATAAGGTAGAAGTTCCAGATGCTTTCATTAAATTCTATTTAACTGCATTGCAAGTTTTATTCGATCTATTGATTATATCATGGTTAAATAATATAAAAAGTAGTAAAAATTGTGGTTTTCATTCACTTTCACTCTATTTTTGAGAAAATTAACACATACACCGGTTTGCCTCCATACCATACACATACACCATGTTAGATACGTCGGTGTGACATCTTGATTGTAACATACACCGGTTGGATACGTCGGTGTTTCAGAACGTGTAGCACTTGCGTCATGTCAGATACACCGGTTATAAATTTTAAGCGCAGATACGTCGCCTTGCTAGGTGGTGTATCTGAACAATTTGTTTAACTATTAAAAATATCAGATAGGTCGCATATGAAATTTGGCTCACCGAGCTGAATAATTTTGATAATAGTATTTGGCAAGTGCTACTACATTAAGCGAGTTATCCATGACAGGATAGAATGAAAAACTCGATTTGTTTACTTTTGCGACATACGTCCTTTTGAAAAGTTATGCTTGAGTTAGTCTATGATAATAGCTTGCATATATAGGGCATATGCATTACGTCTAGTGCATCATTGAAGTTGGATTAAAGCTGAAAAGGGCCCCACTAAGTGCAAACTAATGCTATATCTTTTGTAATGCCATAAGACATTGCTAATGTTTCATTATTGCATTGGTAATGCATCATTGCATTGATAATCCATCATTACATTCTTAAAGCTAATCTAACGCTTCATTACCTGACAACTGTTGAATTGATGCGATTCCGCATTCATGATGTTGATTTTGTGTCGAATAAGAGCAATAACACGGACAGAAATGATGCATGATTGATATAACTTTTGCCATAGTTATCCCAAGCTTCGAAGATATTCTTGACATAGTTAATTTAAATGGTTGTTTGAAAATGATTTGATGTTTACATCAAGCATATATTTCATTTGAATCAACGTTATTGAACATCAACCATTAAATGCTTAAATCAAGCATACATGTCATTATTTGAATCCGTGTTTATCGTTGAATCACTCATACTGGAAGGTTAAATAGGGCATATAGCAGCTCTACTGAGCCTCGTGGCTGCCATTTGCACTCAACGACAAAGCAAAGGAAAAAAAATATCATGGCGGCGGCAGATCACTCGGTTGACTTGGACGACGACCTGGTTGAAGAGTTTTATGTTGACGAAGAAGTGGTAGAATTATTGAAATCGTTTGGATTATCCGCGGCGGGCATCGAAGAGTTTGTAGGTATGTAAGCAAATTGTAACTATTCTTTAAAGTAGTTTTAATGAATTTTGATTTCAGCTAACGGCTACGACATTGATGCGCTACAATTAATCGAGCGTGAAGAAGTCGAAGCGCTTCTTCCTCCACCGCAAATAGCAGACCAAACCAAGTGCATTCGAGGATTGCTGTCCACTCCTAGGGTCGCATGTTGATAAGAATGATATTTGCAATTTTCAAACAATGTTATATGTTGTTTAATTTCGTAATATCCAAAGAATATGTGCTAATTGAGTAAACGTTCCTATAATGGTGGTATTTTAGTGCAAAATGTTCCAATTAGAACATATTGCACTAAAATACCACGATCATAGGAACCTTTATCGTAAATTTAACGATTTTTTTGATTTTTGGAATCAACCATAACATCATTTGAACGAATCTCTGTGTATGCTTAAACCAACCATCCGATACCATTAGTTCAACCCTCAAAATAAGGTCAAATTAAACATAAACATTATTGAATTTATCATGAGAGTCAGAGAGCTGTCAAATCATCAACAATGAATATTGTTGATGTTAGCATAATATGGTTGATTCAACCCTATTTCATGCTCTAATTAGATCATCAATTCTGTTTAATTGAAGCTTCCATTATTCTTCGATCTATTGTATTATGCGTGAAACAATCTCAAAAAATGATTATATAAAAGTCAATGCACAAATATGCTTGATCGGGACCGGAATATTATTGATATGACTTTATTTTTTTCTCCGTGAATATAATGCTTGTGGTTACTTGGGGTCCCTTCTTATGAAATTTGCTTCGTATCGCAGTTTAAACCTGGTCCGGGTATCAAAAATGTGTCGGCTTGTTGTGCAATGAACGTCGGTGTGTATGCTTTCATTTATAGCTCGTATCGAGTTGAGGTTTGCACTGATAAAAAGTTCGGGTATCGCTGTCTTACGACGTATTTAGCAAGAAAAATCTGAAAATAGCTGCATGATACATGTTTTTTTTCTAGAACGACAAAAAGAGCAGAGAGTATGCTTTCTTAATATTAGGCAGTTGTTTTTTGTAATTCTATTGCTCTCTTAGCTCAGAGCGTTAACTCAACCGGTACTCAGCGTTCAGTCGTGAGAAATGTTGGTTCGAATCCCGATGGAAGGTGAAACATATTTGTGCATATAATAAAATATATCCCTTAAATGTTACGTCACAGCCATCCAAGCTTGAAACTCAGCGTGTGTAAAATTCCGCAACCGCCAATTTAAAAGGAATCGCCAAATGGCATAAACAACTAGCAAAATACATATCTGTCAGTTTTGTTGCCGCTATGTGGCATCTAATTGCACGTCAAAACATCGTTTCAATATCGGGTGGCGTGTGGCGAACGTCTGCGTACCTCGACTAATATCGAATTCGTATTTGAACCTAGTTTGGAACCAGTTCCACCTGCGATACCCGACCTTATTGTCAGTTCAAACCTCAATCCGATACGAGTTACAAATAAAACCATAAACACTGACGTTTAACACACAACAAGCCGACCCAATTTTGATACCCGATCCAGTTTGGAACTGGATCAAAAACGAATTCGCTATAAGTGAACTGCGTGGCGTTAGTGAAGAAGCGATTGGTAACGCTAGCGTTTTGTAGAGATTTGAAAATTTACACAAAATTATCGATTAATTTTGTTCTTGCTTAAACGTCTGTCTGTGGTTACGGAGAGATGTCATTTAATAATAGTATGAAATAACATCCTCTAATAAAGAATAACAATGAAAAGATCTAAACTCAACAGGGGGTAAGTATGGCATTGGTAAAAAAAAGAAAAAAAAAGGGGGTGGGTTGTTGGTGTGGGGGGGGGGGGGGGGGGTGGGGGGAAAACAAAAAGGGGGGGGGGAAACTCAATTTGAAATTTTAAACATTTTCGATGTTTTTTTTTACTTCAAAATATCCCATGCTCTATGTATGCTTTTAAAAATGCAATGAAACATTTCAGAAGAAGCAGTAATTCAACTGCTGAAAAAGTAACTATGCCCTAAATATACATATTTTAGGGTTTCAATAAAGCATGTGCGCTAGCTTTATTCAGACAGGAGTGGGGTCATCTTCGACTTTCATACTACTTTCATGGCGCATGTAAGATTAAACCATAAACATAAATCGTAATATAATGCAAAAATGGTGTATCTACATACAGTTTCATGGTTACTTGGGAAGTGAGTTCGGTAGGGCAGTTGAGGTTTCGAAGCTCGTCGATCATATGAAAAATCCTACACTTATAAAAAAAGCAATAATATCTATAAGTCCGACACATGCATTTTTGCAATGCGATCAACAAATGATAGCTATTTGTAACCATATATACTTCGTACATGTACACATAACCACTATGTGTGGCTAGACATACTTTTCATTTATCACATAAACTTCATTTGTGTTTACCGGAGGGTTCTGTTTATGTGTGAATACATCAATATTATGTGGAATTTTCCATGGATTTTTGCCAATAAATATGTGTGGATTATTTTCCGTGTATACTCATGCAGAGTTCAATACAGAAGCTTCTATCGAGCTACGCTATGCAGTGAGTAAAAGCTAAAAGCTTGTTGGTATATATAGTCGGTCCCAGATGGTCGATCTGAAAACATTTGGAAGGTTTATGGAGGAATTGGTATTGGTCATTGATAATTGGTAATGCGTTAGAGGCAACGTTCGAAAGGATAGCCGAACCAGCGGCTGGATAGTCATGAAGAAAATGAATATATATTTGGGCTCAAGAAGTACAAGCACACTGGTCCCAAGCGCAGTCTCAAGCTTAACGATTCACCACTAATAACGTAACTCACACCAACACACCCTCATATATTCTGTCAAAATAACATAGCGAAAAAAAAAAAAAAAAAAAAAAAAGAACAAAAAAAAACGCAAAAAAGGAGAAAATAGAGGAGGGGAAACAAGAGACTCGAAAGCACCGAGGGACAAAAAAAAACAAAACAACAAATGGGGGTGGAAATGGGGGGGGCGGAGAAAAAAAAAGAAGAAAACCAAAAAAAACACAGAAAAAAAACCCACAAAATATTGGGGGCAAAAAAAAAATTGGAAAAAAAAAACGCGCCAAAACAAAAAAAAAAGTAGCGAAAAGCGCAGGAATATCTTATAAGGTGCAGCCTGCAAGGTGTCCTTCGGACCAAGAGGTTCTACAACAGTGAACCAATTTCAAATTGATAGTTTCACAATTATTGTTGGATATAAGCAACAATCAATATGAAATTAGACATTTGAAATTGGTTCTTTGATTTAAAACACCTTTGTCCGAAGTACCTGAGGCTGGATCGTCTAGAAGAAAATGGATATAGTTTTTGGCTCAGGAAGGTGCACGATGCAAGGTCTACTTGGAACCAAGGGATTCTAAAGCAGTGAACTAATTTTAAATGAGTTTAAATAAATTAAATTTATTTAAATAAGTTTTCTATTGCAGTCTTCACCTTGTAATTTATTCTTGCGCTTTTCGGTACTAGAATATTTGTTTTAATTTTGATTCGTTGTGCTATTTTGACAGAATATTTGAGGGTATGTTCGTGTGAGTTACGTTATTAGGGGCGAATCATTATGTTTTGGATACAGCTTGGGACTGATGTGCTGGTTCTTTTTAATTTTCTTCTGTTTAATTGATAGGATCGATAAAGTTTAAATAATACTAGACATGAACACAGTTGTTAGCTATAAATTGTGGTTTAATTTAGTTTTATTTTAGTTAGTTGAGTTTGAATTATTTTGTAGGGGAGATTTGGGTGTAGCGGGATTGTGTTAAAAAGGAACCTTATTTTGTAAGTAGTGCCAGTAATATCAGCGGGTGGATAGTCATGAAGAAAACGATTTTTTTTTGGCTCAGGAACTACTAGCACACCGGTCCCAAACTCGGTCCCAAGCAGGGTCCCAAGCTTAATGATTCGCCCCTAAGACCGTCACTCACACCAATACACTCTCAAATATTCTGTCAAAATAACATAGCGAATCAAAACAAAAACAAAGATTCTTGTACCAAAAGGTACTGAAAAGCGTAAGAGTGCATGCAAGGTACAGACTGCAAGGTGTACTTCGGAACTAGGGGTTCTACAACAGTGAACCAATTTTAAATCACTAGTTGCACATTGATTGTTGGTAATATTGTATTATATCTTCGTAAGTAATATTTTTTACGATTACAGCTTTGAGTGTGACGGAAAAGCAAACTTTTTCGATAAATAAAAAAATTAGGGCTTATTAACATTGTATACAAACGCCTCTGAGCCTTTTTTCCCGAAAGCGTAGGCCACTCACATAACCCAATACCTTCATCATGTAGGGAAAAGTTTCGTCTACACGATTATCCTTTAGGTTTGCATGTGTAGCCTATAGCTTGCGAGGAAAAGGGTTCAGAAATGTTTGTTTACAAATGTTGATAGGTCCTATTCTATTGTTGGTCAAGACTTCATAGATTGTTTCATAATGATGTCCCGAATACGCCCAGAATATGATTATGATAAATTTAATATACTCTACCTTATTTATGGATTCGCTTCGTCGCATTGCGGATCTTGAAACGAAAAACTAATTCTCACAAGCGTTCGTACAAAAAGTCGTTTGTTTCGAGCAACATAATTGCACCCCTGTTCTACTTCCACGTTTAATGTATATATATAAATATAAATATATATATATATATATATATATATATATATATATATATATATATATATATATATATATATATATATATATATATATATATATATATATATATATATATATATATATATATATATATATATTTATATATTTATATAAATAAATATAAATATATATATTATATATATAAAAATATATATATATATATAAATATGAAATAAATATATATATATATATATATATATATATAAAATATATTTACACATATAGATATATATATATATATATATATATATATATATATATATATATATATATATATATATATATATATATATATATATATATATATATATATATATATATATATATATATATATATATATATATATATATATATATATTTATATATATATATATATATATATATTTATTTATGTATATATATATATATATATTAAAAAAAAATTATACATAATATATAAAATATATATATATTTATATATATATATATATATTTATATATATTTATGTATGTATATATATATTCAAGCGGAATATTTTTCCGAAAGTTAAAGTGACAGCTCCCATTAGTTTACGTGAGAAACCTTACAAATTCCCATTTTATTTTTGTTCTTTTCAGGTGGATACTGCTGCAGAAATTTCCTTTGATTCGTTACTTTTCCGTTTCAGTTAACGGAATTTAACATGGGTTTTGGATAGAAAATGAAATTTCTTTCGAACACGATACCGGCCTATAGCGAATATTTTTCGTTATACGGGTCATCAGATTTAAAGAAATTATCACATTACCAAAAAATAAGACATCTTTATGCTTAAATAAAACTTTTGATTGAAAAACTACAAGGGACAACCCACTTATATTGTACGCAAAGGTGACGTAGGGCTATTTAGGGAATAATTCAGAGGCCGTTTAAATCTCCGACCTGCGTTAGAAATTGTACACAAGATTTAAGGAATGCGACGTAAAGAAAGCTGAAACTATTTCGGACACTGCTGGCTTCCAATTGACAAAAATTTGGAAGTTTTTTTTATAAATTTTTTTATCAATAAATTTTTTTGTGTGAATATAAAAGGGGGTGTTTTAAAAAGGGGGGTTTTTGTGTGTTCTTTTTTTGTTCTTTTTCTTTTTTGGTTTTTTTTTTTCTTTTTTTTTTTTTTTTTTTTTCAATTTTTTTTTTTGTATTTTTCTTTTTTTTTTTTTTTTTTTTTTTTTTGTTTTTGTGTGTGTGTGTTTTTTTTTTTTTTTATTTAAATGAAAAAGTAAGGGTAAGGGGGAATTGAAAAAAAACTGAACCGAGAATTCGCTGAATATTCTTAAACGTCAAACACTTCTCTTCTAGTCAATTCTGCGATGGCTACCCTAATAAATTTCGTATGGTTATTTTTCTTACTAACCTATTTGGGGTATCATCCAAACCATTAAAGAAATGGTTGGATGATTTATGATATCGTTCGTTTAAGGTAATTTTTTATCAGGGATGTCTACCGAAAAACTCGGTTATTTTAGCTGACTCGATAAGGTCTGAAAAATCGACAGCCATTTTATCTCCCGTGAGCAGCGCGAAAAAATTTCGTACTGTCCGTTTTTTCAGGTGAAAATGGAAAAAATTACCAAGAGACTACAACAGGATGCACATTTAGTTGAAATCTTCTGTAAGTATTTAATACTAATTTAGTTAATATATTTGCAGGCATCCTGCGCTTTAGTATGTTTTTACTGCCATGAACACTTTGCAGGTTATGTCTCTTGCTAGCAATTTGAAAATAGGAAAATGCAAGAGGATTTTTTGCATCAATAAACAATGTAACTGACAAAACTGGTTTTATTACTATGAAATTCGAAGCTAGATTCGAAGCTATTTCAACCAAAATTCCAACACAGCCAAAAAGAACTGAATTCCGTAATTGCAACAGAAAAGTCGTTTTGTTTGACAGCGTTCGGTAATATTTGAGTAAACCGATGTTTGGTTATTGCTGATTGGATTTATTTATGTCAACTGAGTTTTTTGGTAAAATTGACAGATCCACAGAAATGTGTGATATCCACCATGGATTGATTAATTATAATTTTTTTAGTCGGGTTATTTCGTTTTTCAGTTGTGACTATTGATCCTCATAGCACAGAGATATGCACTGTGTTCATAGTAAGAGATATGCGGAAGCAGCCATTTTTGAGCCAATCGTGCAGCGAGAGCTGTCAAATCTGAGCCAATCGTGCAAATTTTGCACTGCGACAAGTGTTATCAATCTCTGTGAATAAAATAAACACCGTTGCCAAATCGTTGAATCGAATTTCCGCATATCTCTTGCTATGAGGACCACTAGTTGTGACGATTATCCGAAGAAAATCCGAACTCGAAAGCCCCTTGTATTCTCTTTTTTGACATCTGTCATCGGCTGGCAAACGCATGAAAAACGCACACATCACTCTTTTTCCCTTTTCTCGCCCATCTTTTTCCTCCTTCCAGCTCGTAAGCAGTTTTCTCTCCGCTGACTGCTGCTGGTGTGTCAAATATTTTCTCGTCGGGCAAGAGATAGGAAGTTTCTCGTTGCTGCTGAAATCGCCGTATTCGTGGAAAGAAAAAAAGGACAAAGTGAAAAAATCCCTCATCTTTTCTACCTTTCCAGAAAAGAAGTGTGAACAATTAGAAAATCGTCGCGAGTAGTGTTTCTAAAGCGACCAAACTCGTGGTGTTGAAAAAGTTTGCTCTTTTGGTGGTGAAATAGTGCAACGAAACATCAACCATGGATGAGGAGTATGACGCCATTGTCCTCGGCACTGGACTGAAGGAGTGCATCCTCAGCGGAATGTTGTCGGTGTCAGGAAAGAAAGTGCTCCATATCGACCGCAATAAGTATTACGGTGGTGAGTCGGCCTCGATCACACCGCTGGAGGATCTGTTTTCCCGGTTCGGTGTGCAGCTACCCGAGGGAAAGTACGGTCGTGGACGGGACTGGAATGTCGACCTGATTCCCAAGTTCCTGATGGCAAATGGACTGCTAGTCAAGCTACTAATCCACACGGGCGTGACCCGTTATTTGGAGTTCAAGTCGGTTGAGGGAAGCTACGTTTACAAGGCTGGCAAGATTGCAAAAGTCCCTGTCGACCAGAAGGAAGCCCTTGCATCTGATTTGATGGGTAAGTAGGGATGATAAAGGGAAAAAAATGCAGGCAGCACCTCTGGAAAATTCGCAATTTTATCAGTCGGGCGAATTTTTTCTCCTACCCCATTGTTGTAATCATCATTCATCATTCGTTACGTCTCGACCTCTTCGGCTCGGAGATGTGAGCAAGCTGGGAGCACAAAAATCTCACGCAAAGAGTAGTCGCTGAAAGCACGAAGCGAAAAAGGGAACGAACATATCGAGGGGCGAATCGATACCTTTGTTGACTACGGCTGTAATTTGCTTCACTCATGAATCAGAACACGTATGAATATTCCGACAAAGATTTTAAACTGTAGACAATCTTAACATTCATGCTGCCAAATTATTGATTAAATCAGTTGATATTTCTAGATGATATTTCAATAATCTGCTAATTGTAATTCACAATTACATTTGTATATCATTCAATAATCCCCCGAGCATTGCAAATTATGCAGTTTGGGCTCATCGCCGCTAATACCAAACTGACAGCCGACGAAGTCCGATTCGATTTTGCTCACAACCAGCTCACGACAGGAACTGAGCCGGAACGGTGAGCATAAAAGCAACATCATTGTTCATCGAGCCGATTGACACGTCAATATTGTATCTATTGTCGCTAGCCTCTT
Organism: Aedes koreicus; assembly: GCA_024533555.2. Taxonomy (NCBI): domain Eukaryota; kingdom Metazoa; phylum Arthropoda; class Insecta; order Diptera; family Culicidae; genus Aedes; species Aedes koreicus. The sequence continues at coordinate 750,720 of JAHHFK020003779.1, forward strand.
GGTTCAAGAGTGGCCTATGGATGTTGGACATAGGAAAGGCTACTCGGGGGTGACTCTATAACTTATCGCATTGTTTTCAACACACCACTGAGCGGGGTTTGAAATATGGGTGGCAAAATATAAGGCAATTGCTCATTATTTTCCTTTGGCTCTTCTGATTCATGGTGTCTTCAATAAATTGTCACAGTCAGTAGAAAGAAGGTGTCCATCCAAAGAAAACACTCAAGGAAAGGAGAGCTGAAACACAAACTTGTTACAACATCCGATTATCGATCGTGCGCTTGATTGCATTGGCGGTCGGTCGTGTGCTTGCGTTTTTTTTTTGTTACTGTATTATTGCATCTAATGATACATATTTCTTTTTTTCGAATTGCACACTTTTCATTTGACTTTTCTCGAAACCAGCTGAGCTATGTTGCCATTGTGAGAGCAAGTTATCAGTTTTATTATGCGTAAGAGGGTTTCTGTTGAATGCTTCGCTATAGTACAATGTGATGAAATCAACACTATTGAAGTATTAATTTGCTGAGGTCAGCTGAGGCATTCTATTTTGAAATGTGAAATTAAGTTACTCCTTACTTAAATTTACTGAAAAACCTTTTTTTTTTTTCAAATCTTCATACAAACGATAGTAATTATAGTGCGAAACGAATCTATTGATAGCAGAATAGATGTAACCGGGTTGCTACATACATACATACAGCCGCAAAACTTTGCTAGGGTCTCCAAATTGTTTTTGATCGAAGCGTTCGATCAGGCGCATTCCAGAAAAATCTTCCGATTCGATTTTGCTCACAACCAGCTCACGACAGGAACTGAGCCGGAACGGTGAGCATAAAAGCAACATCATCATTGTTCATATATATTTATATATACAGGTATACCTCGATAGTACGTACCCTCGATAATACGTACTCTCGATAGTACGTACAGTCACGAGCTAAGATTTTTACCCTTACAATTTTGCCCTTCAAACAGGTAGGGCGGTAGGACATTATTTTTATTAAATATTTGTAATGGCCTTATTTAGGACTTGGTCTTGATTCTCCGTGAACCCATTTTTGCATTCTCATTCCGATGTGCTGGATTACCCTGCAATTAGTGACGTCACAACTGGACTTGATATGTTTCACCTCTCTCTGTACCTTATTGCTCCCACTCATGCGTTTAGACAAATCTAGGGTTTTTATTTTTATTTTTTATTTTTCATTAGGGCGAAGCTGACATTGATAGATTCTCTTTGATTACTTTCTCTTTCATTCATATTCCATTCATTTTTACGTTTTTCATTCTACTATTTGTAGAGTATGCCATGCACCAACATGGATGGATCATTGATGCTTCCATTAATGCTGATTGGTAAATCTTTGTTTAAACAATGGTTTTTTGAGGAATTTGTGCCTCGCGCCACCCGATTTTTGGAAGAATCTTATCGGCCTATTACAGCCTTAAGTTCTTGATAATTGTTCTGCTCATTTCAATGGCAAAGAATTACAAACCGTAGATGGAGAAATCTTGACCGAATTACTACCTCCTAACACGACAGCTGTTACCGAAAAACTCTTATGCAAGAGATGATGGGCCGAACTGGAGAAATCCACGACATTGTTAAAAATATCACCATTGCTATTTTCTGGGTGGCTCAAGCATGGGATTGCGTTCCAGGGGATGCTAAAAGAAAGTCCTGGAACATCCTGTATAATCCGGTGGATAGCGATGATGAAGATGACCTGCCATTTATCCATTTCGGAGCATTTCTTAGAGCCTCGAACTCAGGAAGAAAAAGACAAAGATTTCGAATTTCTGAAGGATGATTATATTGTAGAGGGTGTTCTTAACCTTGATAAGGACAACATGTACATATACCAGAAATGATTCAACGTTGCCAACAATCGAAGAAAAAATAAGTTTTTTTCGACGATACTGCTAACGACAATGAAAGTTCAACAGAGTCCCATGAAGCAGCAATAATCAAATTGAATTTGATTTTGCGGCTCAAATGCGGCTTGCCATTTTTGAAAAGGTTGCTGGTACATAGGATTTTCGCGTGCAATTGATTTGCTTTAACCTATCCGAGATATGGATTTTATTTTGTAAATTATCCGCCTACGTATCCGAGAAAATGGATTTCGTTTTTAAAAACTAACTTGAAATAAACAATTAGAATTGCAAACTTGATTATTTTTGTATCTTTGAACATAAAAACCTGAATTTATCCATCTGTAGTTAGATCTGAACCCTTTTCGTTTTTATTTCATGTATTGTATGATTGTGTTGGCCCTTGACAGGAACTAGTACATACAATACAAGAGAATCGAGATGTTTCCAATTCGGTACCCGAAACGTGGCAAAAAGTGGGTAATTTGATCATGGGCACTCAATTTGGTGATCATTGATCTTGTTTTCGAAAGCTTATGTGATTTTATGTGTTGCTTGAGACGGTATGGTCAAGCCAGAAACTGTCTTCTTCCCCGGGAATACCCGAAATATGACTGGGAGTAACCAATGCGGTCCAAGACTGCTGGAGTTACCTTCAATGAACTTATTGTTTTATGCACATTTGATTTGAGGTATCGTATGGTGGGTTTGGAATGTTTCATGTAACCTTCACTCATGTTCCGGCGATACTCTTGGAACCAGTTGATCGATTCCAAAACTATTGAATTGCGTTCTATGGGCCGTTCGTTGTACGCGTTGAGTTCGGTCCAGTAATTGCTGAGAATAAGGCATCTTAAATAAAATTATCCCCCCCCACACACACACACTAACGTTCACGCTCGCTTGCGCATTTTCCGATCTCGTCGAGCTGATTAGATTGGTATATGACATGACAGTGAAATGATTTCTTTTGCGAAATTGACTGCCTTAATAGGACAACATATTTATTTACATTGTTAAATTTTTTACATTATATAATTCAAGCAATTACAATTACATTTTTTTTTTATTTTGTTTCGATACTACGTACGTTTCGATAGTACGTACACTAAACGAGGCGCAGGTGTACGTACTATCGAGGTATACCTGTATATATATTTTTAAACCCTCTTCTGCCACCACTTGAACAATAGATGCATTTATCATCGTCCATTAATCATTGTGAGTCGTTTCCACACCAGGCTCGCACCGATCTGGAAACATGACATCAGGTGAACGCAGCCAACTAGTCTCATTGGCTTATGGTGAAACGCTACTTTTGCGTAGAATTATGTTTCTCTTTTCTTTATCGGGTGTGTCTAGGGACTGTTCATAAACCACGTAGACTTTTCTGATGGGGGGGTCTGAGATTTTCAAAAATGAGTCTACGTGGTTTATGAACATTTCCCTAGGCTCTGGGCGAGTTTGCTCATCTCATCTCGGAAGGCTTCGAACTGTGCTTGCTTCCACAGAATGATCTGCGCTCTCCAAAATTCGTTCTGCTCGAGTGGACGCTGCATTGGTACGAGGATGTGGCGTTGTTGGTTGTCCGTTGCCTTCAAGGCAACTATCGGCACCCCTCACCCTTTGCAATGTCGTCCATTTTGAGCCATTGAAAGTATCATGTCCTTTGGCTCCTTCGCACATCTTCTAGATCGGCCCCTCCAGAGTCGGCCAGTTGATCTTCGGGTTCATACAAGAATGCACCATCGTTTTCCAGATCGTTGCTCCGATGCTATTTCGTTGAGATATCCGCCATATTTCGGTTCGTTGGAAACCAACGCCAATTATTTTTATTTATGTTGATCAGATCGGATACAACTCCACACCGTACGTGATGATGGTGTATGCAGTACGCAACGGTCGATCTTCAGCGAATGCGAGTCGATCATCGTCTGGCACATTCGCGCCCCAATCACGACCGCCATCAACTCCAGACGCGAGATAGACTGACGCTTCAACGTTGATAGCTTCATCCCAGTCGTACTGCTCGATGATCTTCCCGTGAATGGAGAAAGATTGCCTAGCGGATCCAAGAAGACGAAAAATCACCGCTGGTGTCTCTCACTGAGGCAATAGGCAATCTGCACACTTAAATAAAGCAGTTGCCGCTTAATCCAGGGCCTTGTATTCAGCAGCTAGGAGTTAAGAACTGGCCCTGATTTGACGAGGACCTGATTTGACGCATAAAGTAACCGAATGCCAATCTGAAGCAGCAAGACAACAATTTAAAATTTGTTCCAGTCTGCGCAAAAATAACGAAGAAATTTTATATAATCACATGCATGATCTGTGCTTTGTTAGCGACGAATTGTTTGAGCATTGCACAGTTATTGAGGCTCCACCACCGCTAGTTAAAATCTGTCGGCATCATCCACCATTGGTATTGAAATTTTCGGTTAATCCATTGTGTCGCTTCCGTGATTTCTCTGAAAGCGTTTTCTACAATTTAGAGTAAGGCTAATTTCAGCGGAATGAACGATTTCTTGGAACTTGTTGACTGTGACGAGATTCTCAATGTTTCTGACGTCAACCTCGCTGCATCGACAATGTATGTCATCGATCAGTTTGTTCCTGTGAGGATGAAACTAGAATCGACTAAACCAGCTTGGTCGGATTCCGCTCTTAAGCGCATCAAAAGAGTGAAGTAGGCAGCTTTGAGATGTCACAGCAAATACCGCAAGAGTACAAGAGTGAGCTACGTGGAGGCGAATGCTGAGTACAAGACATTGAACGATTATCTATATAACGCCTATCAGGACCGTCTTCAAAAAAGACTTCAATCTAACCCAAAAACTACAAGGGACAGCGCACTGGGGTTGTACGCTTGGAGAGACCCATTTCGTCTTCCTAGCTACGAAAGTCGCTGTCGATTAGTGAACATGGAGCCTCTGCGAGTCCGTAGAGACGTTTGCAGAGCCTTAACTGTCGGAGATACTCTACAAGGAAGAACCGCCTGCGAAACAATCCTGCTTCAAATCAACATCAATGTTCAACCAAGGCCAATGCGCAACAACTTAATGCTGAGGCTTCCTTTTCGCCACACCAACTATGGGTTGAGCAGCGCTATCCACGGGTTGCAGCGAATGTTCAATAGGGTGGCGTCAGTTTTTGACTTCCATCTGACGCGGAATGTACTTCGTCGGAGATTTTCCACCGTTTTTGGAGCAATTGACGATATTGTGTAATCGTTTTTCTATGTAATGTTCTTTTTATTTTTTTAAACCAACATCATTACGACCTGAACTTGATCTGTTGATGCATAATTACAAATAAATAAATGATGGTGATGCTAGTTTCCGTGAGAGTGATGAGAGTTTTGAGAAATTTATGTTTGAATTTTACTTCCCCTTTTTGTTGACAAGATCAGATACGTCTGTTTGATTGTAGCATTGGAGTTGTTGCTTGATGTTGCTCAGTGATGCTTTCATCACACACGATTTGGTATTGTTGCCCATAATTGCCGCTGCCATATGTTTCACGTGCACTCAATTAACAACTGGGAAGTACATTTAGAACACTAAATGTATGGCCGGCGACAAGTCCCACTAGGGACCTGTCTCTGCCGTTCCGCTATCGTGAGTGTAGCTTTACATGTAACCAAATTTAATTCCAACTTAATGATTTGTTTTCCTCTTGCTTAGCTGTCAAAGTTGCTTGTTTTGTTCGAAATATGTTATTTTTAGTTCGCGTAAACTTTGTTCAGAATTGTCTTCAATATTTCTTCGTTACACGTGATCAAGGTTTCTTACGCCCCCGATGATAGTTCCGATGGAGATTTTCCCGGATTCGATCTGGCATCTACAAACATTGAACGGTTTTCATGTCGTGAAGTGGAAACATTTAAAAAAAAAATTCCGGTGTTTGTGGCCGTAGGAGTGTGCCTCACTGGTTTCCAACGATGACAGGATCGACATGATTAATACCTTATGGCAACTGGACGCGGCCGGCCAGAAATGCTTCATACGCGAGAGAGTTAAACGAGTAACTGTTGAAAGGCGAAGTCGGTATCGTTTTACAGAAGAGCATCTTCGAAAGCAACTTTCATAAATTTTCCATTTCCGGACAACAGCTAGAGATGAATCTTTAAAAACCCAAATGCATAAACTATACTATGATTTTGCATGGTACCCCGAGAAGATCATTAAGCAAAGAGCGTTATTAGGACTTGTTTCATAAGGTGGAACTGATATGCGATTATTTTTAAGATGGGACAAACTGGCCCAATGTTGTTTTCATGTTTCGTCAGAACAAACTACCCAAGTTTTTCATTAAAACGTAAAGAACGGCGATAATCAGAACTATTATAGTAATAATAAATAATCATAACTAAAAACCACCGAAAATTCATATGGGAAGGTCCATTAATTATGTCACGCAGTAGGGGGGGAGGGGGGTTCGAGAAAACGTGACGATCCATACAAAAAAATTTGAAGGTCCATACAAAAAACGTGACAAGGGGGGGGGGGTTACAAAAAGTCAATTTTTGCGTGACGTAATTAATGGACGTTCCCTATGGGCCTGATATGCGTTTCACGGCAGTGTAGACGTGTATATTTTTTAAATAACACTCGTGATGGTGAATACTGCCATCAAGAAAATTAAATGTGGGCACGTAGTGGTTAACATCCATACCTCTCGCGCCAAAGTCACGAGTTCAAATCTCACCCCCGGAAAAGTTACGAAAAACACACAAAGAGGTGTTTCAGTAAATACGACGGGAAATGAACTAGCCAGAGGCTGCAAATCTCGATAACAGACAAAAAAAAAGAAAATTAAATGTAAATTCTCATTCTCGCCAGGATCAGGTGCGGAATACCACCTTTCCGTCTTTAGTGTGCTCATATTTGACAGACAGCTCTCTGTGACTGAAACTTGATGCTAGCACTTCCTCTTTTTTCCTTGGCCCAATGTTGGTTGTTCTATACTTCAACGACGTATTGCTTTTACTTGGATATGGCTACAGGCTTGGTACGAACTGCCGAGGATTGTATTAGTATCAATCATTATTCACTGATTGGTGTCGTCGGAATAAACTTATGATCAGCATTCCGAAGTGTATTACGTGTCGTATTACCGCATCAAGCAGCCGATTGTTTTCGACTATGCCATCAATGGCGTCGTTCTTCATAGAACCGACCAGTTCAGCGATTTAGGTGTTATACTGGAGCATAAATTAACGTTTAACCTCCACCGCTCTGCTATGATCTCTAAGGCTAATCTCCAGCTAGGGTTTGTGTCGAAAATCTCAAGAGACTTCACTGACCCGTACTGCCTGAAAGATCTCTATTGCTCACTGGTATGACCGATCCTTGAAAATGCCTCCTTGATCTGGCTTCCGTATCAATTGACTTGGAGCTTGAGGATCGAAAGTATACAGTGCAGGTTTATCTGGATGACATTGCGTAATCCAACGTGTCGTGATCCTCAAAATCTCCGCCGTATTCCGATCGCTGCACTCTGCTACAAACAACCAGCGATTTTTTTTGCCAAACTTCTGAATGGAAAGGTGGAATGCTCGAGGCTATCAACACTATCAACTGAACATCCGAGTGCTACCGAGAGCATTACAGAGTGGGACTTTACCGCTTACAGCTATGATGCGAGCGTTTACGTCTGACGAAGAATTGTTTAAATTTGGCGAATCTTCTGCTCACTTTTGGGCTCGTATTTGTAATGCTCGAATTTTTTAATGTTAAGGCTGTGTCATGTAGACAATAAGTCCGATGAGCTAAGATGAATATATATATAAGTAAAAGTCCATTTTCTGCTTCCAATACTGGTGCCTATCTATCTCCTGTAGTATGTAACTTGCCTTTAGTTACGCCCGCTCAGCCCTTAAGTGACTCTAACCACACTCTGGGTCGGCTCTTTCATACCGAGGTTGCAAAGTAAGAGGAAAAAACTATAGATAATAATAATTTAGTTTTACGGCTCTTTATTAAATTTTTGGCCCTAACAGTCCCTATCAGCCCTAGCTAAATCCCTACCGATACACTCTACTCACGGTTATGGTGTGTGGTGTCAGTGTTGGGCCCGTCGATGAACGCTGGTCAACTTGGTCCACACGAGGTTTCCGTACTCAGTCGCCTGCTTGCTCCAATATTTTCCGCGCCAATCGTGCCGAGTGCCCCGATTGCGATGTGTCGAGAACGCCGATTCGGTGATAGATGTTTGCGCCGTTTGCCGTTTGCCTCCAATCGTGCCGATTGCCTCGATTGTGCCGCAGATGCGTCGATTACGCCGATCTGGTGCTGTCGCTAGTCCTGTGAGGGATATCTTCGCCGTTTGCGCGTCTTTGCCGCCACTTAACACCAATCGAGTGGATGTCGATCGATTAGTTGTGGATCGATGGTTTTCGATCGATTTGGATACGAGGTGTTTGCTCGCTTTGCGAACGGGCGATGGCTAACCAATCACCAAGAATAGAATTTTCTTCACAATGTTATTAAACTTTTGGGATTTTCTTCGTGAGCTATGGTGTAGGTCGATTGCTGGTGCTCAAGCAAGTGCACGAGTCTCCTCACATTCAAGACTCAGGAACCGGCGAACAGGCCTTTTTTCTTAGGTCGCATTCTGCGTTGGGAGTCGAGAGCATCAGGCAGTACTGCTACCAAGGATACCAGTTCGAAGGGGTGTTATTGATGTGTTGTGTTGTGTTGTGTAGGCTGATTACATCACTTATTCAGTGTGCTGTTTTTCGCAATACAAACATTGGCCGTAATTTAGCTTCTAGCTTTTTATTTTGTATATCTAGTTTAAGTAGTTTATGGTAGTTTAAGAATTTATTTATAAGCATGATTATTTCATTTCATAGTACTTAAGTTTTCTTAATTTATATACTTGTAAGACCCTATCTAGCTAGCTAATATTTATCTATAGATCTTTCCTCTTTCGATTAAATAGCCCCATTTTTGGTAGAAAAACTACGAATTGAGTGAGCGAACGAAGTGACTCGTCACAAGTAGCTGTAGCCTGATGACGTTAGCTTTCAAACGGGTTTCCAAGCCTGAAAAATCAGCCTTTAGAACATTCAATTTTGAATTTAATTACTCCCTTTTTATGACACTTGTTTGTATGGGCCTTGTTTTGAAAAAATGTAAAATATAATTTTTTAACTATCGATCTTGCGCATACATGTTCGTGTTACGTAACCAGTTTCGGAAGCACCCTTACCTCTCCCTTATTTCACGTAACAAAGCTTAACAAGGTGCGATCCACCCCCAATCTTCCAAGGCGCATTATGTAATTTTAGAACGAACCCGTAGATAAATCTGTCCACTTATTTCAATGCCTAACTTTACTTTTCCTTCTTCTCAATTCACAGGCATGTTCGAGAAGCGCCGTTTCCGCAACTTCCTGATCTACGTCCAAGACTTTCTCCAGGATGATCCCAAGTCTTGGAAGGACTTTGACCCAATGAGCAAAAGCATGCAGGACTTGTACGATCACTATGGTCTGGACAAGAATACTCAAGATTTCGTAGGCCACGCACTGGCATTGTATCGCGATGACGACTACCTGGTGGAACCGGCCGTCAAGACGATCAATCGCATCAAGCTGTACTCCGATTCGTTGGCCCGTTACGGCAAATCGCCGTATTTGTATCCCATGTACGGTTTGGGCGAGTTGCCGCAAGGTTTCGCACGTTTGTCGGCTATCTACGGCGGTACGTACATGCTGGACAAACCGATCGACGAGATCGTATACGATGCTAGTGGAAAGGTGGTCGGTGTGCGCTCCGGCGAAGAAGTGGCCAAGTGTAAACAAGTCTATTGTGATCCAACCTACGTGCCAGATAAGGTGAGCATATTGTTGCTTGTTTGGAATAAGTTATGAATAGTGATAACACTTTTTTTATCCCTAACAAACAGGTACGCATCAAGGGCAAGGTGATCCGTTGCATTTGTCTGCTGGACCATCCGATTGCAAACACAAAGGATGCGCTCTCAACGCAGATCATCATTCCTCAGAAGCAGGTCGGCCGCAAGTCTGACATTTACGTGTCGTTGATCAGTTCCACACATCAGGTCTCGGCCAAGGGCTGGTTCATTGGTATGGTATCGACCACAGTGGAGTCCGACAATCCGGAGGCGGAAATCAAGCCCGGTCTAGATCTGTTGGGTTCGATTGCACAAAAATTCGTCTGCGTTTCTGATTATTACGAACCGACCGACGATGGATTGCAATCGCAGGTGTTCATCTCGGAATCATACGATGCCACAACGCACTTCGAAACTACCTGTTTGGATGTGCTGAATATCTTCAAACGTGGTACCGGAGAGGACTTTGATTTCTCCAAAATCAAGCAGGAACTGGGTGACGAAGAGCAGTAAAAGAAATAAAGAAGAAAAATAACGGGTGTATGTGGAATGAAGGAAAGTAATGCCTAGTTGGCCCTCTTCCTAGAAAAAAAGTGGAAATCAGCTTCTCTCAGAAGAATATTAATTGCGATTAATAATGGGGAAAATCCTGCATCTGATACATTATTAAAATATTTACTGCTATTTTTAGTATCAAAAATTTACTTTAACAATATAATTGTATAACAGACAAACCAAGCTATTGTAAGCTATTTTTTCAAAACACAAGAAAGAAAGGTGGATCGAAGCACTAGAAATTTGAATCAAGACAAAACAGAAATATGAACATCGAAGTACCTATATCTTCCGGTAAAAGAAGACATAAGGGATAAATTCGTTTCTCCCCATAATAATCCAACTCACACTAACCTGCGGGACTCTCCTATGCTTCGGTTGCTGTCTATTTTTATTATCATGTACCGTAAGGGGTTAAACAAACGAGTATAGTTTCTATCAGGTTCATGTTTTTTCACGAAACATTCACACAATCGCTAGAATTTCGATAAGAAACAAAGTTCTGCTTGACGTATAGAAACAAAACAAAAAGGCATGATCAATGAGAGGTTTTACGAGTAAGTGGTAAAAAAAGGCTCGATCGAAATGTGCAAAAAAGCATAAATGAATAGAATAATCAAATTATCCACGTATATTCAAAATGAAAAAGGTAGTAAACTATTATGATTAAGAAAACAAAAAAGACCTATTGAAAAAGATTAAAAAAATCTAGCAATGTTGATTGGCTTCTTCAGGAAACAGGATGTAATTCATGTACTTTCGAATGTCCCTCCGTTCCATTCTGCTGCTTGATTTTATACCAAGATTTATGGATATGTTTTGCGCGAATCAACAAATAAAATTAATCGTCTAGCGACAAAAAACAACCAAAAATAATAAAAAAAGATGAAACGTTAATGTATTTTCCCCCATATCGTACTGCGAAAGAATAACCCAAAACCAGAAAACAGAAACCCAATAGGCATTGTAAGGTTGTTCAATTTAGCGTAGACAAAGGCAAACTAACACAACAGGCATTCCCGTTTCTGGACAAACAAAATTTAAAAAGCGAACCCATTATAAGATTAGATCGAGTAGTAGAGTGAAGATGCATTTAGATTTATTGATCGAAAAACAAAAATCGCTTCGCGGCCATCGGATGGATGTTTTCGTTCCCATATTTGTGTGGGAAGCTTCTGCTCCGACACAACCCAGAAATGTGACTCCTGGTTCATTTGATTTCTTCAAAATTGTGATCCCAACCTAATAACGGACAAAATTGTTGTATTCACTCTCTACACCGATTCAGTGCTGTTCGAATATGTTGCTACCTACGCTGCAGCACAGCAAGAAACAGTAATAGACATGGACACGAAAATCTTACAATTTGCAAGATCAAATAAAGGAATTTTCAACATTAAGCGTAAATAGTGCAGCATTTTATTTTTCTTCTAAAGTTGATGACATAAATAGCTTCACCCAGAGTTGCAATCTTTGAAAATCAGTGTCGTTAAGTGACTGATGGTAAAAACGTCTGAATAATGAATTTATGCTTTACGATTCTCAATCCACGATTATCGCCGGAGATGCTATAAGTCGTTGCTTGAGCTGATGTCTCTTGTGTGCTCCCGCAAGGAAAGAGAAAGAAAAAAGAGGAAAAGAAAAAAGGGAGGTAAGAAAAATGTACCCAACGGAGCAGTTAAGTGTGGGAAGCCAAAATTGGGTATAGTTATGTTTAACTACCGTTGGGTACAAATTACTTACTATAAGGTAAAATTTTACCCAAAAGTAAGTTATTTGTGCTCAACGGTAGGTAAACATAACTTGAGAATGAATCTTTTGACGTTTGGTTGTAAGAGATGTTAGCTACAGGACAAGGATGGCCCGCCAGGTCCCTGCATAAATAGCTTCACCCAGAGTTGCAATCTTTGAAAATCAGTGTCGTTAAGTGACTGATGGTAAAAACGCCTGAATTCATTCTATCAGTTATGCTTTACGATTCTCAATCCACGATTATCGCCGGAGATGCTATAAGTCGTTGCTTGAGCTGATGTCTCTTGTGTGCTCCCGCTAAAGGTCGGTATCGTGTTAGAAAGAAATTTCTTTTTCTATCTCAATCCCATGTTAAATTTCGTATACTGAAACGGAAAAGTAAAGAATCGAAAAGAAATTTCTGCAGCAGTATCCACCTGAAAAGAACGAAAAATAAAATTGGAATATGTAAGGTTTCCACGCAAACTAATGGGAGCTGTCAATTTTACTTTCGGAAAAATATCTCGCTCTATTATTCCTTAATTTAAGTTGACGTTTCGTTCCATGCATATCAATTATCAAAATTCCGCTTGGTAATATTAAAAAAAGAGGGAAGATGACGGAAAAAAAATAAAGAAAAAGGAAAATGAGAAAGAAGAAAAATGGAAAAAGAAAAGGCAGAAGGAAAAGAGGAAAAGAAAGAAAGAAAGAAAAGGAGGAAAAGAAGGAGGGGGGGGGGGGAAAAAAAAAGGTCCTGCATTGTGCTCTCATGCCGTGCGGTTCTATTTTCTATTTGCTGAAGGAAGTGCTATTGCTACCTAACGCTACACCAAATCTTAAACAGCACTTTTCAGTGCTAAATAATACCTACAATTTTTAGATTTCCTCTTATTCCTTTTCGATCCTTGTTAGGCCCTTCGGGTAACCCGGCTTGGATATCGCATTGGAAAATTCCTCTTCGGTCCCTCGGATTCTTATAGGTATCTGCTTGGACGTCGATTTGGAGCAAATTACTCTGCCACTATGGCAAATAAGCGCAAACGAAAAGGGCAATCTATTGATTCGCCTGCAAATCAAATTAATGTGAGTAATCAATTTGATATGCTCACAGATGATGAGAGTGATCCATCATCTAATCAAAATTTGAAAAAACTTTCTCGATTGAGAAAGGAAAAAGTTCCCCCTATTGTGGTGACAATTTCGGATTTCCATGCTTTTCGCAAGGAAATCTTAACATTTGTTGAAGGTGTGAAATATTCCCTTCAAATTTCTAGACGAAGTGAATGCCGTTTACATGCAGAAACCTTGGACGGATTCAAACGTCTTCTTGAGTATCTTACTCAGAAGAACCACAATTTCTTCACCTATGACACCAAAGCTGAGCGTCTTTTCAAGGTTGTCTTGAAAGGACTGCCCAGTGGTGAATCTCTCGATGAAATAAAAAACGAGTTAACAAAATTACTTGGATTTAGCCCAGTCCAAGTAATTAAGATGAAAATGAAATCCCGGCCTGGCGATGCTCGCAAAGGGATTTCAAACGATTTCTACTTAGTTCACTTCAAGTCAAGTGAACTTAATAACCTTAAGGCTTTAGAAAAAGCAAGCCTTTTGCTCCATGTCCGAGTGAAGTGGGAACATTTCAGGAAGACTGGAGCCAATTTCCAAAGCCTCACCCAGTGCCGTAAGTGCCAGGGATGGGGTCACGGTACAAAGCATTGCCATATGATTGGTAAATGCATGAATTGTGGGGATTCCTCGCACGCTAAGGACGACTGTCCTGTGAAGGAAGATCCTCAAAAATTCAAATGCTCAAATTGTGGTGAAAACCATAAATCAAATTTTTGGGAGTGCAAGACTCGCAAAGCAATTTTGCAGTCGCGCACTAAACGCCAGGTAGGAAGCAATATACGTTCCCGACCAGCTACTACCCATTCTGCAGCTGTTAACAACGATCAGCAAAGAACAAATTCCTACCAAACCGTCGGTAGAAACAGCGGACAGGTTTTTCCATCCGCAACTGTAACTTCAAACGCTCAACGAGGAGTAAATACTATTTCGATACCTGCAGGTACCAACAGGGCTCAATCTTCAAACCCTACATTCCTACCCAACCGTGTTGTTAACAATGTTCAACATGTAAATGGACCTACCTACGCTGCCGTTGCAGCGGGTAGAAACCAAAACCAAAATTCCCACGGGACTTCTGATGAATTTGATTTAGGTAACATATCCGCTCCTAAATTAGAATTTTTACAGCAATCGTTAATCGACATGATAACCGATATGCTAAAAACTAATTCCATGTTTGAAGCTATCCAAACTGGTATTAAATTTGCCAATAATATTGTCATGACATTGAAGTTCAGTAATGGATTTTAAGTCATTAAACATTTTGAATTGGAATGCTCGATCCATCAGAGATAACGAGGATGAGCTATTTAATTTTTTAAGAGTTCATAACGTGCATATTGCTGTTATAACTGAGACTTATCTCAAACCTGCCCATAAGGTCAAAAGAGATCCAAATTATTTTGTCTACAGAAATGATCGCATTAATGGAGCTGGTGGTGGCGTTGCCATCATTGTCCATAGGCGTATCAAACATCACATTCTTTCTTCATTTGAAACCAAAGTTTTTGAAACTTTGGGGGTTTCAGTTGAAACAAAATTCGGCCAATTCACTTTTATAGCTGCCTATTTGCCTTTCCAATGCACTGGCCAGCAAAAGAACTGGCTCAAGGGTGACCTCCAGAAACTTACCCGTAATAGGTCTAAATTCTTCGTTATTGGTGATTTCAATGCAAAACACCGCTCATGGAATAATTCGCAAAGCAATGCCAATGGTAATATACTTTTTGATCATTGTTCCGCAGGCTACTACACTATTCAATACCCAAACAGCCCAACTTGCTTTTCTTCAGCCAGAAATCCCTCAACTATTGATTTGGTCCTAACTGATTCATGTCAACTTTGTAGTCAATTGATTACCCATGCTGACTTTGGTTCTGATCACCTTCCAGTTACATTTGAAATATCTCATGAAATCATTTCTAATTCCATCAGTTCTACTTTCAACTACCATAGAGCTAATTGGGATCAATATCGAACATTTATGGAGTACAACTTTGATCCTAATGTTCCATTGCAAACAAAAAATGAAATTAATAATGCTCTTGAATCTCTGGCTTTCTCAATAAATAGAGCAAGAGCTGCTTCAGTGCCAAAATGCGAGGTTAAATTCGATTCAGTTATAATTGATGACGATCTCCAGCTCTTGATTCGTCTGAAAAATGTACGTAGGCGTCAATATCAAAGAACACGTGATCCCGCTATGAAAGTCATATGGCGAGATTTACAAAAACAAATTAAAAAACGCTTCTCTGCCCTGAGGAACAAACATTTTGAAAATAATGTGTTAAAATTAGATCCGAGTTCCAAACCTTTCTGGAAACTCTCTAAAATATTGAAAAAACCTCAAAAGCCTATACCAGCGCTTAAGGAAGGTGATAAAATTTTGCTCACAAATGCGGAAAAAGCTCAAAAACTTGTTAAGCAGTTTGAGAGCTCCCATAATTTCAGTTTGGGTCTTACAAGTCCTATTGAGGATCAAGTTTCCAGGGAGTATCTGAATATTTTCTCACAAGAAAATATTTTTGATGATTCTTGGGGAACTGATTTGGATGAAGTAAAAACTATAACTAAAAAATTTCAAAATATGAAAGCACCAGGTGATGATGGAATTTTCTATATCCTCATCAAAAAACTCCCCGAGAGTACTTTGTCTTTCTTGGTAAAACTATTTAACAGATGTTTTCATCTGGCATACTTTCCAAATAAATGGAAAAATGCAAAAGTCGTACCTATCTTGAAGCCAGACAAAAATCCGGCTGAAGCTTCTAGCTTACCGACCAATCAGTTTGCTTTCTTCAATAAGTAAGCTTTTTGAAAAAATAATTTTGAATAGAATGATGCTTCACATCAATACAAACTCAATTTTTGCTGATGAACAGTTTGGATTTCGCCATGGGCATTCAACTACGCATCAACTTTTGAGAGTTACAAATTTAATTCGTTCAAACAAAGCTGAAGGCTGCTCCACTGGAGTTGCTCTTCTAGACATAGAAAAAGCATTCGACAGTGTTTGGCATGAAGGTTTGATTGCGAAACTGAAAAAGTTCAATTTTCCGCTTTATATCATGAAATTAGTTCAAAACTACTTAACTGATAGAACTTTGCAAGTAAATTATCAGAACTCTAAATCTGATCAATTGCCTGTCAGAGCTGGTGTTCCTCAAGGTAGCATTCTTGGGCCAATACTTTATAACATTTTCACTTCAGATCTCCCTGATTTACCTCAGGGCTGTCAAAAATCTTGCTTTGCTGATGACACAGGCATTTCCGCTAAAGGAAAAAGTCTTCGTGTTATATCCAGGAGGCTACAAAAAAGCTTGGACATTTTTACAGATTATTTTCAAAAATGGAAGATTTCTCCTAATGCTTCCAAAACTCAACTTATAATATTCCCACACAAGCCTAGAGCTGCATTTTTTGAAACCAAGTAATAGTCATATGGTCACTATGAACGGAGTTCCAATTTCTTGGTCAAATCAAGTAAAATATCTTGGACTGATACTTGATCAAAAATTAACTTTTAAAGATCACATTGAGGGCATTCAAGCCAAATGTAATAAATATATAAAATGTTTATATCCTCTTATAAACAGAAAATCCAAACTTTGTTTGAAGAACAAACTTCTAATATTCAAACAAATCTTTAGACCGGCCATGCTTTATGCTGTGCCAATATGGTCTAGTTGTTGTGCTACTAGGAAAAAAGCACTTCAAAGGATTCAGAACAAAGTTCTGAAAATGATTTTGAAGCTGCCACCCTGGTTCAGTACTATTGAATTACATAGAATTTCAAACGTTGAGACTCTAGAAGAAATGTCCAACAAAATAATTCATAATTTTAGACAAAAATCATTGCAGTCTTCAATTGCAATGATCAATTCTCTCTATAGATAAGAACTAGTTTTAAGAAATCAATAATTATTCTCACACGCAGGCAAAAGGAACCCTGTTAAAAATACTGAATAGACAAGGTAAAAAATAATATTAACACAATTAGATATAAATGATAGCATATAAGGTTGAAATGTTAATTACTTAGCAGGATCACCTAGGTTAATATATGAATGTAAAATAATGTAAAATTTGGAATAAATAAAGAGTTAAAAAAAAAAAAGAGCACAAAAATTTAAGGAGTCAGAAAATATTTTTCCGTGATTCCATAGGAAGCGAGCGGGTTTCGATCCTTTATTCGTGATGGTACCAGTTATGACAGCGATTGATAGGTTTTTACCAAATGATGTGAAATGGAATGTTTGTCATCCTCATTTCAAATGATTTGCGGCATAGGGCTTTTCCAATGCAATACGCATTCCACTTTCGGATGACTATTTTTCATACAGCGTTCATCCAAATTTGAACGGGAGATCAATTCACTTCGCGTATTATTAGTTGTTCAACATTAGAAGGATAATCATCTGGTTTCTAGAAAATCGTCCCCCGCCTGCAACTTTCATTCGAAAATGCGATTTCTATGTGTCTCTATCAACCGACGGAGGATTCATCCGATAAAAGGAGGATATTTGGGTTCAGTGTGATAGAAAGAGGCAATTGACAAATGACAAGGAAGGGGACAGGCCTGAGATTGAACCAGCGGGTGGATAGTCATGAAGAAAACGATTTTTTTTTGGCTCAGGAAGTACTAGCACACCGGTCCCAAGCTTAATGATTCGCCCCTAAGGCCGTAACGCAAACCAATATACCATAGACTAACTCTAAGACCAGTAGGTCCCGAACAAATACGATTTTTTTCTTGTAAATGTACAGCGGTCCCATCTCTCAAAACCAATAGAATCATTTTATCTACACAGAGCTGAATTTGGGGGTTAGGATGACTATTGCAGTATAGTGATTTTGAACCGACTATGTTTATGGTCAAAACTACCATTAAAAATAGTTGATGCAACATTTTTCATAATGTCGGAATAGTCCTTGTTACCATGATCATAGTCAAAAATGCCATGAACGTGGTAGATTCGACCATTTTCATGGTTATTGAAACCATTATATGCGATAGTCATCCTGACCATGATTTAATTGTCGGTACAACGATGAAATTTTTCTCAGAGTAGTTTGTACAGAAGATTTTTTTCAGTGTTGTAGTGTGAAGGGATTATTAAGCTTGTATTACACTGTTTGTCCAATAGCCAAATATTTGGCATAGGCAGCTAGACAGCTGACTGATATCATAGATGTTGGTCAGGTGCCTATCTGCCTATGACAAATATTTGGCTATTGGACAAACAGTGTAATACAAGCTTTAGAAATGCCGATCTCAGCGTGTACTCGCTAAGAAAAAAGTACCCAACGGAGCAGTTAAGTGTGGGAAGCCAAGGTTGGGTATAATCATGTTTACCTACCGTTGGGTACAAATTAATTATTTTAAGGTAGAATTTTACCCAAATGTAAGTTATTTGTACCCAACGCTAGGTAAACATGATTATACCCAACGTTGGCTTCACACACTTAAGTGCTCCGCTGGGTACTTTTTTTCTTTGCGTGTACACAAACCGCCAACTAACTTAGAGTAATTATTGCCTAACTTGCTTTTACTGTGTATGAATGATTACAGCGATTACACGGGAGTTCTCAACAAAGTTAATGTCCTTGATGTGTATTTGTTTGCTTATCAATTTACCTGAGCAATTGTGGAAGAAAATAATGTTTCCTTTTTTTCCTCTCATATCTGCAAGAAATAGCGTTGGAAATACCTGCCAGCTGTGCGATAAGCATCAACAGTTACTGTTTGTTTTGGTTCTTTTTTGTTGTTGCGGGTGCTGATCAGTGACAGTGCAACGCGCGCGCAATCGCCCGTTTAACTTCAACTCATGTTGAGACCGGAAGTGTTCAGTGAAATCCCACTCGCAAATGCTATCATATATCTTCCCAACGATGATAGTAGGACGTTGTTCTTCACTTACAGTCAACTATGGAATGCAATAACCGATGTGCGGAAAAAGCTAGAGTTGCTGTCCTTGTCGGGCTATTATATCGGAGTTGCCTTGGGCCATTCGCCTGCATTGATTGCGATCCTTTCCGGGTAAGTCATTTGCTGCAAATAAATGGGTTATAAATTATGCTGATTTTGTTATAGGATCCACCTGAGCAAGTCAGCGTTCTGCTGTTTAAAAACATCCAGTAATCCTATTCCGTCGGTGAACACCCTGAAACGGATATCAACTACTTATTGCTTTTTCAACAAAGCCGACCTAAAGTTTTTGTTAACTTACCAAATCAAGTTCGAAGTCATTGCTGATTTGGAACTTCTACAAGAGCAGATAGTGCTATTAACATTTGAATACGACGCGCCATGTAGCAAGATATTCCATAATATCGCATACTGCGTAGCAACTTCCGGCAGCACCGGTGAACCGAAATTCGTTCGGGTACCAGCAAATTGCATTTTACCAAACTTGGAGGCGTTGGAAAAGCTGTTCAAACTTGGTGGATCGGACCGGATATTGGTATCCTGTCCGCCAACATTTGATCCTTTCGTAGTGGATTTATTTTTGGCTTTGCGAAATGGAGCCTGTTTAATTTTGGCTGCGAATGACATCCGATTGAACGCTTTTCGCTTGCGGAAGATGGTGTTTGAGCAGCACGCGGTGACGTTCATGCAAATCACACCATCATATCTGCAGCAATGGGGTGCTGATTGGATAAAGAATGTTATGCTTGCAAAGGGCAGTTCTTTGAGGTACGTTGCAAAGAGATTTTAGATTGCCAGTTTATGATTGATTAGTTGTGTGCTTTCAGACATTTGGTACTGGGAGGTGAACCATTTCCTATTTGGTTGAAGGTTCCGGCTCAGAGTCCGGTCACCGTGTACAATATATATGGGATTACGGAAGTGTCTTGTTGGGCAACGATCGAGCTAGTTAAAGACGCTGCGAACGATGAAATATCTCTTGGCGAACCAATTGATGAGACGATCAATTTGCAACTTCATGACGTTCATTCTGGACAGGTTTTGAGTTTAGAACAAAAGCCAATCCGGGGTAATCTACACATAGGAAGCCGTGTTCGGAAATGCGTTGTCGGTAATGAAACTGCGGAAGAGGTCTTCGCATGTGACACAATTTGTTATCGCTCTACGGGAGATTTAGTAGAATTGAAATCGGATGGAAAGTTCTACTACTTGGGTCGATGTGATGATGTGGTGAAGCGGTTCGGTGTTCGGGTTAATCTGGGGTGGTTGGAACGTTGCGCTGATCAATGTAAAGGTGTATTGAAAAGCTGCGCCATTTTTGAACCGGAACGGCATCGGATAGTAGTTCTCTATACAGTATCTGACAAAAACACACAGATTCACGATTTAAGAAAGCTACTAAAAGCTAAATTAAAACAAGAGGAAATGCCTGACGAATGCATCCAGGTTGGCACGTTACCGTTGTCTGAGCATGGAAAAACGGATCGTAAAAAGTGTCTTCAACAACTAAAAGAAACCGATTCAGTCAAAGTTCCTGGTAAGACACTGAAACAAATTTTCGCTGAGAAAATTTTCAACTTGCTCGGAATTCGATTGTTGCCATATGAATCTGACGGAACGAAACGAACTAAATTCGATATCGGTTGTTCTTTTATAGACGCAGGAGGAACATCTGTTCAAGCACTGCAATTAGTTACTTCACTACAAGAATGCTCTGGAACATCCGTTCCAAATTTGATGAGCATGTTGCTGGATAAATCTGTATTCTTCGAAGATATCTTCCAATATCTAAATATAACTAATTCTGAAGCACAAGCAGGCTCGTCAAAAGCTTCAATATATTTACAAGGGCAGGATCAGCTCAGCTTGAACATTTCCATCAAAACCCATTTCAACATGGGCAAATGCATCGATGCAAATCCTACAGAATACAACAGTGAAAAACATCGGCGAAAGATCGTTGCAGTCGGAAGTCATTCCCATAAGGTGCTGGTGGTGGATGCTGAAAAAGATGTGATAATTGCGGAGTTGATCCTTCCCGATCGGATAGAAAGTGCCGTCAGTTATCTATTCGGTGAAGATCTGGGATTTGTAGGATGCTATGATGGAAAGCTCTACTGTTTCGACATAAGCACTGGTGCCATTCGATGGAGTTTTGATTCCGGTGGTATGATCAAATGTAAGGCTCTTGTGACAGAATCTGTCATAATCTTTGGATGTTACGCAGAGGAATATAACTTGTTCGGTGTAAATCTGGTAAGTCATTTAATTCCAATTTTTCATTTGAGCGGTATTCTGCCCATAAAAGCATAACAGTCCAGTTAACGTGAAGTTGTGACTGTTCAGTTTTTATGTACAACATTGATTTTGTATTGAGGAATTCATGTAAAACTAAACATCGTAGTATCTAAAACTGAAATTGTTAATAACCTTCTGACTATTTCTTAAACTGTATGGAATTGGTCATTATCGTCATTATCGACGGTTTTCTGCACTTTTTATCACCAATTACTTTGCTTAGGCAGCTCGAAAAACCATGTTTCACGACCGCTATCTACGCCGTCTGACCTCACTGTCGTGTTACCTGGATTCCTCCATAAAAATACAAGTATTTTTATCCGTCATACGGAAGAATTCATTCCACTACCTTACATTTGCACTAAGCTGGTTATTGAAGGGTTACCTACGTCGTTAATTATGTTCGTTGTCGGTTGCTTTTTAGGATGGGTCCTACAATTGGAAAAGTCATCTAGGCTCGAAAGGAATTCTCTCATCTCCGGTACTCGTAGATAGTGGTAATGCATTTGTTGCTACTCTGGATGGAACATACTGTAGCTTCAATGGACAAACTGGAGTTGAAGTTTGGCGAGGGAAATTGGAATCTCCTGTTTTCGCGAACACAGTGTACCTTGAACAGCATGGCTTAATTATCATTGCGGAAGTTCAAGGCCGAATACATTGTGTGTCAAACAGACTTGGCACGAAGGTACTGCTGCGGACACTTTAAGATGAAATCAGCGTATGTTTCATCATTTTTAATTTTTTTTTCTAGCTCTGGTGCATTTCAACCGGTGGAAACCTATTTTCTTCGCCTAAAGTTGTCATCACGAACGAGGGTTCCATCGATATCCTAATTGGGTGTCATGATAAGCATCTGTACTGCTTCGGCTTCAGGGACGGTAAGTACTCTACCGAGGAACCAAGTTTAAAATGGACATTGCAAATGCAGTCGGCCATATTTGCAACGCCCTGCGTCATAAATCGGTTGGCAGTAGTTTGCAGTACTTCCGGTTGGATAAATGTAATTTGTTTGGATAGGGTTCAATCCATAGGAACTTTGCAATTAGATGGGGAGGTGTTCTCCACCCCTTTGATCGTTGATCTCAGTGCAGTCTTTGTAGGCTGCCGTGATAATAAGCTTTATAAGTTATCTTTATGCGGTTAATTCGTTTTAAAATGGAGCATAGAACGTAACTCTTATTTTATTCATATCACAGCCCTTTTGCCTTCAAGAGTTATAACTTTGGGAATAGCCACAGTGCAAAATTGGGAACTTGAATCATGAAAAGAATAATCAGTGGGGTTGTGTACAAGACATGACTGCAGGTTTGACGTAGACCGAGTCCAATTAAGAGAGAAACCTCGAGCAGTCCATTCAAAAGTTTGGCAACAAAAACCGCTTGTTGATTTTTCCGTCGGCGTTCCAAAGTATAGAATTATAGCAGAGTGCAGCGATCGAAATAGGGCGGGAGATTTTGGAAGATGGTAGATCAAGCAATGCCATCCGGATAAACCTGTGCTGTTTACTTTCGATCCTCAAGCTTCAAGTCAATTGATACGGAAGCCAGATCAAGGAGGTATTCTAAATCGCTGAACTGGTCGGTTCTATGAAGAACGACGCCATTGATGGTATAGTCGAAATCAATCGGCTGCTTGATGCGGTAATACGACACGTAATACACTTCGGAATGCTGATCATAAGTTAATTCCGACGGCACCAATCAGTGAATAATGATTGATACTAATACAATCCTCGGCAGTTCGTACCACAAAAAAAAGCTTTTAGTCATCAGCATACGCAAGCCTGCAGCCATCTCCAAGTAGAAGCAATACGTCGTTGAAGTATAGGACAACCAGCATTGTGCCAAGGAAAAAAAAGGGGAAGTGCTAGTATCAAGTTTCAGTCACAGAGACCGGTCTGTCAAATATAAGCACAGTCACGATGTCAATCGTTCCGACGTACCAAGCTTCGCCAACAGATTTCATGGTTGATCAAACGCTTCTTTTAGAACAGTATCTGATCTTGTGCCCCTTTCTTAAGTTGCTGAAAACATCGTAGTAAAATCTAGAAGATTGGTGGCATGAAATCATGTTGGTCGCCAAAGATGTAGCATTTGGTGCGCCCGAGAATGAAACCACTCACTATTATCTCAAACAGTTTAGAGGCAGCTGAGAGATTAGTTATTCCCTGGTAGTTTTTAACGTCTCCTTTCTTGTGTACCGGAACCATTAATGACTCCTTCCAGACTACGGAAAATTTCGATTCGACAAAAGATTTGTTGAAAATCCTGCAGAACGATTCGACAAGAGCTCCAATGGTGCGACAATACACTGAAGACGGAATACCATCTGGTCCAGGCGAGAATGTACATTTAATTTTCTTGATGCCATTAATTGCCATCACGGACGTTATTTCCAAAACATCCACGTCTACAAGGTTCATAGGAACGTCGAAAACAGCGGAATCAAGTTCATTTCAGATAATAGTTTCTGCAGCAAACACTGACGAAAAATGAGTAGCAAAAAGCTTTTTTTAATTATAGAGTATTCTTTACTTACTTCACTAGCATCCTTTACTTATAGAGTATTTTTCCTCTTAGAATTTACAATTTAGTTTGTACCCGTAAAACGTACGATTTGTAGAGTGACGAGGTAAGTTTACGATACTCATCACATGCCAATTGAAAACTACGTTTATTTGCCAGGGAACTGTATCGCCGGAGTTTACGCTGCGAAGCATTTCGTGTTCGTTTTCATTTTCGTAGCAAAGCAGTGCTCCAGGGGAGGAGAAACAGAAGGAAGACGAGTTGGAAGATTCATATCCATCCAATCATTCAATACAGCACACAAAATTTCAGCCATCAGCAGTCAGTCCATCAAAAAGAACGTCCCAGTCAATGGCAGAAAGAAAACCCCAAAGAGCACCGAAGTCAATTTTGTTATAGTCTAACGCAGGCTCAACATACTCATTCACACTATGCGATGGTACACCGTCATCAACTAAAGATGGCACGCTGCCAACCAGCGGCGGGTGATGAAGATCAATTGGTAAGAGTGATGGAACAGAACTCGTGATTCAACAGGAAGATCCGTTGGGCTAAAGAACAAATCGAGAAGGCGTCCTAGGTGCACGAGATTTTTTTATGCATGTTGAGGGAATCCATACCATCAATCAATAACGAGCTGGCTCTTGATGGTTATGTTTCAACATCATTACTTAAACCTCCATTAAACCTATCTCCATATACATATGCCCGTGCCATGGCCTTGACCGTGTTCATTAGATTTTGGGCAAATGGTGGGGTTAACATGTCTCGGCAGTTTCAAAAAATTCTTTCATCACATCCAGTTCATTTTCCAACACCTTAGTTGTTTTGTGGAGATTTGCCTTCATGATGGTTCAATATTTCTCGATTGCGTGAAATTCCGACATTTTCGAACCTTGTAACCGACTGGGGAACGGCTTTTAGCTCCAATGCTCAAATACTATATAAAATTCCACGATAAACGCCAATAGTTCTATCTTCCTACCAAAGGAAATCCCCCAATTTAAACTCGCTCTATTCGAATAAGCTTACCCGAAGAGGAAGGTGGTAAGTCTGATATTGAAAACTCAACGGAACGTAAAACGGAAATTGTGAACAGTCAAATCGATCGGAACTGCCCAAAACGGCACGTATTTCAACTCAGTACTTAAGGCTTTATCGATATCTAAAGACATCAATAAGGTTGAATTTTCACCGTTCCATCGCTCCTGAAGAATACGTTGCAGTAAAAAAAAAAAGGGTGATCAGTAGTAGATCTTCCAGGCAAAAAGCTGCCTGATGGCTAGAGATGGCAGGGACGAGCTCTCGTAACTTCATTAAAATCCGGGTGGCATACACTTGATAAACTGTGCAGCTCAGACATATTCGTCGATAATCATCAGTTGTTTTAGGATTCTTCAACTTGGGAATAGGAACGATTAGATCATGTTTCCAATCCGTAGGAATCTTCTTTTCGTTCCACACTCTAACTAGGAGCTGATGAAGTTCGTTTATGGTACTGCTATCGCTATACTTGAAGAACTCAGAGTAAAGGAGGCAATCCATCCTTGGGGTTTTTCAATTCTTCATACCATCGACAATAATATGCACATCTCTCAACGTAGAAGTTGCCTGCAAACTGGATTCCGGTGGCTCAAATAGTAGGTGAGGAATAAGCGAAGGAGTGGTATCATCCACAATCCAATCATCCAGACGAATATTGGGTGATGAAAGCTTATATGAATATTGAAAGGTACGATTTATACGCTCACCGGCTGGGTATTGCTGGAGAGAATAGACGAACTGTTCGATCTGATTTTCTTCATATGTTCGGATCTTACGGCGTAGTGTTTTCTTGGCTTCGGTTAACTTGTGTGTCCACTTAGGGTTTAGAGAACGTTTTGCCCAGACGGACTTTTTCCCACATCAGCGAAATCCTTACGACATTCTCTGGTGGACGGAATGGATGAGGTTTTCTCCAGTACAACTTTTACGGAGTCATACACCTTCTTCTTCTTCAAAAGTTGCTAGGTGTCGTCAATAGTTGTTGATGGATTGGGCAACGTAATAGTTGTGTTCAAATGTGTTTGGGACTTCATTCTTATATCGGATACTTTGAAAAGGGATGGATTTACGTTGATCCTTGGTCTCATAGAGTAGTTTGACTTTGCTTGGCGTACAACAGGAGTGAACCTGTGTTGTTTTAGTTTTTTTTTTAAACTTAGCATAAAAGCAATTTATGATCGGTGGATAAATTCTTGGGCAGTACACATTGTAAACGTTTAAAGAATAAACCAGATCGTCAAGAGGTCAGCAGATGGTCTATTTGACTATAATGCTTCCCGTTGCACAACGTCCACCGAAAGCTTTCATTAGAATTAGTTTGAGTGGAACGTACAGCCAATGAATGAACTCACAGGAACAACTTCGTTTGTAAACCATTCTCATTGAAATATTCATGTCCAGCATACTTCCCTATGAACTGAGCTGCAACCGAATCTAATCGGGCACATGATAAGTGGCTATTGAACAGTACAACAGGTACAACAGTACCAAGTTTACTGAAAAATCTATCAGCATTCCGATTAGGTCCATGAACGATAATTATATCAAACTTAAGGAAAGATAGGTTCAGCTGTAAAATAAAACGTACGATTGAAGGATTTAACGAAAGGAAATAAAAATATTTGTGACCTGGTATGTGATTTCAGCATATTATATATGATGACCAGAAATGATACTCTTCTGAAGAACCGCGTGATGAATCAAAATTGCAAGCCCCCTTTTCCTATTATTTGCTGGCCCACCCATCTGCCAAAGGAAATTGGCAGTATAAACACACTGGCATTCCAGATTCACCTCCTGTAATGTGGCTATATGCACACGTAGGGAAAGTAATAGAGAATCGACTGCGTCGCGCTTCTGCGATGCTCGACAACCATTGACATTCAAAGATGCGAAGCGAAGACCATGTTTTGAATCTACAGAAATAGTTGGACGCTCGGTCATTTGCGAATCCGTCTGTTATTTTCTAGCTACTTTCAAAGCAACCATAATTGGATATGGTTGGTGGCGGCGGTGCGGATAAGGTGTAAATAACGTATGGCTCATTATAAAAATACGACCATAAACAAAACCAGATGGACGAACATTTTCTAAAACGTGGATGGACAAGCTCGACTTCGAAATAGATGGATCATATCGCAGATTACCTTGTTGCAGACTATATGTATATTTGTATGTATGTGTATCTATACAGGGTGTTTGGTTCCTTATTAAGAATCTTTCAGGGGCTGAAAGAAGATCATATTTGATGAAAAAAATCATTCTACGCATATGGTCAAATCTCAACTATTACAGAATTATTGAACTTTTTTTTTTTCGGTGGTATGTTTGCACTTAACTTCCACTAACGCAAATTTTTTATTTTGTGTGTCAATCTTTCATTGTTTTTTTAGAAAAGCTAAATTTTTTTTTTTTTTTTTTTTTCAATTTTATTGTTTTTTTTTTTTTTATACTATTTTTATTTCGAAATTAGTTTTGTTTTGGTGTTTTTTCGGCTTTTTTTTCTGTTTTTTTCTTTTAATTATTTATTGATTAGCTCGCCTTCTTAATTGATTCGTTAGTGCAGTTTTTCGCGGGGGGCGCTTGTTATGAAGGATGATGATGAGAAGGTTCATTTAAACGCATTTACGGGGCTCCGGCATCAATGGATATGCGCGATATGCACGGGTCGAAATCGTTAGCACAGTGGGGTGGAATGGGTGGTTTTTTAAGATGCCAATTGAAGATCTAACATCGTGTGCTAATAATGAAATTGCACGAAAACTAAAAGAGATAGATGTTTTGTGTCAAAGTACGAATCATAGAACATGAGAATAGGCTCAGTTTTGTCAAAAAAAAATGATCAAGTTTATCATGCATTTATTGGAAAAAATCTGCAAAAATGTCCTAAAAATTACCAATTTCAAACTTTGTTATTCTTAAATTTTAACTTGTCTCATTCAACAGCGCAATTTTGTGGTGAAGATTTAAAGCAAATTTTCCTAGCTTTCGAATGAACGTTAATGATTTACTCTCAAAAGTATAATTTTTCCGTTAGTGCAAGTTAAGTGCAAACATACCACAGAAATAAAAAAGTTCAATAACTCTGTAATAGTTGAGATTTGACCATATGCGTAGAATGATTTTTTTCAGCCCCTGAAAGATTCTAAATAAGGAACCAAACACCCTGTATATGTATATGTGTATGCTGGTATGTACTGCTGGTTTAAATCGTTTCATTCGGCTTTCCAGGGGGATGTGAGGGAAAGGAATGCGTGCTTGGTTCGAGTACTACTATATCCAAGCCCTTCGCTAAATTTTCAATACTTCTATTCAATTTTCACAACCTGCCGTACACTGACGGAACCTTCAACACTTTCTCTTCATATCTTTCATTCTAGCAAACATTACTGTCCACTCTTGGGGCCTCATGGTGATGAGCGAACATTTCCTTCTACATCATGATCGTTACTCCACGTACGGAGAATACAAACATAACAATTATAGTAAGAATTACTTGTTATCCCAATGAAAAACCACCATCACACTTTGTTAGTGGCCCCAACAGCATCCTTACTGTTGGTTGAAATCCGTCCAAATCGGCTTTCCTACATTATTTAAAATCATCTTGTTTTCCCAATGAAAAACCACCGCCACACTTTGTGGGGCTTCAAATGGTGAGGTGACATCCAAGAAGGAGGGTGCGACGTATCTCTGGTCCTCGCAAGTTTCTACCTCACGCCTCCACGAGAGACACAAAAGACTGCCAGCTGAAACATGGAGACGCTGGTTGGCGACTTAAGATGGTGTACTTTTAAATCATGTTGAATATTTTCCATTCTCATTTAATTAATAATTTCAGCACGCTTTGGAATCATCTTCGTATTCCAAAGCCATTTATCTTAAGAGCATGGAGTTCAATTTAAGGCTCAATTTGCATTTCTGAACTTCAATTACTATTTCCATAAAAGACTGGCATGCCACCATAAGCAGTATAGTGGAATTATGATTAGATAAGCCATTTATTTCAGAAATCATCAAACCGGGCTCTTTGATTACTTAGACTATCCTTGGAATGTAACTAAAAGAGTTTAATGAAAACTTTTTAAAAGATGTCTTTCATAATGATCTTTTGCTTTTCAGAAAAAAAACATCATACACCTTTTAATTGAAATTTTATCTATGATAATTGTTATGATCTACTCTGTTTGTCAGCTTTTCCAGGATCTTTAGGATATTAAAACATTCCTAATTTTTCTTTTCAGTAACAAACCAGTGGATGTCAGATGTATTTGAACGTACATGTTTTATATTTAAAAAAATAGGTAATATTCAGTATTTCATTATGAAGATTCTGGTAACTCTATCTGTCGATACGGAATACGGTTTTTTCATCGTCATTTTGTTTACCTTTTTTCTAAATATTCCTTGTGTTTAAAATCGGCGTTTATTTGTTAATCGTTTCGCCTATCGATTTGTATCGTCGCGCTGGTGTCGTTCTGTTATTTCGCAAACTCGAAGTGCATTTATTTTGATTGCTAAGTGTAGTGTTTAGTGTGACGGTTGCAACACAAGTTTCTGCCTATCACCTCCCCACGCATTTTTTTTTGTTTCTCGAAGCGACATCTGGTTGTCATTAACGGCACTGTAAATTGCACACAACTCCCTGCCATAACAAACGACTTCAACCGCCTTGCGTGTTGCATATCCGCTGGTGCTTGTTATCTCGGAAAAAAGCTTCAGAATGGAATTAAGCTGCCTACAGTGCTCTGAGCCGGTGAAAACCCTAAAATTTATTAAATGCCAGGGTTTTTGTGAAAAAGTTGCTCATCTTGATTGCGTCTCCTTATCCCGTGGAACCATGGTTTTATTCAGCAAAAAACCAATCTCTTTTTGGTTTGCGAAACATTCGCCGGGAATTTTTAAACTCAAACATTTCGGGCGTGCTTTTGGGGCGTTAACCGAGGCATTGCCAAAATCTGAGCGAAACACTTCGTTCGGCTCTGGGGGAGAGAGAGCAGAGGGGGAAAAAAACAAGACCAGGCCAAGTTTCTGCCCGCAAATTTTTGTGGTGTCCCTTGCTGCCCCTACCCCCTCCGCGCTCTGCTCCTGGTCGTCTAGTCGGGCTCGGTAGGGTAGCAAAGGAAACTATCGATCGGTTGGGTGAGCGTCGCCGGACTATCATCCTATTTTCCGCGTAGCTCAAGCCAGCTCACAACAAACCTTCGATCGCTCCTTCCGTTGCGGCCCCAGAACCAGACAAATGTTGGATATTTCTGTCTCGCATGGCAGTCAGTGCTACGGAGGATGATATTCTCGGCTTAGCTACTGAATGTATACCTTGCAACGAACCGATCGAGGTTAGAAAGTTAGGGAAGAAAGACGCTGATCTAACAGCTATGCGATTCATTTCGTTTAAAATTGGGGTCGACGAAAAGTACCGTGAGGTGGCTCTCAGTGCCGACACATGGCCAGACGGGATATTCTTTCAGGAATTCTTCAACTACCAAGACAAGAAATCCAGACAGGGGTTTCTTAAAACACCTGGTTTGAATTAAACCGCCGTCTTCATCCAACGTTGGATACCATAACTTTCACGAAACCGGGATGCACACTGCAAGGCATTACGGGAGCCCTCAACCGATCCGACCCAGTCGTGCCTACGGAGGATGATATCGAAGTTCATCATCTATCTAGCATCTGTTCCTGCCATCCCAGCCATCCCGGTCCTGTGGTCGGAGTTAGGGGGAGGGTCTCCTAACCTGAACTTCCAGGCAAGTATGTGTGTAATCCAAGGTATTCTGCTCCCTATGCTTTCCCGATTTCCAGTGCCGCTTCCTCGCATGTTGATGCTTGCAGTAATTCGTTGCTATTATGCCCAACCAGCCCGCTACATACCCATCACCTAACATGTTTTGCTCATCATCAACACACATCGACCGCCACTTCAACCGGTCTGGGACGCACGTCTCAAAGCAATATGGAGGTCCTGGACCCTCCTAGCCCAGCTAAGCCCACTACCGGTATTAGTGACGCTGTATTTGCCCGTTAGAGCCGTCAAAGTCGTCCCGGCCCTGGGTGTAGTGACGGGGACAGGGCTCTCCAAGCTGCCATCCAAGGCAAGTATCCTTCTTCTAATGACGTCGCCCGGCCTGATGCTGTTTCCATTTCTAGATCGATACCGGCTGATTCCGTTGCCTCCTTATCGAAAGCCCTTCTGTACTACCAGAACGTATGAGGCATTAACAGTTTGCTCGCCGAGTACCAGTTGGCATGCAGTGACGCATTCTACGATATCTACGCCTTCACAGAAACATGGCTAAACAGCAACACATTCTCCAAGCAACTGACTACGAGGGAATGAACAACTTTCTCGCTGACGTGGACTGGAACACGACTCTTGCAAACGGGGATGCAAATTTTGCTGCTTCGACTATGTGCTGTATTCTGTTTTACGCCGTCGATCAATTCGTGCCTAAGAAAATCAACCGTAAGCCTCCCAAACCTGCCTGGTCTAATTCTGACCTCAAATACTTGAAACGAGTTAAAAGGGCTGCTTTGAGGAAACACAGCAGATATCGCACCGATTCCACGAGGGCAAACTACGCTCACGCCAACGACGATTACAAACACCTCAATAACAGCTTGTGCAACGCCCATCAGTTTCAATTGCAGAGTCGTCTCAAAACGAACCCGAAAAGCTTCTGGCGGTTTGTGAACGAACAACGGAAAGAAGCCGGCTTACCTTCTACTATGACTGATGGCACTCTTGAAGCTGACACTATCGTGGATATCGCCATGACTGATGGCACTTTTGAAGCTGACACTATCGTGGATATCGCCAGCTTGTTCCGTACGCAGTTCAGTAGTGTCTTCTGCGACGAAATTCTGGACGCCGAGAGCCTCGAAGCGGCTACTAGCAATGTTCTCCGCATGTCTGTATTTGGCTCTGCTTTCACTATTCATAGTGATATGGTGATTTCAGCCGGGAAGCAGATGAAAACTTCAACTGGATGCGGTCCTGACGGTATTCCTTCAATTGTCCTGAAACAATGCCTAAACACGCTTGCTGCGCCCCTGGTTACGGTGTTCAATTTGTCTGTAATTTCCGGTGAGTTTCCTGAATGCTGGAAAGAGTCATTTGTATTCCCAATACACAAGAAGGGATGCAAACGATCCGTCGCCAACTATCATGGGATTGCTGCACTAAGCTCTGTATCCAAGCTATTTGAACTAATTGTTCTCCAAAGGCTGGTCAACGACTATTCACAGACTATTTCTCCAGACCAACATGGCTTTGTGCCCAAGGGCTCGACGGTGACCAATCTAACCGTATTTACATAGTTCATCATGCGCGAAATGGAGCGCGGTCATCAAGTAGACGCCATTTACACAGATCTCTCTGCGGCCTTCGATAAAATGAACCATCAGATTGCCATTTCTAAATACGGCAATATGGGGGATCACGATCAATTGTTGAACTGGCTCCGTTCATACCTCACTGGTAGAACTCTGTCCGTGAAGATTGCCGATTACGCCTCATCTAGCTTTCCGGTAACATCCGGCGTTCCTCAAGGTAGCCACCTTGGCCCATTCCTTGTCCTGCTATATATGAACGACGTGAACTTGGTCCTCAAATGCCTGAAATTATCCTACGCGGATGACCTGAAGCTGTACTACGTTATAAAATGTCCGGAAGACGCCCATTTTCTTCAGCAGGAACTGCAAGTGTTCGATAACTGGTGCCAAATCAACAGAATGTCCTTAAATGTATCCAAATGCTCCACTATCTCTTTCGGCCGAAAACGTGCGATGTATCTCCACGACTACATCTTTCGAGGTACGCGCTTGAAACGAGAAATAACGGTCAAGGATCTGGGAGTAACGCTCGACTCCAAACTGTCGTTCAAGGGTCTTATTTCGTAAATTGTTTCCAAGGCCTCTTCGCAGCTAGGATTTATCTTCCGCTTCGCAAAAAACTTCAAGGACGTTTACTGTCTGAAGGCATTATACTGCTCTTTGGTTCGCCTTTTCTTGGAATACTGTGCCATCGTTTGGTCCTCTTTCTACCAAAACGCAGTCCAGAGGATCGAAGCTGTTCAGCGAAGGTTTATACCCTTTGCTTTGCGACATCTTCGCTGGCAAGACCCTCACAGATTGCCAAGTTATGAAAGTCGGTGCAAGCTCATCAACTTGGAACTGTTGGAAGGTAGGCGTATGGTAGCCAAAGCGTGTTTCATTGGTGATCTGCTTCAAGGAAATGTTGATTGTTCCGTCCTACTGGATCTCTTGACCATCAACACTCGACGACGAAATCTCCGTTTACAACAGTTCTTCGTATTTCGACACTCAAGGACCAACTACGGCAAACACGAACCTGTACAAAGCATGTGCCGCGTTTTCAACAGCTGCTATAATGTGTTTGATTGTAATGTATCCCGTGAGGTTAATAAGCGTTGTTTCCGTATATGTCTTTGTTAAGTTTTGTTAATTTTCGTATGTAATTTAATTTTTTTTAAAGGGCGTGCGGTGATATCACCTTTCTCTACACCGAAACAAACGTCTGCGAGACTCTTGAATGATACACACATCAGCAGTGACGACGGCGTGGAAAGCTCGAGGATTGTTAACATTTATGAGCAAAGTTACATGTTGTCATGCTGGTGGAATTTGACGCCTTGCCTGCGTTGTTCACTCGGGTGTTTCCACCCCAAAAGGATAAATGGATCGCATGGCACACGAGTGCCATCTGTTGCCGATGGGTGCACACGTTTGCATAATGAATGAGCAACATAATGGCATCAGTCACAACATCTACGCATATGAATAACTTAGCTTTGGAATAGTTACAAGTCATTTTGTATTAGTCGGTGTTGAGCTGACTGATACTGATTGAATGTCATTTAAATTCTTTGGAAATAGATCAATGACAGCAGAAAGTGTTTAAGGCAGCAAAGCAAAATCGCACGATGACCCTCCACGTATATTTTCAGCTTATAAATTTACAATTATCAACCAGAAAAGAAACATGTACGGTTGTGACAAAATGTGGAATGACCGAATTATAATAACAAGCAATTTGGTGTATACTGATTGATTTAACATATGCATTTATAAAAATGGACTTTTTTGGGATGGTGATAAAACAAAAACTAAGACAGATAATTTCTTTTGATAAGTTTCCCACGGAAGGTAATTATTTAAGCTTACTTACAAAAATTCTACGCCCTTGCGAGCGGCCTTCCGGCAGTTAACCGGAACATATGCCATAGGCATGTTTTTGAGTTCTTTCTTCGTATTATTTATCAATTCCTCCTCAGTTTTCGCGACAAAATTGTTGGAGTAGATATTACGCTTCAGGTTGGCCCAAAAATTCTCGATGGGACGCAGCTGGGGGACGTTGGGTGGGTTCGCCGACTTGGGTTCCACATCGATATTCAGCCGCTCCATCTGCTCCAACGATCGCTTCGAGTAGTGGGCCGACGCCAGATCCGGCCAGAACACCGCGTCTTCGCCCTTATGGTATTTCTTGATGAACGACGCAACTTCCGGCAGGCATTTCGTACTATAAATTTCCCCGTTCACGGCCGAATGAAAAGTGCCCTGCCTGTCGTTGCCATCCAGGGTGAGAGAGGTCTCGTCGTCCATCACCACTGCCACGTCGCGATTTGCCGAGAAAATCGAGCTGCCTGCGTCATTGCCTGCAGCTCCGAAACCAGTGGACGGGTCTTCCGCTTCCTGACATGTATGTTCATGTTCGGCCGGTACTTTTTCAATGTTTGGCCGGTTGAACCGACCTCTCGGCCAAGCGCACGCAACGATGTAGCCATTTTTCCCTCGGTCTTCCTCTTCAGCATCCTTTGGAGCTTCTTGTCGCTCAGGGTCGACGGCCGTCCGGAACCGGGCTTTCTTTCGATGCTCTGATTGTTGTCTAATAGTGCCATGATGTTGTAGATGCCAAAACGGGCGTATCCGGCGTCCAAAAAGTGCCGCACGATGTCCGTTTTTGACGCGGCGGGGTGCCGTTCTTTGAACGCGCACACTTCTGAACGGAGTTGCTTCGCTGTTTTTGCCATCACGGTTAAAGTTCAACTGATAGAGCTGTCAAATTTCGTCTGCTGACTCATGAGCTACTATGATTGATGCTGCATGGGTAGTTTTGTCAGTGTGGGTGAAGATAAACCCATGAAAAATCGGCAATTTTTGTTCATTTTTTTTAAATGCAAACGTTTGTGCTCAATAACATAGCAATAATTGAAAAAAGGAGGAATTTTTTTATTTTGAGATGTGCTAGGTCATCAAAACTGTCCTGGAGTTAAGAACTTAAGATTTACTGATGGTACAATGGTACAATGGTATGCAATGTATTTAAACATACCTATTCAATGAATGTCCTGGAAGACCAACAGACATTATGAGATAATCTTGGGATATTCTATGTCATCCAAACTGTCCTGGAGTACAAAACATAAAATCTTCAGTTGTAACTGTAGCTTTTTGGACTATGCAAACTTACGATAAGTATCCAACCATGTTTATCGGTTCTTCTTGACGTTCAACTATTTATAACTTATGACTTGGGTTGATGCCGTAAATTTTACACTCCAGTCCATTCATTAGCGGATAGCTCATTTTAGAAGCTGAACATCAAAATATGATATACCATGACTTTTTTATGCTTGATTGCCGTATTATTTACATCCACTGCATGTTTGAGTGCATATTCTCACCTTTCATAGGTTATAAAGCTACTGTTACGACTGTAGATCCTAACTTCTGCACTCAAGGGCAGTTTTGGTGACCTAGAACATCCGAAGATGTCTCATTATATCTTTATCTGTTAGTTTTGTATTGTCCATTCGCAGAGTAACGATTATGATGATGTTGAAGGAAATATTTTCTCATCGCCACGAGGCTCTAGGTTATGTGTTAACCTTCGAGAAGACTCACTTAATTTGGACGAATACATATTGTTATTTTGTTTAGTCCAGAAAACTACAGTTACAACTGTAGATTTTAAGTCATTGTCCAGTGAACAAGCGAACGGTGCGGTTCGTTGTGTACGCTCTCCGTTGCTTTGGAAGTTTGTCACGCGTTGTTTCCAAGTGCAGTTTTTTTTTTTTCTCTCGATAGTGTCCTCATCGCAGTTGATATCGAGTTTTGCTTTTTCTGAAGAAGAAAACGTGTGTTAATCAGTGCAACGACGCTATTAATTGCAATTAGCAATCGAATAGCCATATTGCTCCGCATCTATTCACGGCACGCACACCAGCAGTCCATCGTGTGTAGCGTGCAATCGTTCATCTGCCAACCACCACCGACCAGCGTCTTCATCATCGTCATCATTTTCATCATCGCTGAGCTCCACATCTAGCCCGTACAAGCGGCCACACATCGTCGCTCGGCAGCAGTAGCACATTCGTTGACCGGCTGCAGCAGATCAGTGATACATATAAGATAAGTTTTTGTTTCTCCTGAATACATTATAATTTAATTTTGAGTGAGTGCGTGTGTGTGTGAGAGAGTGTTTTTAGCTTTAGTTTGTTTTTCTGTGTTTTTTGATTATTTTTAATTGCGTGAGGGTTTGAGCGTCATAAACTCCCACGTGGGAGCCATGGATGATTTGTCGGAAGACGAATCATCTATGGCGCGAAATGATGGGGTAGCTCATAAGGTTACCCGATCACGTGCTTATCCAGATGGTTCAGCTGGTCCATGGGTTGTCTTCTTTCAGCCCAAAACGAAACCTCTTAATGTATATCAGATCTCCAACGATCTGACGAAGCGATTCTCGGCCGTGACCGAGATAATAAAAGTGAGACCGAATAAACTTCGGGTCGTTGTGTCCAACCTTAAGCAAGCTAACGAGATTGCTGTCTCTCAGCTTTTTACACTCGAGTATCGGGTGTATATCCCAGCTCGGGGTATTGAAATTGAAGGTGTGGTCACCGAAACGAGTGTGAACCCTGAGATCCTGCTGAAACAGGGGGTTGGTCGATTTAAGAACCACCTGCTTTCTCCAGTGAAGATACTGGATGTGATAAGACTTGGCACAGTATCGATCACTAAGGGTGAAAAGAAGTTTACACCGTCAGACTCGTTTCGTGTGACCTTCTCTGGCTCAGCCCTCCCTCAATACGTCGAGTTGGGAAAACTTCGACTACCTGTGCGGTTGTTCGTACCTCGGGTCATGACCTGCCAAAAATGCCAGCAGATGGGACATACGACCTCCCATTGCGGCAATAAGGCACGCTGCTCCAACTGCGGGGAGAAACACGAGGATGGCGCCTGCGCAGACAGCACACCAAAATGCGCTTTCTGTAAGGGAACTCCTCCTCATGCTCTCTCGTCGTGCCCGGCGTACAAACAACGCGGGGAACAATTGGAACGCTCGCTAAAACAGCGTTCCAGGCAATCTTTCGCCGAAATGGTGAAAAAAGCCACACCATCACCCGATGCCAATACAAATCCCTTTGCTCCTCTGTCAGATGACGAGTCTGACTTTGATTTGGCTGAAGAGGGAACATCGTGCAGTTTTCCGGAAGGTGCCCCACGGAAGCGAAGACGCGTCCGCCCACGGAAAGTTGCTGAAAAGAAGCCCGAGACCAGCATGCCTACTTCAAAAAAAGGTGGGAAAAAGGAAAATCCAATTCCTCCTGGTTTTCGTAGTACTAACTACACCCAGGACTTTCCATCTCTCCCGGGGACATCCAAAAGCCCTGATGCCCCGCTTTTAAGAACAGAAGCCCCCTCCTCAAGCGGGCTGTTCTCATTTGATAACATTGTCGAAGGTATCTTCAAGTACCTTGAAATTTCTGACCCTCTCAAAAGCATTGTATTGGCAATGCTTCCCACAGTGAAGACTTTCTTGAAGCAATTGACAATTAAGTGGCCCCTCCTTGCAGCTATCATTTCCTTCGATGGATAATTTTCCAAATGAGGTCGGGGATTTGATCACTGTTCTGCAGTGGAATTGTCGAAGTTTTGTTCCTAAATTGGAATCTTTCAAATTTTTGGCTCACAATACCGGTTGTGATGCATTTGCTATATGTGAAACATGGCTCTCTCCCGAAATCGATCTTCCGTTTCATGATTTCAACATTATTCGTCTTGATCGTGAGGATTCACGTGGAGGAGGAGTACTTTTGGGGATCAAAAAGTGCTACTCCTTCTATAGAGTGAATTTTCCTCCTATTCCAGGTATTGAAGTTGTCGCATGTCAGGCTGTTATTAAAAATAAAAGCCTTTGCATTGCTTCCGTTTATATTCCTCCTAGAGCCTCAATAAACCAAAAACAACTTTCAGATATTTGTTCGGTTCTTCCTGCTCCGCGGTTGATCATGGGAGATTTTAACTCTCACGGTACAGGCTGGGGAGAACTGTACGACGACAACCGGTCTTCCTTGTTATATGACCTCTGTGACAACTTCAATATGACAGTTCTTAACAATGGAGAAGTAACACGTTTGGCTGGTCCATCCTCACTTGGCAGTAGATTAGACCTCACACTTTGTTCGAATTCATTATCGTTGGATTGCACATGGGATGTGATTCAAGATCCCCACGGTAGTGATCACTTGCCCATAAAAATTTCGATTGCCACCGGGTTCAATCCGTCGGAATCCATCAACGTCGCGTATGATCTTACCCGTTACATCGATTGGACAAAGTTCAGGACAGCAGTAGAGGAAGCCGTAACGACGGTAGAAGAGCTTCCACCGCAGGAGGAATATAACTTCCTCTCCAACCTGATCTTAGACAGCGCGCTTCAAGCTCAAACTCGACCAGTTCCAGGAACGTCATTTCGTAGGAAACCTCCTTCTCCATGGTGGGATCAACAGTGCACCGAGGTTTACCGTAAAAAGTCCGACGCGTTTAAAGTTTTCCGTAGACGTGGAATACCTGAGCACTTCGAAGTATACACGGCTCTCGAACGTGAACTTAAGAGTCTCATCAAGGCCAAGAAACGCGGTTACTGGCGAAGATTCGTGGACGGGCTATCGCGCGAGACGTCGATGAGTACTCTTTGGAACACGGCGCGAAGATTGCGTAACCGAACTACGAACAACGAGAGCGAAGAGTACTCGGACCAATGGATCCTCAAGTTCGCGCGAAAAGTTTGTCCAGATTCTGTGCCGGCACGGATGATTCCTCGCGAAACCACGAATTCGATAGATGAGAACAGCCAACCTTTTTCAATGGTAGAGTTCTCTCTCGCACTCCTTTCGTGTGGCAATACGGCTCCAGGGGCTGATAGGATCAAGTTCAACTTGCTTAAGAACCTCCCAGACGTCGCTAAGAGGCGCATGTTGTACTTGTTTAATCAGTTTCTGGAACTCAACATTGTACCGGATGATTGGAGACGGGTGAGAGTTATAGCCATTCAAAAACCTGGTAAACCCGCATCTGATCACAACTCCTATCGACCCATCGCGATGTTATCTTGTATTCGAAAGTTGTTGGAGAAAATGATCCTCTTCCGTCTGGACAAATGGGTTGAGACGAATAACCTGCTTTCAGATACTCAATATGGTTTCCGTAGGGGTAAGGGAACGAACGACTGTCTCGCGTTACTTTCCACAGATATTCAGTTAGCTTTTGCTAAAAAAGAGCAAATGGCTTCTGTGTTCTTGGACATAAAGGGGGCTTTTGATTCAGTATCTGTTGAAGTTCTATCAGATAAACTCCACGCTTGTGGCTTTTCACCATTAATGAATAATTTTTTGTATAATTTGCTGTCAGAGAAACATATGAGCTTCTCTCATGGAACCTCTACAGCTTCCCGATTTAGCTACATGGGTCTCCCCCAGGGATCATGTTTAAGCCCTCTTTTGTATAATGTTTATGTCAAAGACATTGACAGTTGTCTAAATGACAACTGTACGTTGAGACAACTTGCGGATGACGGCGTAGTGTCTGTCACGGGACCCAATGGGGTCGATCTGCAAGGACCTTTACAGGATACCTTAGACAATTTGTCTACTTGGGCTCTAGAGCTAGGTATCGAATTCTCTACGGAGAAAACAGAGTTGGTAGTTTTTTCAAGGAAGCATAACCCAGCACAACCGAAGCTTCAAATTT
This sequence comes from Aedes koreicus, assembly GCA_024533555.2. Classification (NCBI taxonomy): domain Eukaryota; kingdom Metazoa; phylum Arthropoda; class Insecta; order Diptera; family Culicidae; genus Aedes; species Aedes koreicus. The sequence goes on from JAHHFK020003779.1 coordinate 790,733, forward strand.
GGGGTAAGCCGATAACTCATTCAATGTCCTTTAAATATCTTGGGGTCTGGTTCGATTCAAAGTGCACCTGGAGATCCCACATTGAGTATCTGAAGCGAAAGTGCCAGCAAAGGATCAACTTTCTTCGAACAATTACCGGGACCTGGTGGGGAGCGCATCCGCAAGATCTTCTAACGTTGTACCGGACAACGATTTTGTCGGTTATCGAATACGGTAGTTTTTGTTTTCAGTCAGCGGCTCGGTCGCACATCATAAAACTGGAACGTATTCAATATCGGTGTCTTCGTATCGCGTTAGGTTGCATGCACTCGACTCACACCATGAGTCTTGAAGTGCTGGCCGGCATGTTGCCACTCTCGGATCGGTTTACAGAGTTATCTCTCCGGCTCCTCACCAGGTGTGAAGTAATGAACCCCCAGGTGATCGAAAATTTTGAGAAGCTTCTCGAGTTGAATCCTCAAACTCGCTTCATGACTTTGTACCATTTGTACATAACACAGGATGTCAGCCCTTCGCCGAACATTTCCAATCGTGTTTGCTTCTCCAATTTCGATAATTCGGTTCATTTTGATTTATCCATGAAGCAGGAGCTTCATGGAATCCCAGAGCATCATCGTCCTATGATTGCTCCGGTAATATTTGCTGCAAAGTTTGGCCAAGTTGATTCCACTAAATCGTTCTTCACTGATGGATCATTGATAGAGGAGTCAGCAGGCTTTGGTATATTTAATGAAATTTATAGCGCCAATCGTAAACTTCAAGCTCCTTGTTCCGTATATGTCGCTGAATTAGCGGCAATACACTTTACGCTAGAAATTGTTGCCTCACTAACACCGGATCAGTATTACATTTTCACGGATAGTCTCAGTTCTATAGAGTCTATTCGCTCCTTGAGGCCGGTAAAGCACTCCTCGTATTTTCTCATGAAAATACAGGAGCTTCTAAGTGCTTTATCTTCGCGTTATTTTATCATCACCTTTGTATGGGTCCCATCTCATTGTTCAATTCTGGGCAATGAGAGAGCGGACTCGCTGGCAAAGGTGGGCGCTATAGAAGGCGATATTTATGATCGACAAATCGCCTTTAATGAATTTTTTACTATTTTTCGTCAACAGTCACTCGTCAGCTGGCAGTATAAATGGAGTAAAGGAGATTTGGGGCGATGGCAACATTCTATCATCCCAAAGGTGTCGAAGAAATCTTGGTTTGGAGGGATGGATGTGGGTCGAGACTTCATTCGTGTGATGTCTCGCCTCATGTCCAATCATTATTCTTTGAACGCTCATTTATACCGTGTTGGGCTGAGCGACAGCAATCTCTGTGAATGTGGACAAGGTTACCAGGACGCAGATCACATTATTTGGTCATGTGCTGAGCATCGTGGAGTCAGATCTGAGCTTTATGATTCCCTTCGGGCTCGAGGTAGACAACCCAATGTACCGGTTCGAGATATTTTGGCTATACGTGATCTGGAGTTTATGAAACTCATTTATGTGTTTTTGACTAACATTAGCCTTAGATTGTAGTTAGTTTAACCTGTATGTTTACTTTAAGTTTTTTTTTCTCTGTGTTTGTGTGTGTGTTTTTTTTTCTCATTCTCAAAAATGTTAAAGTCAAAAGAAAACCTAAAGTTGTATAGTTATAAGTTTTTATCCAATTCCGAATTTAAAATAAACGTGCTTTGTAAACCACACTTCAAATTCCCGCCTATCTTCCCATCCATACAATTGTTATTCCTATTAACCTCGAGACGGCCGCGAGTAATCGGTTCTATCCCCTTAACATTAGTTTTAAGATAATTGATGTATATAAATATGAAAACTTGGCTCTGTAAAGTTGATTCGATTGAGCCTGTACAAATAAATGATTTAATAAAAAAAAAAAAATTTTTTTTTTTTTTTTTTTTTTTTTTGTTTTTTTTTGTTTAATTACTGCGGCGCCTCTAGTAGCCGTAACGAGAAGCCAATGAAAGCGTAGGGTTCCGGAAAGTTTATATAATTTGTGGAATAAGGTTCATCAGTATTGATACTCACGTGCAAAAGTTATTGAAGATGGAATGCAAGAGACGGGAACAAATTTTGCACACTCACGTTGAAAATCCGACGTGGCCAGTAGGAATTATCGTAAAGTATCCGATATTCCCAAAATCGACTGTAAACACCATACTGAAACGTTAGAAGTGGAACATACAACAGTATGTACAGTACAATTCGACGAATCTGTCGGCGTGAAAATTTCCGTACACTGAAAACCCAGACGGTCTGGTGAAGTTCTGCCCTGACTTACCCTGCTGCTATTACAGCCGGGATGTCGTGGAATGGAATACCCTAGCAAAGGAAAATAACAAGCTGATATCATATAAGTAACAAGTTCTGTTATCCCAGTTATCGTTTTGATTTCCGCTGTTATCGCATAACATATTTAGTTATCACCACTGGCTAATTTTGATATCATATGTTATCATTTTGAACACACTATTTTTTATGAACGTTATAATTTGAATTGTAAAACTATAAATATTTCCAGCATATTTGAACAAGAAATTTTGCTCTTAATCAAAATATTTTTTTCAGTTATTAGCATGAGAATTTGATTTCAAATTGATAACATAATTTGAAACTATTTCAATAAATTTGCTTACAATACAGGATTTGTTATCAAGTTGTTCGCTGTGATTACAAAATAAGTTATTATTATGATATTCAACGAGTATTTTTCTGTTATTTATTCTGTTATTTTGGCTGTTTATTCAGCCTCAATGATAGCATATTCAGTGATCAAAAAATGATAACCTGGTATTAGAACTTGTTATCAATTTGGTATAATCCTTTGCTCGGGTAGGCAGAATGATATTGACGTTATTGAAAATACTCTCAACCCACCAAATTATCCACATTTTTGTCCCATCGAAAAATACTAGTAAATTATCAAATACAAGCTGAAGAAATTTGGCAAAACAATCAAAAAACCATCTGATTTGCAAAAATGGTGAATAAAGATTGCTTTTTCTTCGAAGCTCAATAAATTCCCAGCAGAATGCAACCTTAACCGGTTTTTTATTTAATTTTTTCAAATACTAATTGTATTTGTATTAAAGTACAGAATGTATTAGAATGAATAAAGGAATTAAATTTTCATCGTTAAGTATTTTTACTATTAAATTTTTCCAAATTTTATTGAAAATATCAAATCTAAAGAGTGTCCACGATGAAATTGCCACACACCAAATTGATTCGTAAAATTCGAGTTTTCATCCGATTGCCATCAAATTTTCAGGGATTGAGAAATAACTATTAAACTTCATTTTACCATTTTACTCGTATTTTATTTACAGTCTATACGCAAATGCCCGCACCTTGGCCTTAACCCCGGCCATAAGATTCTGCACAACCTGTGAATCAACCGTTTTTTGCATGTAAACCCATACTTTCTTCAGTTCCTCGACTGTCTTCACTACCTTAGGTCGTTTAAGAAGGTGCTGCTTCATAATCGCCCAGTACTTCTTGATGGAGCGGAGCTCCGGAGTGTTGGGAGGGTTGAACATTTTCGGCACGAAATTGACCATATTGTCCGCATACCACTTCAGCACGTCCTTGGAGTAGTGGCATGAGGCCAAATCCGACCAGAAGATTGTTGGGACGTTGTGGACCTTCAGGAGAGGAAGCAGCCGCTTCTGGAGGCACTCTTTTATGTACACCTGTCCGGTCATCGTGTCCTGGGTCACGAAAGGTGCACTCCGCTTCCCGCACGTGCAGATGGCTTGCCAAACCAGGAATTTCTTCGCAAATTTAGACATCTTCTGAGTGCGGACATACTCCAGAACGCTGAACTTACCCTTGGCTGTGAAAAACAGGTTGCCGGGGATCTGTTTGAAGTCAGCCTTCACATATGTTTCGTCGTCCATGATGCAGCATTCAACTTTCGTCAGCATGTTGAGGTACAACTTCCTGGCACGGGTTTTGGCGGACTTGTTCTGCTTCTCGTCGCGATTAGGGGCCTTTTGTACCTTGAACGTTCGAAGCACAGCCTTAGTTTTGGCCTTCTGGACAAAACTTCGGCTTAGGTGCAGCTTCTTAGCCACATCCCGAACGGAGGCGTTCGGATTTCGGTTGAAGGCCCCAACTACGCGGTTGTGATTTTTGGTGTTGTACGGATTACTTTTTCCTTCACTTCTGGGCTTCCGATCGGTGGTCAACCGTTCCTCGAACCGCTAAATCACTCGCGACACGGTGGAATTCGCGATTCCCAACGTTTTAGCGATGGAACGATGCGAGAGATCCTTGTTCTCGTGATGCATGCGCAAGATTTTATCACGCACGAGCTGTTCTTTCGACTCCATTTCCGCGAGTTTTGATTACAGGACTTTAAAACTTGCAGGATGTAAATAATGCACTATGAACTAAATCCGCCCAAATTTTCATTAAATTCTACCCAACGGTTAAAAAGTTAGAGCAATTTCATAGTGTGGCAATTTCATCGTGGACACCCTTTAAAACAGCATAAACAGGGGCTTAATGCGTACCAAACTGCAATAACAATGGCAATCACTTTCGGACTATTTTTGAAACCTTCAAACAATTTTCAATCATCAGAATGTTACACACACACTCTTGGGGCTATAAATCAAACAAACAAGCAGTTGTCCTACAAGTAATGAAAGACACACCTTTTTCGAAAATAAAAAACCATTCTAAGGGGGAAAGAAAAAAAGTATAAAAAAAATGGAATTGGGAACAAGAAACTTACTAATTAAAATTTACGTGTGTTTCGTGTTCGCCCAACCCACGCCTCCCTCATCGACCCCCGAAAGAGGTGAACTCGAACCGGAAAAACGCCACTGGGGTGAGGGGGGGGGGGGCTAGGTTGTTTACACATCCATTGGTCGAGCAAAGATTTATATCCTTTTACCGAAGTTTTCCACTTCCGTTTGCCGGACATGCAATCGATTAGTGCGCGGGTGGTTGACTGTAGCAGGAGCCATTTGGAGATTGGGGTTGGTTAATATTACAAAAGGTTGATTAAGCCTCTTTTCTTTCAATGATGTTCAATGAACTTCGTCGATATTCACTAAGGGCGAGCTTGACGTTCCCATGAAAAATTAAAAGTAAATCGTCACGAAAGGACTTGAATCATAACTGCATGCCAAGTGCTCGAACAAATCGAACAAAGAATTAATTAAGAAACCAATGATTTAAGTCTGTGCAAAAGAGTGACCCTAAATTCAAATGATAGATATAGGTTTTACAAACAAACTTTTTCAAGACGGCAACGCTGGGAACTGTTGTTTACAGGTCACCCATTTGAGATATTTGAAAAATGCATGGCTAATATCGGAAAAAAAATCTTATTCTTTAATGTTAAGCGCAACCTAACCCTTTTAATGTTTTTTTAAAATTCCTTTGGGTCATGATTCACGTCATATTTTTTGCTACAAATTTTCAAATTCTTGACATAGGTGATTGTTTAAGTATATTCTGGCGTTTAATCATCAAAAATGGATATCAAACTTAATGCTATTGTCGATCTTATTATTTTGTTACTCATTAAACTCAATTAATCAAACTATATTGAAAAACTAGGTTGTCAAATTATTAAAATCTAAGGTTTTCACAGAATTCATTTGGTTTCTCCGGTTGTCTACTACAACCTATAGTAGTTGATGTTTCTCTTCGTTAGTCTTTGGACCATATTCATTATAATCTCCTGCTACTCCAAGAGCTCGTAGCAAATTTAGAAGAAACTTCAACAAGACATCTGGAGCATACAACGAGCCAAAAAAATTGCTAAATTTCTTCGCAGATTTGCGAAACCCAGTAAATGGTATGAACAACCACATCGACTGCAACAGTTATCTTCAATATTATAATTAACATGTATTACGAGTGAAGATCTCTCACTCGTTATACATGTTAATACATGTTTGATGCAATGCAAACAGAGCTCGATTGCATTGCATCAAAACAGAATTTGCAGTATTTGGCATAATGACTAATTATAATTACTAAATAACAAATAACTAAAATTAACAAAATTTTCAACTTACTTTCCTAGTATCAGGCTAAGAAATGCACGTTGTAGTTAAATATTCAATGCAAATTATATAATGGGGAAAATGAAGAACCATCAGGGCACCCAAGTCAAACAATTTCGGATTGGGAGCTAGGGACTGTCTTGTCTGTTTCCACATAATTCGCGAGTAAGTGTTTTTGCAAGACGGTCTGGCCACTCACGCAAGTCGGTCTGGCATCAATCCAAGTCAGCAGTGTTGGGATCAAGTTTTTTTTTCTTCAGAAGGTAAACCAAGGCGGTGGTCCCGGTCCATGTCTTGTTGGGTGTGATGTGTAGGGTCCAGCTCGTAAATACAAAAAAATAACAACAAAACCTAACAGTGTCTCTGCCTACGGGTCTTACAAACTTACTTAATTAATTTTTCGCCAAAGATTAGTAAACTAGAAAACTGTTTTATTACCTTACTTTACTTTACTTTACTATACTTTACTTTACTTTACATTACTTTACTTTACTTTACTTTACTTTACTTTACTTTACTTTACTTTACTTTACTTTACTTTACTTTACTCTACTTTACTTTACTTTACTTTACTTTACTTTACTGAGCCACATTGTTTCACCAAAAACTCAGTTGTGAGCAGTTTGTCACCTTACCGTCTTGCTCGTTGCGCACCTCTGTGTCTAGTACCGGCTGTATTCGAGGCAAACACGACGGATTGTTGTCTACCATTTATACGACATGCCCTACCCATTGTACCCCTTCAGCTTTACTTTCAGGATACTGAATTCAGAATAGCACTACGCCAGCTGCTTGAAGATTCTTCTCCTCCGTACTCCACACACCGCCAAAGGTTGTCCATGCCTACGATGTGCTGGCGAGTCTTCCTCTAGCATTGCCCACGTTTCATGTCCGTTGAGAACTATCGATCCTATACATGGTACATTTAGTAAAGACTGTATTCGATGAAATTTGGACACACGCAATTATTCGTAACTTTTTAGCGTGTGGGTAAAAATTATTGAAATTTTAACTGAATGTATTTCATTGTGTTGTGTCAATTGTGTAATGAGTTTCGTGAAAATCGGTCGAGTGATTTCAGTGATGGCTTCGAATGAAGAAATAGTGCGCCAACAAATTTTGGGCACTCACTTCGAAAACCCAAACGCTTCTCATCGATGGATCGGAAAACAGCTCGGAATCGCACATTCAACCGTATCTCATGTGATCAAAACGTTCAAGAACCGTAAGACAACCAAGCGGAAAAAATGGTAGTGGCAAAAAACGTGGCACATCAAATACGGAGAAGGCAAGGATGGTATTGAACCAATTTAAGCGTTATCCTAACATTTCGATCAGGGATGTTGCGAAAAAGGCGAAAGTTTCAGTTTGTTTTGTGCAGAAAACAATGAAACGTTCTGGATTACATGTGTACAAGGTCCAGAAGGCACCGAACCGGAGCGATAAACAGAACTCGGTGGCCAAAACTCGTGCAAGAAAACTGTACAGGGAGTGGCTCACAAAACCGTTCTGCATTGTGATGGACGATGAGACCTACATTAATGCCGACACCAAACAAATGCCAGGACAGGAACACTACGTCGCCACCTCTTAGTTGGCCGTTCCGGAAAGTGTACGGAAGAAGAACCTCATGAGGAACATCAAGAAGAAGGTGCGAGAGCTGGCCAGATCTACGAAAAATTAAATGAATTCTGATGTAATGTTTTTTTTGGTGGTCAAAAAAAAATTAAATGTTTTTGGGTGCAAAATAAATAAAACAAATTTAAATACAGCAATTTTTAGGTGTACTCATAATTAACGATACAGTCCTTACAAAAAAACACCAGCCGTTGTTTCGTTTCTGCGTGTGCAGAAATCCACATCAAAACAACTTCACAATTTCGCTGTTCGATGTCCAATTCTCCTATAATATTTCCTGTTGAGATGCGTTTTCGGATACTTTGCTGGGAATTCTTTCGTTTCGCGATCAACACGTAGTAAAACCCGAATAAAAAATGTTTGTGCGCTCTATACGATCTACTTCAAAACATACTATGTACTTACCTTACTCACGATATACCAGATTCATGACGGATTGCTGTACTAACGAGCATTCAATAGAAATTTTCCTATTTGACACACGAAATGTCATGTTGTCAAGTTGTCCTAATGAGAAAAAGCCCAACAAACATCGATGTTGAATAACTGTTTGTTCAATCAAATTTGGAGAAGTTGTTCAGCTTGTTCTTCTAGCAAGCTGAATAACTTCTCCAAATTTGTTTGAACAAGCAATTATTCGACACTGATGTTTGTTGGGAGCACTCGTTTGGCAAACTGTAGTGGAGATGCTCTGATGTGATCCATAAATTACACGTATTTCACCAATCTTTCTGGAACTGCTTGAGGCCTCTTTTAGGTGGTTTTAGAGCCCTAAAATTTTTTTAGGAAGGAAAATTTGGGGGGTGTTTACCGGGTGTGTTACTGAGTGGAATCCATTAAAAGGCCACGTCCGAAACTTTCTTCGGTGCTGAGGGGGGAGGAGACCACCGAGAAAGTTTGGGGGGGGGGCGGGTGGGGGGTCGTAATCAACGCAGTTACTAACCACGAGGACCAAACGGTGAGTCAGCAGTCATCGAATAACAATGACGCATAGACTCGTCGTAACGCTTTGACAGCACATTACAGCATGGTACCATCGAAGAAGCGAGAGTTAGCAGGCAGTTAGGGAATTTAGTCTCTAATTTAGTGTACTAAATTTAACATTAAAATAAAACCTGTCCTCTAGGACTAAGAGAACCTTTCTGCAAAAGTAATTAATGAGAAAACCCTCATAATAATATTGCTTTGAAATATTAGACTACTGAAACTTGCAAATTGAGTAGAAACAGTAGATTCAATGGTCACTCAATCGACTTTATGTTTTGTAATTTCCATTGTTATCATCTGATTCATTCGTAGGCTACTGAAAATTAATCCAATCGTTTGATTGCACTCACCTATCCAGCAAAGTCAACGAACTTGGACCAACAGCTCCCACAAAATAAACCCTTAGTCAACGGCCAAACTAGGCGCTGAATATGTGTTTTTTCATTTTCTCGCAGAAATTTCACTTTCTCATCCTCGGCCCACTTGGACCTCACACTAATATCACTGCACCGGTGGGAGGATGCTGGCGTTACCGTTGACAACGATTTCAACAACACTCAAGCTGTAAAAGGCCATTCAGCAAACCCATTTCGAACGGGGGCAAATAATCGGTCTGCCATATTTATCACTTCTCTTTTCTATTGCTTTCTTTTCACTAAAAAAAAACTGAATCTCACTTCCGTTCTTTTTGCTTCGAACCTCCGCTCCGTTTGCCGCTGCCGATAAGTGGCAGTTGACAACGAACACAAAAAAAAGTGTACACAAAAACGCACTAAAGGTTTTCACCGCTTTCGGTGGTGATTTTTTTCTTTCTATATTCTCATAGATACCAATCAATCGATTCTGCCACCAGCTGTTTCGCTTTTGTTGCTTTTTCTTTTTCCTTGAATGGGGGAAAACTCACCGCTTTCCGTTCCACTTGAACGGCTGTTGTCGTTGTCACTTCGCGTCTGTTTGGGCCCACTTTTCTACCACTTAGCAGTTGCTTAGAGTTGTTCCGAAGAGATGAGTTTGTTATTGTTTTTAATCGTTTAAATTGACTCAAGAAGCAAACAATCCAAAGCAAACGATTGTACGGTTAAGTTTTCATTTTTGTTGTTTTTTTAGATCTGAAATGGGATAAAAAGAGAAATTAATGCATGGGTTAAAGTGAGTATTCTACTTTCGTGTTATTTCAAGGTTATCGCTTAAAGCATGTCCCACTTAGTAATGGAACAACATCATTTGGTCTATTTCGGATTTAAATTAATGACTTTCACTAAAGTGCATTCCTTATATTTAAAAAAAAATGAAGCGAATTATTCATCGTGATTTCAAAGAACTTTTCCCTTAATACAACCCATTGGGCGCGGCACAACGGTCTCGCCTACTGTTTTCTCTTTATAATTGCCCAGTAGCTTTCAATGGGCCTGAACTGGATACAATTAGACGAATTGAGGGTTTTCGGAGCTGAACTCCGTTGCCATTGTACCATTGTCGTTGTTCCTGGCTGTAGTGACAACTCGTAAAATTCGGCCAACATGTCAGCGGATCATCATGAATGGAGAGTAGAGTTTGGTCCGGAGACATTCGGTTTTGTAGACCACTGTTCATCGTTTTCGACGAAAACCTTTGTTGGAAAATTCTCTGCCAAATCATACAGTATTTAAAAAAAAAAGTTTATCCACCCCTACCGCCAATTCGGAATTTTCCTGTTATTCAGTTGAAAAGTAAGTTGTTTCTATGAATATTTAAGTGCTTGTCATTTTACCATCAAATTCACATGATATTTTTCCTCCTTTGAAAAATTAGTAATACAACGATAGAAAAAAATACTCAAAAAACGTTTATCACATTTTATAACTAAATAATAATATAACATTGTTCAATATTTTGTGTGACCCCTAATGACTCCAATAACAGCTTGGCATACTTCACGGCATTGAAGCTTAGCATTCGATTCTGGTGTGATTTTGTCCCATTCAGTTGCAATTACTTGTCATAATTGCTGAATGCTTGTTGGATTTTGTTTATTTTTCAAAATAGACCACAGATGATCTATTGGGGTAAGGTCAGGTGACTGTGCTGGCCACTCCAAATCGTCGATTTTTCGTTCGTTGAACCATTGCATTGCGATACCAGATTTGGCGTATGCTTTGGGTAAATCTTTCGCTTCCAATATGTCCAGATAAATTTCCTTTACCATTATTCTGTCAATGAATTCAACACTCAGCCAAATAATCTTAAGAATTTCACAAGGCTCAACTTATGAACGATGCTTTAAATTTCATAAGGTTGACTTATAAATGGATTTTGTTTTACACGACGTTGTTCTTGTTCGCCTTTAAGCTTTCCTATTTGCAAGTGTTGATATATACTAGTGGCCAAGTCATTTGACCCATAACCTGAACGTTCAAGGTTCGAATCCAGGTTGCTCCATATTTTTATTTTTTCAACGTCATTATTTGAAATGAAATTTATGAAATTAATACTGCTTTCTTATAGAAAATAATCATATTGCAATCTTATGAATATCGAAAGTTTATTTCGCTGAATGAAGCTCTCCAACACCAGTCGATGCCATCGAGCACCAATTCATAACCCTACCTGCTTAGACAATGTCGAGCTTTAAACGTTTCGAATCCGTTTTGCATCCATTGCAATTCCATTTCGATTCCGTTTCGATTCCATTGCAGTGTAATTTGATTCCATTTCAATTTAACTCAAGTTCATTTCAATGTCAATCAACTAATCACGGTTTCATTTATTCTTTTTCCCTCTGCTCTCAATTTCAACTATGTACACCTGAGTCACTGTGAGGCAACGAATGTTCATTCCGAGTTTCCAAGAGTTGAATGCTGCCCAAGTCAAACTCAAATCAGGAAGTATCATATGGAAAGCGTAAGCCGTATAAAGGGTGTTTCGATCAAAATTTGGTCGACTTAAACTTGACCCATTTCCTTTCATTGGCGCATTACAAAATTTTGCGCACCTCTCATTTGAAAGATGTGTGCGTGTAGAATCATGCCTCTATTTTGATTTTTTGAGTTTAGCACTTCCGTTATCAAAATGTCGTCGAAGGAAGAGAAGCAACTGCATCAAAATTTTGCAGGTCCATGGCGAAAATCCAAAAACTACTCTCACGCCAAGTTGCCGGAATTTGTTGAATGTGGCTAAATTAACTGTGTTCGGTGAACGTTTGTCGACAGCCAGGAAAGCTGGATCAGGGGGAAATCGAAAGCCGGAGGCCACGGCGACGACAAAAAGAGTTGCCCGCTGTTTCGAGCCGGAACACCAACCTCTGCGTCCGAGATGTCGCAAAAGAAGCAAGAAATTAGCGCCTTCAACCGTTACCTTACCTTACCAATCGGACTAAGGCCGGTGTGGCCTCTGCTGTACACAGAAGTTGCTTCCATTGTATTCGGTCCATGGCTGTACTTCGCCAGGCCTCGCTGTGCGGAGGGTCCGCAGGTCGCCCTCTACTTGATCGATCCACCTTGCTCGTAGCGCGCCTCTTCTTCTTGTACTTGTCGGTTCGTTTTCGAGAACCATTTTAACTGGGCTGTCGTCCGACATTCTTACGACATGCCCAGCCCATCGTAGTCGACCGATTTTTGCGATGTGTACGATGGGAGGTTCTCCCAGCAACTGGTGCAATTCGTGGTTCATTCGCCTCCTCCACGTTCCGTCTTCCATCTGCACTCCACCGTAGATCGTACGCAGCACCTTCCGTTCAAAGACCCCAAGGGCGCGTTGGTCCTCCACTAGCAATTCCATGTTTCGTGGCCGTAGAGAACTACCGGTCTAATTAATGTCTTGTAGATGGTCAACTTTGTGGTTCGGCGAACTTTGTTCGATCTTAGCGTCCTTCGGAGTCCAAAGTAGGCACGATTGCCAGCCATAATGCGCCTTTGTATTTCTCTGCTGGTGTCGCTATCGGCGGTCATCAATGAGCACAGATACACGAATTCGTCTACTACCTCGATTTTATCACCGTCGATCTGAACTCGTGGTAGGAGGCTAACATTGTCTTTTCGTGAGCCCCTTCCTTTCATGTATTTTGTTTTCAACGCATTAATCACAAGCCCAATCCTACCAGCTTCAGCTTTAAGTCTGAAATAAAAGAAGAGAAGAGGAAGAGAGAATAAAAATGAGGAAGAGTGAGAAAATAAATTAATAAATAAGGGGGGGGGGGTTGAGGGGGAAAGGAGGGAAATATGTGTACGTTTCCGCCATCGTCTCAAAGTTTGCGTGCTACGATGTCAACGTCGTTGGCGAAGCCAAATAGTTGGACAGACTTCCTGAAGATCGTGCCACTCGTGTCTATCCCAGCTCTTCGAATCACACCCTCCAATGCAATGTTAAACAACAAACACGACAGTCCATCACCTTGCCGTAATCCTATCCGAGATTTGAAGGAACTTGAGAGTGTCCCTGGGACTCGGACGACCGCATCAGTTTTTCTGGAAATCCATAATCGTGCATAATCTGCCATTGCTGATATCGATCGATTGTTTCGTAAGCTTATTTGAAATTAATGAAAATTTGATGTGCGGGCACGTTATATTCGTGACTTTTCTGCGAACAATCGCGAAAATCTGGTCACTAACGACTGTTCCAGAAAGTATAAGCACACCTTATTTTAACGGTCACTTTGCATATAATGAAATATTTCAACATGTTTTGGCTGCGTCCTTTTGTTTGCACATTTCTGAATGACGAAGCATCAAAAAAGTGCTCAGTCATTGTTTTACCTATCAAAATGCGCGGTCTTTTTTCGGAACAACGAAAAAGTATCGTGCACAAATGGTGCACTGTGAGACGGACTCTCCTTGAGAAAATTGGCCAAGGAAGGAGGGTGTAAGCGTCGGAGCGGTACGATCTGCGATTCGAAAATATAGAGAACTGTGTACGTTTGATGATGCGCCGAAGAGTGGTCGGAAATCCGGTCCTGTTGGTCCGGATATCGATAAAACGATCGGGGATGCCAACAAGCGAAAACCAGCAACTTCCATTCGGGATGTTGCGAAAAAACTAGGGACCTCGTCGAGTTAACGTCATGCGTGCCGAAGAAGGACTTGGGCTAAAAACATACCGGAAGCAGAAAAAACCCAAAAGGAACCCAAAACAGACCGTGTCCTTGAAACCATGGGCCCGCAAACTCTACGATTCGTTATTGGTAGAAATTCTGAGTGTATAATAATGGACGATGAAACGATGTGAAACTAGATTACAAAACACTTCCCGGACCACAATTCTATACTGTAAGCGAAGACAAAGACATCCCCGAAACAGAGAAGGCAATTTTTACCGAAAAATTCGGTAAGAAGGTTATGGTTTGGCAGGCAATATGTGAGTGTGGTAAAACATCTAGTCCGTACATCACAACGGAGACGATGAACACTCAGAAATACATTAAGGAATATCTCCAGAAGCGATTATTGCCGATGGTCAGGCAGCAGAAGGTCAAGTAGTGTTTTGGCCTGATTTGGCGTCATGTCATTACGCAAAGGACACTTTAGAATGGTACAAAAGTCAAAATGTATGTTTCGTGCCGAAAGACATTAATCTGTCGAACTGCCCGGAGGCACGGTCAATCGAGACTTTTTGGGCTTTAACCAAAGCAAAGCTTCGAAAATTCATAAAACCAGCTGACGACATCCAAAAATTTAAAAAAGATTGGCCAAAAGTGGTCAAAATGGTGGGAAGTACCACTGTGCAGAAGCTATGGGTCATGTTCGAGGAAAAGTTAGGAGTCTTGGCTATGATAAATATTTATTAAACGAGAGTTAAATATCATATAAAACACATGTGGCAGTAGAAATACAAATATGATTTGCCAAATAAAGTTATTAAAACTAAAAAAAAACATGACTTTTTTGTTATTTTGAAACCCGGTTGGTACAAAACAGATGAGTTTAGAAATCAATAGGGGCGTAATGTTTCCAAATAGCACGAAATGCTTCTAGAGACTCTAATTTCATCAATTCCTTCAATCATCATTTTGGGTGCATTAGAACAGATTGCTCTCTAGGACGTTCAACATTCTTGATGCAGATTTTATAAAATAGTTTGTAGAATGTACCGTATGCGTAATAATGTTTGCACCATTGAGCAATGTCAAAATTTAAAAAAAAAAAAAAATCCGGTTTCGTTTTTTTTTTTTATAAGGGGATGTTTCCAAGAGTCTTAAACTATGTTAATCATCAATCAAGTTTCCACTTGCAGCAATTAAGGCCTCCACATGCTTGCGGAACGCACGGCAGGTCCTTATAATATAGCCTGGATCCAGTTCTCTCCAGGTACAAGTCAATGTTTGTTTGAGGCTTGCTGAACTCAGGTGGTGTTTAGAACAGGCCTTGGTCTTCATAACGCACCATGCTGACCAGTGGTTAAGATCCATGCTGGCTAGCGGCCATATATCCTTCCCCCAGAATGGCAGATGTTCCTGCAACCACTTCTGAGTGCGGTTCGAGGTGTGTCACGGAGCCCCATCTTGTTGAAATACAACATTTGGCTTCAGGCCGTAGTACTCTTTGATTCACGGAAGAACGTACTTACTTGAAACTCCGATGTAAAACTCCGTGTTTACTTTTTCGCCTTCTGGAATGAACACCGGGTTCATATTTTACATTGGATGCCACCAATCCGAACACCATAAAGCTAACAGGATGCTTGGTCAGATACACGTTTTTATGCTCAGCGGCCACGTCTTTTACCGGGAAAGAACTAAAATAGCGATCGGTTCTGGAATTTGATACGTGATCGACGGTAAACATGCTCTCGTCGGTAAGCAGGATTACCTGATTTTTTCGCTTGAGGAAGTTTAAGATTTTCTTACATGGCTCGACTCGTAGCTCCCTGATCCGGTTGGTAATCATGTGAATTTTTTTTATGCGGGTGGATGTACCAATTGTGGCTATAGTTTGTCGCTTCCAGTCATATATTTGTCATCGTTGTACGCATGTTTTCGTGATACTACATATACTTTACTAAAAACTGAGGCTTAATGTCTTATTGTTAAGATAAACTTATCAAATATCACGAATTAATGAACCTAACTAAATTATAATATAAATAAATATGCTTATTCCGGGTTCCTATTATAGCCATATGGTTCCTTTGTTCGTCATACATGTGTTCCTATTATGGTTATAGTGAAATAGACTGTTGAGAATAGCTTTATTGAATGGTAAATAAGAATTATATATTAATTTATTATTTACTATTGTGACACAGATAAACAGACGTGATTTATTGAACATTTCAAAAACTATAATTTGGTGTTAGTTGGCGATATTGAGCAAACGACAAGCAAGAACAAAAAAGTTGCGAGCGCCACCATTGTTGATTAACAAAAATCGGGCACCATTGTTGATTAACAAAATATCGGAAAATTATTCAATGTACACAATAATACGTTATGATTGAAGACTCTTGTCCGGAAACATTGGAAGGCTATCAAATTTTGAAGACAATGTAGATGAGCTTATTAATTAAGGGATCGATTTATTCATTCTCATAAAAATAAACAAATCTTTTGTTTTGCATCATATTATTAATTCATCATATATTGTATTAGGTATTTTAAGTATAATAAGTACATCAATGGCTTATTTCAGAAAAAAAAGGATTATTTCTTGGTTTTCCGATTAAATTTCTTCTGTTTTTGTTCCTTCTTTTTCGCTCACGTTCCTCCATTCTAGCCTTTTTTGCTTCCTCTCTTTTTAACTTTATGTCTTTTCGTTCAAGAGCTTTCCTTTTCTTTGTCTGTTCAATTTCCATTTTCTCTGCTTCTTTCTTCTGAATCGCTTCAAGACGTTCCCCGGTTGTGAGAACGGGTGTATACTGCATTGAATAATTCCGATGTTTTGGATTGCGTCGAGGTGTTGGTGGAAGCTTCAATATCTCCGATAGCCTACGCTTAGAAGTGACACAACGTGTAGAATCTTTTTGAATATTGCCTAGATCCGCGCAGGTTTTTGTTGTATCTGAGTAATAAATTAAATTATTGCATAATATGATATTCTTCCAATGGAAACCGTGTTTACCTTCAGCGTTCATTTGCAGGCAAGTTTCAGCGTCTGATGTTTCTGTAACAGTTGGTTCGTCTTGGTCATCAATGTGAATATCTTCTGTAAGATAAAATAATACTTTTAAAAATAAATTTTGCATTATTTTTATATTGCTATTGAATACCATGGCCACCGTCTGATGATTGCTCCACAATCGTATTTTCCACTGATTGCGTTGTGGAATCTATTGTAAACTCAGGTACATGCATGACATGTATGTCTTCTTCATTGGGCTCTGCTCTTATTTCTATTAAAATAGGTTCATCATTTATAGTTTGACATTCGGTGAAATCAGCGTCTGCAGATATTGAAGGTGGAAAACGAGGATTTTCATGCAACTCGATATCATGCGACTCGTCATAATCAAGCTGTACCGAGGGCGGGTTATAATTTCTTTTTGATGCAGACAAGTCAGTAAATTTTACGTAAGGCCGGACAAACTCTCGATAGAAAAAACGAATCACACGTTCTTCACGTGTGAGCTTGTTCACATCACCTTCAATCTTTGCCATAGTATCGTAACCAATCAAGTCATATGCTTCTATAATTTTATCAATGTGGATGCTCACATACTCTGATGATTGCTCTGAAAATTCATTTAAAACTGGCAATTGTTCCGGTGTTGTCATATGATATGTAGCAGATCCTGATTCTGATGGGACTGGTTCGTGCGTTGGTTCTAGAACAGTTGGCAAAACAGGTTCTTGAAGAGAGCTAGAAGGTAATTCATTGGTCGATGACGAAGATACTTTTGCGATGCACTTAGTGTAATCAACTGCATTTGCATCAAAGGGTTGCAGCCCACACACTCGAAAGCCGTTCTGGATCGTACTGCTTTTAATTGCCCTTGAAACGGTTGTACTCAGCACTCCACCGAAGTGTCGGAATGTAAGAGACATCAGGGCGTTCCATTCTCCATTCATCGACAACCTTTCTCCATTCATTTTTCAGCGGTCTGAAGACGGCAACATCAGCCGGCTGCGTGATATGCGTCGTATTCGGATAGAGCGAAATAAGCACGATCCCCAAGGTTTGGCACAAATGTGCTACTTCCACCGCTTTATGCGATGAATGACCATCGACAAAATAAATTATGGGAAATGTCACACCTTGTTTCACGAGAAACGGATGGAAAATTTTAAGGATGTAATCGCGGAAGTTGTGCGTGTCCATCCACCCACGTTCACTCTGACCCAAACCCCAATCCGCTGGGAAACCCTGTGCCACTTCTTTTCGGATGCGTTTTCCCGGGACAATGACATGCGGACTTACGACAACTCCAGATGCTCCGAAAGAAAACATCACGGTGACATTTTGTTTCCCACCCGCCTGTTCAATTTCGTACACGTTACGTGAGCCAGTGCGTGCAATTACCTCCTTCGTACTAGGGTGAAGGTAAAACGATGTTTCATCACCGTTGTAAACACGTTTCGGATCATCCAGCACGTCAAGAAGATTGTTCTTCATCAACCAGCTGGCCACTGTCTCGAACCAACCTCGAAGGTCAGTTTCGGTAACTCTCCCGCTTGCCGTTGTTACTTTCTCCGGTGTTCGTAGGGAAAATCCTGGGTTACGCCGCATGAAATCCTTGAACCATTTTCGTCCTACATCATACAAAGTTCATTATTTCAGAGTTCATTGATCTTATTATACAAAAATACCTGGCTGATTGTTTTTAAACGGGTTTTCGCGTGAGTTTTCCGTTAGAAATTCGTTAACTTTGTACATTAACGCTTCACGCGTAACAGGAAAGCCGCGGTCCTGCATCCCACCAAGCCAATCGACAATCTGCTTCTCTTCTTCTGGCGTTAACACTGAGTGCGGTCCAGGTTTGGCTTTTTGTTGCCACTTGCCGCTAAGCCTGTACCGGATGGTGGAAATCGGTATCCCGAACTCCTTACATCCTGCATAAATTGATTTGCCGCCCTTTATAGTTTGGAGGCATGATTCGATAGCCTCTTCAGTGTACGGTGTTGAGAACAAGTTAGGAAAGAGATCATTATGTTTTAACCCCAGAAAATTCAATAGTTATTATTACCTGAGATTTAAAAGCTCGAATAACAGCAGAAATCACGTGAAATCAACTGAAAACTGAAACTGAAAACTGAAAAACCGCCGATGTAAACATTGCACTATGGCTAAAATGAACGGGTTGCTGCGTGTAGTTTCGCCTGTAGCGATAATTGGTACACCGAAGTAAAAATGTTCCAATTATAGTCATACTTAAAAATCATATTTTTTTGTAAAAACAAAACGTTTTGAGGTAATATCATGAAAATTCAACATGTCCACGACTACTTTGCATAAAAAAAATGTTACAAAATTTTTAATCTACAGTAACAAATCAAAACTTTAGTTGACTGTTTCTTAGCAATTTGTTAACAAAAACTTGTTACGCATGTAGGTGCATATTTCCAAGCATGTTTTGAAAAGATTTTAATGCAATTATATATTTTCTTCAGTAATTAACGTGTAATTAACATCAGAGAATACATAGTGTCCTTTATCTGATTGATTATACGAAGATTATTCGAAAAAAAAATCGTAAAATGCCTTTACTATAGCCATAACTGGTACTATAGCTATAATTGGTACATCTACCCTACAGTAAGGCGAAGATGGCGGACGTGAACAAATTTTCATTCGCGAAACTGAACAACTCCAATTGGCAGTGTTGGAAGTTTCCGCATGGAAATGCTGCTAACGAGCATGAGCATGAGCATAAGCATTATTGACCACCCGAGGTTGCTACTCCGTTATTGCCAGATCAGCTGTTATTACACAGAGAACCAAAAGATGATGCTTGGGACCAGCATAGTACATCCTCAATGTGTAAAAACTGGTGATCCCAAACCAACGCAATACCGGCGCCGGCCTCGCCCGAATGCAGGTCAAGTAGGGAATGGGTAGGAATATATTGACGTGATACTCGCTTTATTGGAAGCCGAGAAC
Organism: Aedes koreicus; assembly: GCA_024533555.2. NCBI lineage: Eukaryota > Metazoa > Arthropoda > Insecta > Diptera > Culicidae > Aedes > Aedes koreicus. Next base: position 810,395 of record JAHHFK020003779.1, read on the forward strand.
ACCTCTGCACTTCCACGAGAAATCACTGGGATGTTGGATGAAATGGTTGGGTTTGAAGTGGGATCCGTTTTGGTAAATGGTGTGCTGAATTCAACTGACGTCAGCAGCGAATAAAATATCTAACTATGTTCCCGATTTATTCTCTGTACAGAGGTGCACATTAAAGTTATTCAAATTTTGGCACTGATTTACACAACAACAGTAGGAATGCTGTTAGGGCCACTCACAAGTGTGAAAGGTTTATTTCACCACAATACAAGAATATGTTAAAGCATCGAGTTTGAGTACCGATTTAAACAAAGTAAGGGGTGGGGACCACGGGGGGGAAAAAAAGAAAGTAAAAAACGAATTTTATAGTTAAAAAGAGGGAACGGGGGTTTTATAAAGAATGAAGGTGGTTAAAGAGGATGCAGGGGAAAAGAGGTAGGGGTTAAAGGCAGGGGGGGTTGGAAAGAGTAAAGGGAGGTTAAGAGGCGGGGGTAAAGTTGGGGTTAAGTGGCGGGGGGGTTTGGAGGAGGCGATTTAAACCAACAGTAAAGATGCTGTTGGGGCCACTCACAAGTGTGGGTGGTTTATTTCAATGAAATACAAGAATAAGTTAAAAACATCAAGTTTGAGGACCGATTTACACCAACAGTAAAGATGCTGTTGGGGCCACTCACAAGTGTGGATTGTTTATTTCACCAGAATAATAATGGTTTATTTCAATGTTACGCATGGAATGCTGCTAACGCGAGAAGAACTCTGGTACGTAGTTTAGGAACTAAAAAACCAGAAGATATGAGAGGAAGAAAGAGACACCAGGAGGGAGAAAAAAGTAAGAGGGAAAACGGCGAGAAAGGGTATGGGGGGGAAGGGGAGAGAGGGGGGGGGGGGACGGGGGGAGCAGGGGGGAGGAGGGGGGGGAGGGGAGGGGCGGGGGGAGAGAGGCCGGGCAAAACCGAGTGGATCTAAAAGTGATTACGAAAAAGTGTGCTATCATTGCAAGAAGCCAGGGCATTTTCAGCGAACTTACCGCTTGCTTGCAAAGCAACACAGTGAAGAGAAAAAGAAAAATCGCGAAGTGAATCCAAATGCTAAGCAAGGTAAGATGAACGTAATGGGGTGAGAGGGAGGTGAAGGGAGGGCGATGGCGCAGGTAACATGATCGATGTGAAGCCGGAGAAAGTGCTTTATGTCCCATCGCAACGAGTGGATTGATTTCGGTGGATCGATTGGCCTCCAAAGGATTCACAGCCGTTTTTTGTGCAAATGGCTGTGATATTCGAGATGCAACCGGTAAGATACTGATCGTTGGTGAGTGATCTGGTTTTTTGTACCGACTGAAGCAAGCTGAGAAGACGATTTAATGTTTAAGGTAAGGTACACGATTTTAAATGTCAGCTCAATGGCACCGACGTTTAGATTTGGGAGCACAGGGATCCGACAGTGATTTCGAGAATCCGTAACGAGCGTTTGGGCGTGGGTATGGACATTGTTGATTGTGCGCTGATGGGCAAGTCATGTCTGGAGGGGAATGTTGTGCCGAACCTCGATCCCTAAGGTAGCGGAACAGAAAGTCGACGGTGGTTTTGGACTCTCCAGGGGCCAATGAAAAACAACGACGCCCGGCGGAAAGAGGTTCCTGATAACCATGATAGACGACTATCGCCGCTTCACGGTTGTTTATTTATTGGAAAGGAAGTCAGATGCTGTCCAGAGAATCAAGGAATACGTTTGATTACGTCGAAAACCTGGTCGATCGAAAACCGAGGCTTATTCGTTCGGATGGTGGGGGTGAGTACGTGAATAAAAGGACGACGATGCTGCTCGACGGGTCGGGGCGAAGCGGTGCTTACCGCTGCATATCTGCAAAACAGACTACCGTCGGGATCTGTAGATACTACTCCGTATGTGAAATGGTATGGACGAAGACCGGAGTTGGGACATTTGAGAGTGTACGGATGTCCAGCTTACGTGCACATTCCCGATGTGAACCGGGGAAAGTTTGAAAGCAAAGCGCGAAAGCTGCGGTTCATCGGATATTCAGATCAACACAAGGCATATCGGTTCGTTGATACGGAAACGGACAAAATCACCACAAGTCGTAATGCCAAGGTTCTTGCAGCTGGATAACGGATCGTCTCAGGAGAAAAAACCATTTACGGATGTCACGAGTGGAGAAGATGAATGGAGTTTCGTGCCGAAATCAGAGCAGCAGTTTCTGAATGGAGAAGTAGAGCCCGAATATAAAGGCACAGGCGGAAGTGAATCTGAAAACTGTTTCGATATGACAAACTCTGAATCCGGAGAAGAAGATTTCCTATCTGTGAAAGAGGAGGAGCAAGCTGGAAGTGATCCCGAAGGTGTTAGGCAGTCCGATCGCCGTAATCGAGGTGCATTGAGGGGTCGATTGTCTGATTTCGTGGTATGGATTGCAACGCATTCGGTCGATGAGCCTACAACGTATGCGGAGGCAGTAGCTAGTTCGAAACGAAATCTGTGGAAGTCTGCAAAGGTCAGCGAGATCCAGTCGCACATGCAAAACGAGACATCCCAAAGAGGTAGGAGAGTGGGAGGGGGGGGGGGGGGGGGGGGGGAGGAGATGTGGAAGGGTAACATTGCCAAAACCATCCAGCTTTATTGGGTTTTATTAAAGTTTTATGAGAGCCACTAGAAATCAATTTGGCTTTATTATGGCAGCAAGAGAGATGCCAATAGGTTTCAAATTTTAGTCAGGTTTGTATAAGAACCTTCACAGCTTCTTAACAACGATCTAAAAACCTTGACTTCTAAAATTCCTTTTACTCCTATCAAAGGTTTTATTTTGGCTTTACTAACTCATAAAATGCTGTTTTGAAATGCCGTTTTAGGACTCATTCATATTATCTTATTATGGTCGAGTTGAAAAAGCATTTTAAAACCATTTTTGCACTCCAGTAAATGCATTAAACGGCTAACTGGCATTGAAGAAAGCTACCAAGCGACCAGATATTTTTTGTTGGACTGGAAATCAGAAAGGAGAACAGAATCTAGAGTTTAAGTTTGAAGAACTATATTGACAAAGTTAATTACCAAGCTGGGACTAAAAGAAGCGAAGGTAGCCCAAACACCAATGGATCAAGGCTACCTGAAGGACGAAACGAAGAGCGAACCATTTGAGGATGGGACTTTGTGGTGCAGTGGGTACACTTATGTACATCGCAGTTTGTGCACGCCCTAAAATCATGACGAGCGCCGCTATTCTCGGCAGGAAGTTTAATTCTCCTACGATAGCGGATTGGACAGCCGCCAAGCGAGTAGTAAGGTACTTAAAGATAGCTAAGGACTGGGAATTGCGAGTTAGAGGAGGCAGTAACAACGATCTAGTTGCTTTCTCTGATTCAGACTGAGCAGGAGACAAGATTACGCGTAAATCAACTACTGGAATGGTAGTATACTACGCAGGAGGAGCTGTGTCATGGGCGAGTCACCGGCAGAATTGTGTGACCTACCATGGCGGCGGAGTACGTTGCTCTTGCTAAAACGTGTCAGGAGGTGGTCTGGTAAATGAAAATAATCAAGGTTGCCTGAGTTTTGTGAAGTCGGAGAGATCTACGAAGCGCTCGAAGCATATTGAGACAAAACGTAATTTCGTTAAGGACCTCTGCGATAGAAAAGAAGTCATGTTACCGTATTGTCCTACGGATCAAATGAATGCAGACATTCTAACGATGCCGCTGGTATTAGTGAAACATTGCCAGTTAGCAGAAAAGTTGGGAATAGTTGGTGGAAAGTGAGAGACCAACCATTGAGGAGGAGTGAAGGGATTTAGCAATGGGTTCCTCACCATAACGCAACGGTCTACACCTCACGTGTAAGTGATTTGCCTCAGGGTTACTTGTCATTATCAACTAGCGAGACGGCGCGCAATCAGCGAGAAAGAGAAGAGATGTGTTTACCATTCCTATTATTGTAACCGAACTAAGAACACGCCAATACAAGTTTCTACAGAAAAAGTCAGTGTTTATTTTGTTTTCGTTCTTCCGAAATCTCCTACGCGGTATTCCATTGTTTATAGTGTCCTCTGCTGCCCACAACTTTAAGTTTACCTTGTTTCCCCAATGAAAAACCAACGGGTGGTCAAAATGCACCATGCTCATCCTCATGCTTATGCAATTTCGGCTTTGAAATCATTCTGATTGAAAAGAACATTCTCGTCCTGAGCAAGAATTTGAACAAGAATTCAACAAAAACTGCTTAACTGCTGTATCTGTTACAGCAGGAACAACTCCGAAAACTGTATACCTGTTTCATAAGGATCGTCACGTTTTGCGATTCAACCAAATGATAGTTCATAGCGAACAGGACGATTATTCATATATTATTTCTTCTAACTGGCCTTGACGCTCTTCCAGCAAGCTCTCGTCTGTTCTCAATTTATTATTCTAGAAGCACTTTCTCAGTTATTAATTGACAGCTTTCCATACGAACACCAATGTATAACTTGTAAGTAAATAGTGTGGCAAGCACAGTGATATTCTATGGTCAGGTAAGTCGAGGAAATTTCCACCCCAAAATATTCCCTCGACCGGACCCGCTGCCTCCGGCTTGATTGAACGTGCTCTTACCAACTGAGCTATATGAGGCCCCATAGATAGCATATAATTTCTTAATCATACTTGCATCAGTTTGCCAATACCATCAGCATTGGAACTAAACTTACATTACTAATTCTTTGGATGTTAAAATGGAATAATAAGCTTGCGAACTTACCCGATCAAACTGAACATGAACGGCAAATATCCTTCATCCTATCAAAAGTAACCACAAAGTCAGCACATTTCCCCGCAGTGTACAAATCACTCTCTTAATCTTCGATTAAAGTTGTACGATTATCACCAACACTGTATTAAGATTTTCCCCTTTTATATACACACAACAAAGTATCACAATTCCTACAACGGCAGCTACACTCAAAGCAAAATATCCAGCCAGTTGGTCTGCTTGTGCTTGTGCGGAATTCCCAAGCAAACTACCGTTGTCACCTAATTGGATTTTAAGCCAACGACCGTACGCAACGTTTTGCGGCTGATTACATGAAAACTTTTCAACATTTTTCGCACCACTCGAAGCACGGTTTCTGGTTTCCTTCAAGGTTCACCTATTAAAAATGCACGAGCAAGAATCGCACCCCCTCCAACCTTCTGAACCATCCTGCCACGCTCTACTACATCAAACGAATTGTTGCTTCCCGGCCTCTGACAAAGGACGGTTTCATGAACTCACTAGGAAACTACTACTACGTGGATAAAAATCTGCTACTTCACCATACGTAATTACCACTATCACGCTATCATTACCTGTCACCGATAACGGCAATCGAAAAGGGCACTCTACGTAAGCGGAAAGCTTTTTGTTTTGTTTTGCTTGCGCACTAATCTAGTCGAACATCTATTCAAATTGAAACATCGATCTCGAAACAATCAACCGAACATCAAAATTTTCCGAAATCAAATCGACACAGAAACTGCAATCACGAATCTACGATCTTCCTCCCACTACCACAAACCAGGACAAACTGATTGTTTCTTTCGCGTCTTTCGCAACCTCACTTGGCCACCATCGACGGTGCGGTGGCGCGGATTCCCGAACTGGATTTCAACCGGAAAATCAAAAGTAAATCAACTGCACTTTCAGGGCCACACTTTCACACGCGTCGTGTTCGGCGTCGTGTTCCAAACAACACTAACCGATCGTCAACGGCTAAACGCTTTCACCCACCCATTGTGCATCGATGGAACCCATCTTTCCTCGACAACGATGACGACAACGACGACGACGACGATGATGATGTTCTGGGGCGGAAAACAGACGGCTCTTTTCCAAAAGACCCAGACCACCCCCACACGCGTGTGCCATGCTCGGCAAAATGTGCTCTCACTCTCTGTTTTGGTACCCGACTCGATTCTCACTCAGTGGAACTCACCGTTAAAAATGTACCCATTGGGCTCCCACCAGAAGCACCATGCAGAACTGGAGTTGGGTTTTCGGAATCATGTGCAGTCAACGGGTTTGTTCCAGATTCTGCTGCTAAAAATAGACCGGCGATGCCAGGCAATGCCACTGCAGATGAAGTTCAAGGGTGATGGCGGCAGTCAAGGTGAAAATAGTGTACTGCTCGTTCGGAAAAGAAGTAGTGGGTGGAACTTAATGTTGAATGCGCGCTTCCGTGAACTCCAGCAACAGGTGTTCGATTGTAAATTGATCGTTCGCTATTTGCATGCGTGGTTGCAGGATACTGCCGCCTTCCTATTTTAGGGCATAGAACGTGTCAAATGCGATGTTGCATTCAAAGGAAAACAGTTTACGTCTCGGTGTGACAATATATCTTCATCTTGAAGACATTTGAATCTTAAGAAAGTTTTTGAATATGAATGCAATCAGAAGCTACACAGCTCGAAAAAGTAGTGTGAATTTCTGTTCAATATAATGCACATAAAAAGAGCATTACAAAACTTACAAATTAAAATTATAAGACGTGTTAAGTTCTGGGGTATTCGATTTGTAGCGGTTAATGTTGTATACAAAAGCTCGTCTTTATTACAACTATTTCATGCAACTTGCTGATTCGTGAGGAAGGAAGTACAATTTTACATGCTCTGATATTTACATCACAATGAAAGTTCGAATATTTTTCTGTGTAGGAAAAAAAATTAAGCGACTTTCCTTTTTTAAGAGAGAGTTGGTCAATCATTGTGAAAAAATAGGTTCCATGAACGCTTTTGTACCTTCGATGAATAAAATAAACATCATTAAGTTATTGGTTAAGCATAGTTGATTGAAAAAAAATGGTTTCAAGTTACTTAAGGATTGATATTGCCGTAAATCACACAGGTAAAAAGAAACATTGAATTTTATGCGTGATCTAATGCACATAAAGGGAACGCTAGATTTGGCAGTAAGTAATGGGAAATTTCATGTAAATATTAGCCTGATAACGACTGACTCTAGCCTGTTGTATGAAAAAATGCAAACATTGTTGTATGGCACATGAAAGATTGCAAACAATTTCGTTGTTTACGCCTCCTTTGGCTTGAAATTAAACGAGGGTAAGTTTCACGCGCTTGTTAAAATTCATTATTTTTTTCTGTGCAACGAAATTTCGTTTAAAAACTTATTAAGTACAACCAAGTAATCCAGGAATGTTCAAAACAGCATCTTTGTCCTTTTTGATATCGCTTGAAAGATTACAAAAATAAAGGGCGATACGGTCAAAATTTGGTCAATATCAACTTGACGTATTTCTTTCATTTTTGCATTTAAAAAACCTGAACACCCCTCATTTTGAAGGTGTGTGTGTGTAGAATGTTGCTCCTATTTTGATTTTGGAATTCACTCTTCAGTTGTCAAAATGCCGTCCAAGCAAGAAGAGCACCGTATCAAAAATTTGCTCGCGCATCGCGAAAATCCGAGCTACTCGCACGCAAAGTTGGCAAAATCGCTAAAAGTTGCCAAATCAACCGTTATAAATGTAATTAAAGTGTTTGGGGAACGTTTGTCGACAGCCAGGAAGTCTGGATCGGGGGGAAATCGAAAACCGGAAGCCGCTGAGACGACAAAGAGAGTTGCCGGTAGTTTCAAGCGAAACCCTAACCTATCTCTCCGAGATGCCGCAAATAAGCTGGGTGTATCGTCTACAACCGTGCATCGAGCCAAAAAACGAGCCGGACTATCGACTTACAAGAAGGTAGTGACTCCAAATCGCGATGATAAACAAAATACGACGGCCAAAGCGCGATCCCGGAGGCTGTACACGACGATGCTGACGAAGTTTGACTGCGTGGTAATGGACGACGAAACCTACGTCAAAGCCGACTACAAGCAGCTTCCGGGACAGGAGTTTTATACGGCAAAAGGAAGGGGAAAGGTAGCAGATATTTTCAAGCACACGAAACTGTCAAAGTTCGCAAAGAAATATCTGGTTTGGCAAGCCATCTGTACCTGTGGCTTGAAAAGCAGCATTTTCATAGCTTCCGGGACTGTCAACCAAGAAATTTACGTGAAAGAGTGTTTGAATAAACGTCTGCTGCCTTTCCTGAAGAAACACGGTTGTTCCGTACTGTTTTGGCCGGATTTGGCATCTTGCCATTACGGTAAAAAGGCCATGGAGTGGTACGCCGCCAACAACGTGCAGGTGGTTCCCAAGGACAAGAACCCTCCCAACACGCCAGAGCTCCGCCCAATTGAGAAATACTGGGCTATTGTCAAGCGGAAACTAAAGAAGACCAAAAAAACTCTTAAGGAGAGGAGGAGGTTTAAGAAAAACTGGTTTTTGTGGGGGAGGGGGGGGAAAAGGGGGGTGTAAAAAATCTGGGGGGGGGGGGGGCGGGGGGGGGGCGGGGTTTCGGTTGTTGGGGGGAGGCCTACTCAATGTTTTTTTTTTATTTTTTTTTTATTTTATTTTAATTAAAAAAAAAAATTTATTTTTTTTTTTTAAATAAATATTTTCTTTTTTTGCGTTTTTTTTTCCTTTACTATTTTTTGCTGTTTCCTCCTTTACTTTTTTTTTTTTTTTTTTTTTTTTTAATAATAATAATAATAATTATTATTATTATTATTATTATCCGATTTCATCTCACTTCTCAGCATGTAGCTGGAAACTTTCACCTACCCCCGGGCGTGGGGCCAAAGGGGGTTAGGCTCGGTGGATACATTCGTCAGTTTTGTAAACTTACATCCTAATTTGTTTGCTTCGGTTGGATTAGTTATGGTGATTCAGGAACCGCCGGACAATACTACAGGTTCCAAGAATCACTGCTTTCTGAATGCTGCTCAATTCCTTTCGTAGCTCCAACTCTTCAAGGGAACGTATAAGGGTACGGGGAACAATTCCGGTCGCCGAGATTATTACCGGAACTATACGGACCTCCTCCAAATGCCACATCTGCCTCAACTCCTCCGCCAAATCGTGGTATTTCGTAATCTTGGTGGAGAACGTTGAATGGACGTTGCGATCCAGCGGTACAGCGACATCGATGAGAGTTACACTCTTCTTCCTTTTGTCGTAGATCACAATGTCAGGGCGATTGGCACGGATGAGTACATCCGTTAGGATCTCGCGATCCCAGTACAGCTTTACGCAACTATTTTCCAGAACCGGGTCTGGCAGGTACTTGTAGTAGGGCACGTAATGGTTTACCAAATTGTGCTTCAGTGCAAGTTGTTGGTGCACAATCTTGGCGACATCGTTGTGACGACCGAGATACGCTACTTCTGCCAATGCTTGGCAGCCAGCAACAACATGTTCGATCGTCTCTCCTACTGCGTTGCACTTTCTACAACGGTCTTCTACTTCTTCGTGCAATATGTACCTGCGATAGTTCTTCGTCGCAATGACCCGGTCTTGGATGGCTACCATGAAGCCTTCAGTCTCTGAGAAGAGGTCACCTCGCACCAGCCACGTATTCGACGCTACTTTGTCGACAAGCGCTTGTTCCAACTGATGGGGATGCGTCCCATGCAGCTCCTTCAGCTTCCACGATGCAACTTTATCGTCGATAGTTTTTAGGTCGCAGCCCAGCTGATAGTCCTCCTGCGCCAGATGGAGGGCGCTGAACCCATGGTCTGCTTCACAAACAGCACGGTAGACTTCGTGACGGGTCTGGCTTTCAATGAAGTACATCCGCAACTGCTGAATCTGGGAAACACATAGCGCTTGAATATCGGTAACGCCTCTTCCTCCTTCAGTACGTGGTAGGGTGACTCTCTCGATGGCCGACTTTGGGTGATGCATGCGATGCTTAGTGAACGCCACTCGTACTGCTCGTTCTATCGCCTCCAAGTCAGTTTTGGTCCACTTTATCACTCCAAAGCTGTAGGTCAACAGGGGCACGGCAAACGTGTTAATCGCCTTTATCTTGTTGCCGGCCGACAGGTATGACCTCAGAACACGGTTGACTCGATACAGGAACTTTTCCTGCAACTCCTTCTTGATCGTTGTATGGCGAATCCCGTTCAATTGCAGGAATCCAAGGTACTTGTAAGACTCGCCTTCAACCATATTCCGAATTTCCTCCTGTTCGTTGATGCGAAAACTACCGGTATCCGACACTTTACCCCGAAGAAGATTGACTGTTCGACATTTATCGATTCCAAACTCCATCCGAATATCGTTACTGAACACCGTTACAAGCTGCAAGAGTCTGTGCAGCTTTCCAACTGTTTCCGCAAACAGCTTTAAGTCGTCCATGTAGAAGGTGTGGGTAACATTGGTAGCTCTTCCTCCACTTTTCAAATGGTAGCCATAGTTGCATTGATTGAGTGTTCTGCTAAGGGGATTCATCGCAAGGCAAAACCACAGCGGGCTAAAGGTATCGCCTTGGAAAATTCCCCTTCTTATGCTGAGAGTTCTGGATCTTAGCACCGTTGCTCCGTCAGTAATGTGAAGACATGTACTCCACATGCCCATTGCATGCTGTAATAGCCTGATGATTCCACCATCTACCTTGTACAACTGCAGTGCCTTGATAAGGTACGAGTGAGGAACTGAGTCGTACGCCTTCTTGTAGTAGCCTTCTTGCTCAGGTTTCTCCTTTTTTTGGCTAGCCTGACCTACAATAACTGCATCGATGATGACCTGATCTTTGCAGCCTTGCGTGTTTTTCCGGCAGCCCTTTTGTTCTTCAGGCATGATATTGTTCGCATCGCAATGGTTTTGTACCTTTCGGTTGATTACTGACGAGAGCACTTTGTACAGGCTTGAAAGGCATGTTATTGGCCTGTACTTGGCTGGATTAGCCGTGTTCTGATCCTTGGGAAGAAGATAGGTTACCCCACTAGTAATGAATTGTGGCAGCCGCTGGGGGTCCTCTAGTACCATATTGAAGCACTCTGCCATTCGTCCATGGATTGAGGAGAACTTCTTATACCAGTAGTTGTGCACAAAATCTGGTCCTGGTGCAGCCCAATTCCTGGTATGCCGGGTAGCCTCGCGAATATCCTGGGCGGTAAATACGGTGGCGACCATGCTTTCAATTCCATTACTCCTATCCTCTTCCTCTTGCAACCACATCCCATCACTGGTATGTTGAACGGGATTCTCCCATCGATTAGCCCAAAACTGTGTCACTGCGTTAATCTTCGGAAGTCCTTCGTTGTAGTCTGTTTTGTTGTTTCGGATGCGGTTGTAAAACTCCCTTTGGTTAATGTTGAAAATTCGGTTTTCCTCCTTCCGCTTCGAACTTTCTCCATACCGACGCATCCGTTTTGAAAGAACACTCAATCGCTGTACATGGGTGTCGAGGACCTCAGTAATATTAGTTCCAGTGAGGTCACGGAGCTCTGCGGGCTTGACAATTTCAGCAACATGACGAACTAGCCTCGCTGATCGGTTTCCCCTCTTGTACTGCGTTAACCGACCAATTTTAGTCCGTAGTATGGTGATTCGGCTCTCCAACCGCATCATCCATGCGGGTTTTTGTGCGTTGGGTCGTACGTGCCCTCCTTCGTTTCCTTGTGGGTACGTCCGTAATCCCAGCGTTCTAACAACAGCCACAGCTGCAGAGTATACTATGAACTGCAGGTCCTCAAGGTTCTCAACGGCTTCCAAATGCTGTGGCAGGATATCCTCGTTGAGAATGCTTACTGCACTTGTTAACCGGTAGGAATACTGCAGTTTTGGTATCCTGTCTCGGGACATGGGTGTGATATATGAAAGATCATCAGTCTCTCAATGTTCAGTAAAAACACTACACTCTTACAGTATATCTAAAATGCCTCTTTTTCTCGCTCTCTGTTCTCTCCCGGGCGCCCGCACACACACTCGCACAGAAAGCACCCCCCCACCACGCACGCTTGAAACATGGGGTCTGTCCCTTGGAATTGTGTTACTGCTGCGTTCATTTTGAAAGCTATTTCGCCCAATAGTTGCTGTCGTTGTTGTTATTATTAATATTATTATTATTATTATTATTATTATTATTATTATTATTATTATTATTATTATTATTATTATTATTATTATTATTATTATTATTATTATAACTGTTATTATTATGATCCGATTTTCTTTCACTTATCAAGATGTAGTCTTGGGCCAAAAGGGGTTAGTCTCGGTGGATAAATTATTCAGATTGTAGACTTACATCCTAATTGGGCTCCTCCTTCGGTTGAAGTGGTTATGATGATTCAGTACTCGTTTTTTCAATCCGTATGCAGATACTGTCTTGCAAAATTTTCCAGATCGCCAAACTGCAGCAGTTCTCTTACCCGGAGAAGGCCCGTCTCGTCGAAGAAATATTACACAAAGCGCTTCCCCAGTGCCGGCTGTTGTCGGTGTTGACAGAACTAGTGTAATCGTTTCGACAGCAGCTGGTACTGTGGGACAAAGCGTCCCACAGGCAAGTCAGAATTTTGTACCAACACCTGCGGAGGTTATCGCACCACCTTTTTCCCCCACAGCCGACCCGCCGGTGCGAGGAGCATCCACATCGTCGTCTGTCACCCGATCGGTTACAGGTAGTCACCCCGATGGCGTTTTCGCACTACAGTGGAACATGCGTGGCCTCAGGGCCAATATCAGCGAACTAAAACTTCTCATCGCCGATCTCGAGCCTTGCGTCGTGGCTCTACAGGAAACGAAGGCGAACCAAACCATCATTCCACCAGACTTCGTCGGCAGATACTACACGCTGCTTCTGGAGTCGAACAGCGTTCACTACTGGCAACACGGGGTTGGCCTTGCCGTTCGGGAAGGCATACCATATGAGCGTGTACAGATCGATACCACACTGCACCTCATCGCTGTACGCATCCACGCACCGATCCAGGCAACTGTAGTGTCTGTCTACATTCCGCCGAGTTCTACGCAGTGTCAAGCTGCATTGGGTGAGTTGTTTGAGCAGCTGGAGGGTCCAGTGCTACTCCTGGGGGACTTCAATGCACATCATCTCGCGTGGGGATCCCACCAATCGAACTCGTTAGGCCAGTTTATCGCTGAGACGACCTTGAGCAAACAGTTGGTGGTGTTAAATGACGGCTCGCATACTCGCATCGACCCGGCTACGGGAAACACTTCGGCTATTGATGTAAGCATCTGCTCCGAGAATCTTGCTCGTAGGTTCACCTGGAGAACATTGTCGGATACGCACAACAGCGACCACTTCCCGATCACAGTTTCGATCCCTGGGTGGACGAATCATCGAACGGCTCGACAGAAGTGGCTGTACGACCGAGCGGATTGGTCGTTGTACGAGCGAATTACAGCGGAAACCATCCGGCCAGAGGCCGAGTGGGACGTTAGCAGCTTCACGGAGAAAATTATCTCAGCAGCGACAAATTCCATACCACGAACCAGTGGACGAATCGGGCCAAAAGCGGTACCATGGTGGTGTCCCGAAGTAAGAGCAGAAATTCAACAGCGGCGAAAGTGCCTTCGATCACTCCGACGTCTCCAACAATCTGATCCAGATCAACCCGAAGCACTGGCGAGATTCCAGCAAGCAAGAGCAGCAACAAGAAAGGCGGTCAACAAAGCGAAGGAACAATCGTGGCAAAACTTCGTAGGGAAGATATCACCGAGTAGCACGGCAACCGAATTATGGCGGACGGTGAACACTTTGCGTGGCAACCGACAACAGCGACCGGTAATCCTCAAGCGAGCGGACGGATTCACGGATGACCCCGAAAAAGTGGCAGAAGAACTGGCGAATGTTTACTGCGAAAGGTCGGCGACTTCCAGCTACCCTCCATCATTCCAGATGGCGAAAGCGGCAGCTGAACGAGGGTCCATAGATTTCTCGCACAACAACGATGATGTGTATAACATCGATATTACCATGAACGAACTTCTGTGGGCCCTCGACAAAGGGCGAGGCGCCTCAACAGGCCCAGATTCGATCGGGTATCCTCTGCTGCAACGTCTTCCACTTTCTGTGAAAACGACACTCCTCCAGCTGCTGAACGATATCTGGCGCAGTGGCGAGTTTCCCGCCAGCTGGCGGAATGCCATTGTCGTTCCAATACCGAAGCCGAACTGCCACGAATCCGGACCGAATGCCTTCCGACCGATATCACTCACCAGCTGCATGGCGAAGCTCCTAGAGCGCATCATCAATCGACGGCTAATCACCGAGCTAGAGTCAAGTGGACGGCTCGACAAGCGACAGCACGCTTTTCGTGCAGGACGCGGCACTGACACGTACTTTGCCGAACTTGAACGATCGCTGCCTACTACCGACGAATACTGCCTGATAGCGTCCTTGGACCTGTCGAAGGCATACGACACCACCTGGCGACACGGCATATTGCGGACGCTAAAGTCTTGGCGAATACGTGGTCGGATGCTGAATCTGCTGCAGAGTTTCCTCTCAGAACGGACGTTCCAAGTGTCCGTAGGGGGACACAAGTCTCGTGAGTACCCACTGGAGAATGGAGTGCCACAAGGTTCCGTACTGTCTGTGACACTATTTCTCGTTGCGATGCAGCCGATCTTCCGTGTGATGCCCGTTGGAGTCGATATTCTTTTGTACGCGGACGACATCCTCCTCGTGGTACGACGTGCGAAAGGGAAATGCTTGCACCGAAAACTGCAGGCCGCTGTCAAAGCGGTGGACAAGTGGGCGAAAAGCGTGGGGTTTGCCATATCCGCAACGAAGTCACAGACATTTTACTGCAGCCCTAATGCGCGTCGGGAGCCGGCGCAAGAGGTCACCATCGATCGAACCCCCATCCCGAAGACCAACCGTCTGAGGATCCTGGGCGTCACGCTGGACCGAACGTTGACGTTCAAGCCGCACTGCAAAGCGGTGAAGAAAGCATGCGAGTCTCGACTACGGATCCTGCAGATGATCGGCGCCAAACTTCCACGTGGCAACCGAGCAACCTTGTTGCAGGTGGGTTCGGCACTAGTCACTGCGAAGCTGACGTACGGTGTTGGACTAGTGAGCCGAGGAGGACCGGAGACCCTACAGACCCTAGCCCCAGCGTACAACAAAATGGTACGATACGCTTCCGGAGCGTTTGTGACCAGCCCAATCATCTCGATTATGGCCGAAGCTGGAACACTCCCCTTTGAATTCCTTGCAGTTCAATCTGTAGCACGAACGGCTATCCGGATTTTAGCTAAAAACCGAACGAACAAAACCCTTCCACTGATCCAGCGAGCATCTGAACGTATACTTGATGTGACGGGTACCGAACTTCCTGCTGTCGACCTTTTAACGAGACAGAGCGATCGTGTATGGCACGCACGTAAACCGTCGATAGTATGGGATGTAAAGCGAAGTGTACGAGCCGGTGATCCGCCTGATAGAGTCCGTCCAGTCGTCCAACAGCTGCTTGCGACCAGATTCCACAGGTCAACGGTGGTCTACACCGATGGGTCGAAATGTGAAGACACCGTTGGAGCCGCATTTTGCATGACTGGCCTCGCAGACTTGTTCAGCCTTCCGAAAGCGTGCAGCGTTTTCTCGGCAGAGGCGTACGCCATAAAACGAGCGCTTTCGATACCGAACGTCAGTGCCGAAATAACAATTCTAACGGATTCAGCCAGTTGTCTTCTGGCCTTAGAATCAGGAAGATCGAAGCATCCGTGGATCCAAGAAATCGAAGAGATTGTGCGTAACAAACTCGTCCGCTTCTGTTGGATTCCGGGACATTCTGGGATCAACGGAAACACCCAGGTTGATCGACTAGCAAATGAGGCTAGAGACCAACCCGCCATAGATATGCCTATTCCTGGCGAAGATGCACTACGAGCAGTGAAAGAAGCGATACGCCGCCGATGGGACCAACAGTGGTACGAAACAAGGGACGCGAAACTGAGAGAAGTGAAGTACGACACGCGCAAGTGGATGGACCAGACCAACCCTGCTGACCAACGTGCGCTAACACGTCTCAGGATTGGCCACACTCGACTGACACATTCCTTTCTGTTAAAAAAAGATACACCACCCATCTGCGAGTGCTGCGGAACTGAAATCAACGTGCAGCACGTTATCCTCCACTGTCAAAAGTACGATAAAGAACGACAAGAAAACGACGTCAGCTCTTCCAGCCTACAGGATGCCTTGAATAATTGCGAAGGTAATACGACGAAACTGCTGGCATTCCTGCGCCAAACTGGGTTACTTAAAAAACTTTAGGGAGAACGCAGAGCACCCCACAACTAAGGAAAATTGGGATACTATCATGCGAAAGCGGAGTTACCGACAGAACTACACAAAGCCTTTCCCCAGTGCCGGCTGCTGCCGGTAGATCTGGAAACAATGTGTAGTAGTTTCGGCATCAGCTGGCACTGTGGGACACTGGCGTCCCACAGGTTAGTACCCGGCTTTTTTAAATCACCATCAGGTACTGTCTCGGTGATCTTTCCAGGTCACTGCCAAGCTGCAACAGTTTCCCCAGACGATTTGCCGACAGTTGTCACCACGTCATAGCACTCTCCCACCCGGAGGAAATCCAGTATTCGCTCCAGCCCCTGCACCGAATATGTTTAACGATGATATTGACGATGAAGAAAAACCAAAACGAAGAGAACAAAAGAAGAAGAAGAAAACGATGAATAGGAGAAGAAATGAGAAATTATGATGCAACAACAACTCTGTAACAACAACTCCGTAGCTTAACACTCTTTTTCGACATGAATGCACAGCAATGTGTAAAGTGTCGTTAATAAACAAACAAACAAACAAACCAAACTTTTTGGCTTCGCCGACGAGGTTGATATCGTAGCACGTAACTTTGAGACGGGGGGGGAAAAGTGGAGAAAAAAAATGAGAAAAATCGGTTCCCTTTGCACTCATTTCTCACTCATACGCATCAACTTTCAGAAGTGAGCCGTACCACGTGTGAGTTATTCCGATTCTGTTCATTACTATTTTGCTTTCATTCTATTCGAAGAAAAAGGAATTGAGAAAAACTGGCAGCTGATCGTATACTGAATTGATCGGACTGTAGCAGTGTGGACGATTTCTCAGTGCCTATCGTTTACCCGCTGAATCAGTAACGATTGGATTCAGTTTGATTCAGCTGAGCGAGATTGATTGAATCACACTCATTTCTTCAAATCATACCTTAAACATGATTTAACATTACAAATAATTATCTACCATGATATTAAGTAATCAAAGGCAACATAAAAACAGTAAGCGTCATATTAAGCCGTATCTCTGCTATGATCATTCCAGCTGATTGCATTCACTGAGTCAAATTAGGTATTCTCGTTCAGTGTATTGAAACCGCTTGCGTTCAGTGCGTTGCCACTTCATTCAGGTATAACGTAAAGATGAAAATTTGTTTCGCATGATTCTGTTTTCCTCGGATCGTTTGAAAGGAAACATAACACTACTTCACTATTGAGCATTTCCAGCCAGAAACGCTAAAAAAATATTGATTTTGTCTCGACAGTTTCCGGTTTTAATGAAATTTTGTCCATATGTTAGTTTCTATTGAAGATAACATTTTTCATAAAAAAAATCCTAAAATTTCCTGGACTAATTTTCTATAAGGGCTTATGTAAAATATGAATTTTATTTTTTCAAAAAATCATAACATGTGAACGATTATTCTGATCGAAATGTCGACTAAGAAAAAGTTGTAGGTCAAGAAAAAAAATACACTGAAACTAAAAAAATCGTAAATTCATGCAAAAGAAATAAAAAACATTGATGTTCTCAGAGGGCCCTCGCTTCGAATTTTTAAAATTTTTTTTTTTGAAAAAAACTTGAAGTTATATCCTAAAATTTGGTGAAAAGTTTAAAACGGTCACTTCTTTAATTTTTTAAATTTTTGTTTTTAAACTTTTATGGATTTTTTAAATTTTATGAAACTTACGGGGCCGGACTTCCTGATCATTTGATCAGATCTCTTTGATTTGCATTCCAACCTTTCAAAAAGATCATATGATGTAATAAAGATTTGAAATCTTTTATGACAGTTTGATACAGGCAACTGTTTTATGTCAGTGTGTTGAAATAAAAACATGCCTTTTTTATTTGTTTTCATACATAAACATTACATTCCGTTTCTCACGAGACGGTTCAGCTGGTAGCAATTATATTTATTCCTTAAACATTGCTCCTAAAGCAAGTGTTATTCTTCTTCAGGGATGATTTAAAACGATTGGTAGTGCGCGTACAATCAAAATGCGATGGTGATCGTGGTCGGATACTGGAAACTGCGACGGAACCAGTACGAAATTCTAGCCACCAGTACGACCACAGCCCGTGAAGTTGTAAGATTTGCGAGATTTTAAGCAATTCCCTAGTTTAAAACACATTTCTCTCATTTTAAGACGGACGATACCAAGGTGCTGCCAGCAGAATCCATTCCCAAAGAAAAGAAGCCAGGAATTGTGTACATTTTCGATACGGTTGCGGGAGCGGGATTATTCGTGGCCTGTACGGCAAAAAACGCATAACGATCCACACTCTTCCGATAAAAGAAGTCCCGATCACAATGAAGTTTGAAGATCGTCTTGGTCTAGTCAAATCTAGCTGAACAGATTAATCTATCACCAGTGACCAAGCAAAACGAGTTGCTTGTTCAGATAGAACTTCCTCATATGTCGATCAAAATTCTTGCTAAGCAATCCTCAAGTAAGCTAAGGAGGCTGCCTAGAATACCAACTGGATATTTTAGATTCCTGAACTTCTTATAACAAGACTCAACCCAAATGAACCGGAGAGTAAGAAGCCGAAAACCAATAATTTAGTAAAATTGAATAATTAATATTTGAACAATGTTTCAAATTCAGATGAACTTATCATTCAGCGTCTTATTCCTAGAATATAGCATCGTGCAGCCAGAAGCAGTCGCACGAAATCTTCCAATTATTTCCTGGGCTGTAATGATAACTTTCTGCTGCAATGGTTATGTGATATTGCCAAACGGATTATTCTAAAATTTGATGGTTCCCGGCATCTGAATGATGAACATCAGCTAGGCTGAAACGGCGCCTCGATGATCGGTTAAGCGTCCCAATGTTCCTGGTGTGTTCGGAATGAGATAACTTCTGGAAGTTGTGCTTATTTGTAACACCACTTCCATTTCACACTAGCGAACCGTTGTCTATGTAGGGTCGAGCTTCTTGTCGACGCTATTATAAGTAGTTCAGCTTATAGTGGATTCCTACGCCGTGCAATTTTTGGTGCAATGCCGATGTTTGTACGCAGTTCCTGAAGGCAGTAATTACGAACCTCAACGATAACTAAAAGGGTCTGTCCATCGTATCCTCCCATTTCCCATCCAAACCCGTCTAGGACAAGGCACTTCTGGCTATTTTGATTGGTGCATTCAGTTTCCATATCTGTAGTTCTGAATCGTACCGCTCAATCGTCTTCAACTGCCGTGTCCCATCGAATTCACCCACAACGTAAATGTGCTGATACAGAGCTTCCACTAGTTTTTCGGTAACCTGAGTACGGCAACGCCAACATCCAATCGTTATGAGTGCATTGGTTGAATCAACGTCCATTTATCCAGTTCCGGATCATAGTTTTAAGAGAATAAATCATACTTATCAATGTTCATGGCTAGCATATATCGTTTTAAATCACATTTGAATCACGAATAAATCAATGTAAATCATGCAGAGATCGAAGAACTAAAGACTGTATTCGATGAAATTTGGACACACAAAATAGGTCACCAAAAATTTTCCTTGAGCCCGATTCTTTTCAAACTTTCTGGAAATAAAGTACTACTAAATGGTTAAGTTTTGACATCACTGGTTTATTGAACCTCTTCTCCCAACCCAAATGCCCGCACCTTTGCCTTGACCCCTTTCATCAAAATTTGGACTTGCTTACCTACTTTTAACCACACTTTCTTTAGTTCAAGTTCATTTTCTATCAGTTTTGGAGTTTTAACGAGCTTTGCCTTCATGATTGCCCAATTTTTTTCAATTGGGCGAAGTTCCGGAGTGTTTGGAGGGTTGACGTCTTTTGGTACAAAAACTACATTATTATCTTTGTACCAGTCTAAGACGGGCCGGGCATAGTGGCAAGATACCAAATCCGGCCAAAACAGTGTCGGGCCATCGTGAGAACTCAAGAAGGACAGAAGTCGATTTTGGAGACATTCGTTCTTGTAGATTTGTCCGTTGACGGTCCCAGAGGTGATGACTCATTTTGCCACATCCGCAGATCGCTTGCCAGACAAGGAATTTTTTGGCGAATTTCGACAGTTTCTTCTTCCGTACACTCTCCGGAACGGCCAACTTAGAGGTGGCGACGTAGTGTTCCTGTCCTGGCATTTGTTTGGTGTCGGCTTTAATGTAGGTCTCATCGTCCATCACAATGCAGAACGGTTTTGTGAGCCACTCCCTGTACAGTTTTCTTGGACGAGCCACCGAATTCTGTTTATCGCTCCGGTTCGGCCTTCTGGACCTTGTACACATGTAATCCAGAACGTTTCATTGTTTTCTGCACAAAACAAACTGAAACTTTCGCCATTTTCGCAACACCCCTGATCGAAATGTTGGGATAACGCTTAAATTGGTTCAATACCATCCTGGCCTTCTCCGGACTTGATGTGCCACGTTTTTTGCCACTACCATTTTTCCGCTTGGTTGTCTTACGGTCCTTGAACGTTTTGATCACATGAGATACGGTTGAATGTGCGATTCCGAGCTGTTTTCCGATACATCGATGAGAAGCGTTTGGGTTTTCGAAGTGAGTGCCCAACATTTGTTGGCGCACTATTTCTTCATTCGAAGCCATCACTGAAATCACTCGACCGATTTTCACGAAACTCATTACACAATTGACACAACACAATGAAATACATTCAGTTAAAATTTCAATAATTTTTACCCACACGCTAAAAAGTTACGAACAATTGCGTGTGTCCAAATTTCATCGAATACAGTCTTTACAGTTTGTTGTGGAATTTGTTGCTCTTGTTTTATTTTTATTTACAATTTTCAAACACTGAAAAAAATGTGTAGTTGTTTTACCAAGATTGCCCGATCAATGGCCCGATCTTTGGAAAAAATTTAAAATCTTTTGAAGATTTTAAATTGATCAGATTGACCCATTGATGAAATCGCGTATTTTCTAATATAATTTTACCAAAAATAGACTCCACGTATTTATTTTTCATAATAAAGCACATAAAAACTATTTTTGTAAACCCAGCCGTTCTGAAGTTATTGCGAATTTTATTAAAAGGAAATTTTGTAACAATAT
Source organism: Aedes koreicus (assembly GCA_024533555.2). Lineage (NCBI taxonomy): Eukaryota > Metazoa > Arthropoda > Insecta > Diptera > Culicidae > Aedes > Aedes koreicus. The sequence continues at coordinate 831,544 of JAHHFK020003779.1, forward strand.
TTTCAACCATTTTCAAATGTGAGTCGATGTCTACAAAAAATGCATGTTACATGATTGTATGTATTGAATAAGGAATAAATCTTTCTCAGACACGGAGGCTGTCAGCCTTACTCGTTTCTGTTTAGACACAAGGGAAGCGATACAAACTGATGCTATCTGCAGTAAATGATCAAACTCAAAAGTTCTTTTTTTTTGCAAAATCGGTTAATATATCGAGATTTTTCAAGCCTCTCGTTGAGGAGACAGCAGTCAGGTAATTTTTTATTTATACCCGTGCCTGAAACAAATTTCTTATAGGTACATTTCAATACAATGGAGTCTGTCATACATTTGTAATGAAGATAGGTACAAAGTCAACAAAGTGCTATACATTGGGAAGTCATCAAATTTTGTTTATCTTTCATAGCTTTTCAAGTTAAACAAGCAAGTTTATTTTCAAACATGGATAATACTTTCAAGTGTTGTAAAACTTTACCCAAATCGAAGAAGTGTGGTTTAGAACCTAGAAACTTGAAAAATTAAGATCTTTAGGTTGTAAGATACCATTGGATAATTCGATGCTAATCTGCAATAAGTGCCGTCCCCTAATTTATCGTTCCCAACAAAAACCACCACCTTCGAATGATGAGGAAGTGCCTTCTACCAGTGGTGTGCAATCAACGAGACCTTTAGATATGTTTCATTGTTAATGAAATCATTTTGTCATATAACATCGAGACATTCAACAATGGCATCCTGGGAATTCATGTGTCACCGATTTCAACGGAGAAAATGAGAAGTGCTGCCTACCCCTGCAAAAACCCAAAGAAATTATGGATGGAGTTAAGCGTCATAACTCCAAGGATCAGGACTACGAGGTAATAATGAACCAGTTAAAGGAAAAAATTACCGATCCTGAATCTAAAAAGGAATTCGATCTAATAACAAAGCAAAACCTTTTCCTGGAACTCAAAAATATCATGCTTACGTTCCAGTTTCAAATAAAACCAAATTGCAGTTAAGGTATTTTCTAATTCTAATGATGAACCCAAAATATTTAATGTACTCAAATGATCTGAAATGTAATAAATGTAATGAAAATTAAAAAAAAAACAACATTGTATGAAATACTGCTTTTGCTCTCCCTAAACAAAACTATCCGAAACACACACATATCCAAAAGCACCAACTTGATTCTTTTCCATCGCGTTCAAACTGAAACGGGTAAGTCTGACTGCCACCGTGTGTGAGAAAAGATTGTCTGTTTTTCAATAATCTATTATGAAAAATACATTTTGTTGTGGACATCACGACGAACAATCAAAAAGGGCCAAAAAAATTGCAAAAAACATATAATACTGTTATTAACATTCGCAATAATTTGAGAACGGCTAGGCTTACGAAAAAAGTTTTTAAATGCTTTTTAATTAAAAACAATCTATTTTTGGTATATATTAATAAAAAAATTATCATTTTCATCACTTTCAAAAAAATTATATATATTTATAAACAAAGAATAAAAAAAAAGGAGGGACCATCTTAATCTCTTCACCAGATAAAAGGACATAACTTCAGCTTTTTTTTTTAAAAAAAAATAGGAGGATCGAAGGGGGAGTCTTTTGATAAAATTAATGTTGTATGTTTTTTAAGCAAGAATTTACGATTTTTTTTATTTTCAGTGTATTTTTTGCTTGAAGAACATTTCATTACCTACAACTTCTTCAAAGACGACATTTGATCAGAAGAGTCGTTTGCGAAGTTTTTTTTTATTTTGAAAAAATAAAATCCACATTTTAAATACGCCCTTATAGAAAATTAGTCCAGGATAATTTTGGATTTTTTTAATAGAAAACGTAATTTTGGGTAGAAACCAACATATGGACAAAATTTCATTTAGATCGGAGAGAGTAGGGTGCAACCGGTTTGCTATTCTGGCTGGAAATGCTCTATTCTGTTAGCAACCGAGGGTTGCTATTTTATATCGGTGGTGCTCGTGCGAGTGAATGAATTTTCCCATGCTTGCTTCAGGCTTAAGGCTGAAGCTGGTAGGATTGGGCTAGTGATTAATGCGTTGAAAACAAAATACACGATGGGAAGAGGCGCACGTGAAATCGTGCCTACTTTGGACTCCGAAGGACGCTAAGATCGAACAAAGTTCACCAAACTACAAAGTTGATCATCTACAAGACATTAATTAGACCGGTAGTCCTCTACGTCTACAAAACATAGACATTGCTATCCTAGCAGTACACTTGTTGAAAGTCAGTTGTAACAATTTGTTTGCAACTTATTAGCTTAGCTTGACTGACTGCACGTATCAATGGTTGCTACTCCATGATTGATCAGAATCAGTGAAATTGCACAATGAATCAACTGAATGGGGCTGGGGGTAACCGACCATTCTCACTGTACACGTTTCAATGACTCAATTTCTCTAATAATCAATAACGGCGCGAGCTACGTCCTTGCAATCAGGTGGGAATAAGGAAGGAATGTTAGTGTGACCTTTGCTGTTTAAGGATCCTGTTTACCTCAGCATTCCCGCAAAGGTCACAGGAAGGAGTTTTTTTTATTAATAGAGTAGGTTTCGATGGATCAGGATTCATCTTGATAAGTGATGTGATCATATTAATGATTCATAATCGTTAGTAAAGGTGGGTGAGGCGGAAACAATATAATATAAAATGTTAAGTTTTAATTTTATTTGATCTAGGTTTAATATACAGACATAGGGACAATATGTATTACTTAGGCCGTTTTCTGCGGTCGTGGTCTATTCTAAATTTTGACAATTAAATAGACCAAACCAAAGTTTCCATTTTCACCGGTGCGTTCTAATTTTTATTTTCGAACAGTTTTGGTGTAAAAAAAGTAAAACTGTCATACGCTTTGTTTTATTTTGTTGCGAATTTGGAACGGAATCCAGAGCGTTCTAAATTTGTTTAGGCAGCTGAAAAAAAAATGGTGTAAAACAACAACAACAAGGGCAAAGTCCACAACCGCGTGGATCGCGCGCTCGTTTTTCGGTAAGTATGAAAACAATATTACGGTATTACCAACCAGATTACTGACTTTGCTCAAGTTCTCTTTTATTTTTCTTAAGCTTTTTGAACTTTATCATAGCTTTTTTTTTTTTAAACATTATGGAGTTCGGCTGGCAATGGTGGAATTCTGAACACTGAAGTTCTTTGAACTAAACTGATATTTTGAGAAATATGTAAGTTCAACTTTGCAGCAGCTCTACGAAGTTTGAAGAATTTCTGCGAACTATATTATGAAGTTCTTTGATTATTGATGAAGTTTTGTGAATATGGCTAAAGTGTTACGATCATTATGGGTAAGTTGAAAAAGAAGGGTGAACTTCTAGCGGAAGTAATCCATCCCTATAATTTTTTTTTTTTCAGTATACTAGATACGTTAACACATATTGTCACAGCTATGACACATTTTTAAAACAAGCCTTACGTGCTTTCATAGCTTTGTTTATTTTTATCATGCGTGATTTTGCTAACACATATGTTTTACACGTTGCTTGAGTCTTCATCAAAAAGTTGTATTTCCCATACATTGAATTTTGTGCACTTTGGAAGCATATGAAGGCTAGCAAGAAAGATGCTATATAAAATCCCAGTTACAAATATGATTTTCCAAGGTATTTGAAGCATTTCAACTAGCACCACAAATTTACACACCTTGAGGTAAATTGAAATAAGTACACAAGAGGAAAAGTGACGCAAGTTTTTGCCAAGCTGAAAGATCCCAAACATCTCACACCTTACGCAATCAAATAAAAAGTCTAAAAAAGGCTTGTGAAACCTATGCGACCTTTTAGAAATTGCGCGAGCTTGGGTGGGGGATATTAGGGATTTTTCAACTCGGCAAAACGTGTATCATTTCTTCTGCTGAGATATTACTTCCAGTACATGGTAAATGGAGACAACTCTAATACAGGTTCCCTCGACCTGGGTGAACAGAAAACAAGCAGAGGTAAAACTCTACCTAAAATTGTTCCAGTTCTATTGTTTGTATTGAAATCCAGCGCAAAGATCCAAGATATTCTCTCGTTTAATCCTGAATAATGTAACCCTTCTAACATTTAAATCTTTTAGTTTTGTTCCAGTTCAAAACTGGGAGATTCAAATGACAATTGTTTTTACTGCTGGTTTGAACGTTATACACAAAGTTGCTGTTCAGCTGTACAGTGCACTAATTCTGACATTATATATAAAGTCACATCAGATACTCAAAGATACCTGATTTCTCTATCTATATTCCAGATGCCCTTCAACTACATGTTATTACCAAATTAACCTAAAACTAATATGATTGAGCCTTCAAAATGAATGATATTTATTTAAAAAAAAACAAAGGTACGAAGTTCTAAGTCTAAACGCAACGGTGTTTTCTCTTTCAATCATCTGCACTTCCTCCGGTGCCAATCGGGAAGATGAATAAGTTATGTTATAATGAACGTGTTAACATTCTGTCTAGTTTTTCGGAACATTTTGATTTCAACATCGTCTTCCGGCGTTTCCAGACTTTTATTCCACTTACTATATCGCTTCGCGGAACTGATGGAATATATTCTGATGGGTTTTTGATGATCATCTGCGAGAAACCATGGAAGTTCGTTTCCTTTTAATACTTTCGTTCCGAACAAGTGTATTACTTGAGGACGCGATGCTCAACTGACTAAGAAACGCGAACTTTTTGCATTGGGACTTGTAGAGAGTCCTGTCGTAGGAAACCTGTTAGCAATGGAGTTTCAGGGTTTTCAGCCGGTTGGAATGCTTTATTCAGGCCCGAAATCGTTGTTAAAATAGAGTTGAACTGAGCGGCAGATTACCCAGCTCAATACCGATCCTTTATGTCAGCTAGTGCCGTACTCTCATCCAGTCAAACATTCATAGTTAAGCGTATGAGAGCTTCCTCCTAAAAAGGAAATTTCCATGGAAATTAATTTCCAGTTTTGACTGATTCAGCAAGACGGAAATCCTCCAACTCGTCTACCATAAAACAGCACGAAGCAGCCGCGGAATTCAATACTGATGGTTATTCCGAGAGTTGAAGTGAGGTATGTCTCTTGGGGAAATGATAAAAGTGAGAAAGTGACAAACGACACTTTGACTCTCGGAATAACCTTCACTATCTGGAACCAATCATTCATCTTAATATTCACCCAGCGCCAACAGGAATCGGCACCTTTTGACTCGTGAATCTCGGAAACTTTTTAGAATTATTTCGAAATGTCGAACGAGTTGAATCAACACAAACCAAATCCAAACGAAGCAGGCGGAGTTCCAAAACAAAACACACACATGGACGTCATCATACAAAATTTAGAACAATGGCGGTGAAAATGGAAAATAGTTGATCTATTTTTGGTGGTCTATATTTTTGGAACTGTTATAAAACTAGACCAAAATAATAGAACACCGCTGAAAACGGCCTTACAGTCGGGTACCGTATCGAAACCGTAAAGATCGATACCCGCAGCTTATGGGATTTTCATTAATTGGGAGAAGGAAGGTCTATCTCAGTTGTTTCAAGTGATAAACATCTAAGTCTTCAGCAGAATTGTTGTACGGGGTTGGACCAACAAATCACTGTCATTAGATTCCGGTTTGATTGGGAATTCCACCGCTAGAGACGCTTTACTTTCGAGCTACTGAATATGAGTAATGTGACGCCTAAAATATCTCGAGAGCCTTACCAGTTAGGACATATCAGTCTTCAGTAAACTTGTCCTAGTGGCCAAGCCCTTCCTAGAGGTGGTCACACAAGTTCTGAATTTCACTATACGGCGCTAGTGTGCATATAATCTTTCAGTTTGTGATTGCTATATCTCGAGAGCCTTACTAGTTAGGACGATGCTTTCTTCAGCAAACTTGTGCTAGTGGCCAATTTCTTCCGCATGATTATCACATACGTTTGGAATTCACACACTATGTGGCGCTAGTACGGATATGAGGTTCCAGATTATTTATTGTTATATTACAAGAGTCTTATTAATAAGGACATTGCTTTCGTCAGCAACTTTGTGTTAGTAGCCAAGCACTTTCGGATGGTAGTCTCACTCACTCACTGTGTGGCGCTGGTGTGCATATAATCTTCCAATTTGTGATTACTTTATCTCGAGAGCCTTACTAGTTAGGACAATGTTTTCTTCAGCAAACTTGTGCTAGTGGCCAAGCCCTTCCGGGGGGTAGTCCCAAGTGTACGAAACTCACTCACTGTGTGGCGCTAGTGTACATTTGAGCTTCCAGTTTGTCTACGCTGTACAAAGAGTAGAAATGTGAATTACGAGTAGAAATATGAAGTAGCCAGAGAGAGAGAGAAAGAGAGAGGAGAGAGAGAGAAAGAGAGAGGAGAGAGAGGGAGATACTGGAGCAAGGGTCAGTGATATAGCAAAGGACAGTGACACCGCAAAAGGCTTCAAGAAGCTGGGCTATATCCAAAGGGGGTGGATTGAGCAATGGGAAAGTTTTCAAAATAATCAAAAACATTGTTTATGTGCAAATTGTTGCTTTAGTCTCTTTTTCTTTATCAACTCTTTCGTGTTTCATTCCTTTTGCTCTCGATCTTCCACTCCTCAAGTAGGGTTTTGCAATCCATCAACATGTTTCGAATTTTTTCACTACGGTCCTCGTTATTGTCCAAAGTTCAAAAAATTTTCAATCTCTGAGAGCTGCTTAACTTTTTCGTCTATCTCAGCTGCAGTAGGTGGTGGGATCAAAAGGTCCTCCAGAGAGGTTGTAGGTGGGTCCAGCTCAGCTACAATTTCATCTAATGTTGCCAACTCTTCTTTCAACATATCATTGATTTCACCATGCGTCATTTCGGATACACTGAACATTGCGCCCAGCTCCTTGATTTCTGCCATAGTTTTTAAATCCTTTCGAATGTGCGAAACATGAAGGAATTATCTTTTTTCAGAAATTCCGCAATATACTCGCCTTAATGTCTTCAACGGCAACTTCCATGCAAACAAAACAGTCTTTAAGCGTAAATTTCTTCCAAGCATCTGGAAACGAAAATCCGTGTTTCTCGGCAGTTGCCAAAATATATTATAGCTGTAGCATCTCTAGACATAAAGGGCGAACACGAAATTATTGCGACACCGAAAATGTCATGCCAATTTTCTTATAATGTTTAGAATCAAACCAAAATTTTAGGGTAGTTTTATACATATATTTACTTCAAAAATCAAAAGAAAAGTTAATCGATGGAGCCTTGAGTGTAAAATTGAACGCATTTTTGCTTGATGCCCTCCATCAAAGTCTTTACAGTGTCATCCGGTACCAGTTTCTCAGTTTTTTTTTTCATTTTATTAACATGTCCTTCTCGTCTTTGACTGTCTTCTTTCTCTTCCGAAGTTCCCGCTTCATCATTGCCCAGTACTGCTCCACCAGGCGCAGCTCCGGACAGTTTGGCGGATTCATGTCCTTTGGAACAAAATGGACAGAATTGGCCTCATACCACTCAGGACACTTTTAGAATAGTGGCATGATGCCAAATCTGGCCAAAATAGCGGAGCTTCGTCATGCTGCTGCAAGAACGGCAAAAGGCGCTTCTCGAGGCACTCAGATTTGTAGATCTCGCCATTTACTGTGCCCTTTGTCACGAAAGGCTCACTCCTCAGTTCGCAAGAGCAGATGGCCTGCCAAATGAGATATTTGGAGGCGAACTTCGACATTTTCTTCTTCTTAAATTTGTCGTCCACATAGAACTTGCTTTTGCCGGTGAAAAACTCCAACCCCGGAATTTGCTTAAAATCGGCTTTTATATACGTTTCGTCGTCCATCACACAGCAGCCATATTTTGTCAGCATCTTCTCGTAGAGCTTCCGTGCCCGAGTTTTAGCCGTCGATTGTTGCCGCTCATCGCGGTTTGGGAAGTTCTGTACCTTGTATGTATGTAGTCCAGCTCTCTTCTTTGCGTTCTGGACGTAGCTCTGCGACATGCCGATCTTTTTAGCCAAATCACGGCTTGAGACGTTGGGATTTGCTTTAATCATCCGCTTCACCTTTCCCTCCGTCTTTTTGTTCTCCGGTCCCGGTTTTCTTCCAGCTCCTTTGCCGTGGTCCAACGTCAACCGCTCCTGGAACCGCTTCAACACTCTGGAGACGGTTGAATGGTGAATGTTCAACATTTTTCCCAACTGCCGGTTCGACAGGTCAGGAAATTCCAGGTGTTTGGAAAGAATTTGTTCTCTCGACTCGCGTTGGTTCACCTACATTTTCGTTGAATCGAAAAACACGACTTCGAGTTTGACAGCATGTAAAGAATACACATCAATGAGAAAGTGTGCAAAATTTGGTTGATTTTTACCCAATGGTAAAAAAGTTATGCCCTGTTTAATGTGTCGCAATAATTTCGTGTTCGCCCTTTAATCCTGTAGCAATGAGCTTGTATTGGGTGGCATATACTTTAGTTTAATGTTAGGATTTCCAATGGCTGGTGGATGGGAGGGAGCGTTGTCCAATAACAGCAAACCTTTAAATCCAATATTTTGGGCTGCGCCAAACTTCTCTAGCTTCGGTGCAAAAATCCAGTCTGCAAAAAGTTTTTGAGTCATCCAACCCCTTTTGTTGCTCCGGTAATGCTTTTCTTTTTGCAATTTGTTAATTCAGATTTAGATATTATTTATAACGAGTGGTTTCGTCATTAAGGATCCTGTTACGTTAGAGCAAAACAGGATGGAAAATCCTTTTTTATCCGCTTTGGATCCTGGAAATGTTTTTAGATGCTAAGACCTTTGGGGGACTTTTTACAGAAAAGTTTTTTCTCATCGCAGTTAAAAACTTGGTCGAGACAAAACTGCCACTTTCTATTTCTTTTTCAACCAGGGAACCAGGCTGCAGATTCAGTATCAGCTGATGCCATTTCACCGTGTAGACGTACATTATGGATTCCAAATTGTTTCTTAAACCTATTGAACCATCCCTTTGTGGCGTTGAACTGTATGCCTTCCACCTCCGACACTTCTGATTTATATTTATAAAATGCGTAGTGTTGAATTCAATTGGAAACACCTTGTTGGTAGTATCTTCGATTAACGCTTTAAGTGCTACTTCCATATCTAGAAAAACTGGATCTCGTAGCTTACAAATATTTTTTTCCAATCGTAGAAGTGGCAGAAGCAAGTTCTGTAAGTTTAGACTTTTTTTTGAGGATATACCGGATGCACGCTTCGGTTTTGTTATATTTTCGAGCAACTTCTGCTTGCAACAATCCTTTCTTTTCAATAAAGTCGATAATTTGATCAAAAATTGAGCCACTAGCACAAGTGAGCTAACTAGTAAAGGTCTCTAGATATAGCATTCTTTAATTGGAGGCTCATATGCACACTAGCGCCATTTAGTGAATTGCGAACTTATGTGACTACCACCCGGAAGGGCTTGGTCACTAGCACAAGTTTGTTCAAGAAAGCAATGTCCTAACTGATAAAACGCTAAAGATATAGCATAATAAAACTGAAACCCTATATACACACAAGCGCCGCGCAGTGAGAGAATTCCAAACAAATTTGCCCACTGTTCGGAAGGACTTGGCCACTAACACATGTTTGCTAAAGAAAGCAGTGTCCTAATTAGTAAGATTCTCGAGATATAGCATAATAGACCAGCAGGCTCATATGCACACTAGCGCCACACAGTGAGTGAGTTCCAAACACATGTGACTACCACCCGAAAGGACCTGACCACTAGCACAAGTTTGTTGAAGAAAACATCGTCCTAACTAGTAAGGCTATCGAAATATAGCAATCACAAATTGGAAGATTATATGCACACTAGCGCCGTATAGTGACCGAATTCGGAACTTCTGTGACCACCTCTAGGAAGGACTTGGCCACTAGGACAAGTTTACTCAAGACTAATATGTCCTAACTGCTGAGGCTCTCGAGATATCCTAGGATTAAACCAATTACCCCTTACACAACGCGTCACAGCACTCATATTTCGTAGCTCGAAAAAAGCGCTTCTAGCGGTGAACTTCCCAACTAAACCGAAATCCAATGACAAAGATTTGTTGATCCAACCCCGTACAACAATTCTGCTGAAGACTGTAGATATTTATTAATTGAAACAACAATAGACCTCATTTCTCCCAATTAATGGTATCGATCTTTACAGTTTGCCCGAAAAGAACGAAACCGTAGAAATTGAGACCGTGAAGAACGAAACCGAAAAAAACGGGACCCGACTGTTTTTTCCTGTTCCGCTCCGCGTTTGTAAGTGCGCTCCCCCCCTCTCAATCCGTATTTAAAGCCGTTTTCTGCTATTCATTGGCTGAGGCCCTCGAATATTTCGTCTTGGAGGGTGAAACCATGCCTTCGACATAAAGGTGCAACCCGAGGACTTTCTTCCATCACACGTACAATGCGCCTTAGACTGTGTTTATCATGTCACTAGCAAAAAATTACCGTACACTCAAATTTCGCAATTATCAGTGTAATATGGGACCAACCGCGAGCACTTTTAATTATTTTTACTTTTCACATCATAGGAAAAAAAAACCCTGAGCGAAACACTGCCTATGAAATCTCAAGACTGCACTTTTTCAAAATTGCATGTTTAACAAACACCTGAAGAAACTCCTGTTTATCAACTTTGGAGAGGTCATCCGTTTTCACAACAAAACACCCCGACAGTGTGTTGGTGTCATCACAAATCGACCCTGCAGCAATAGTATTGTTGCCAACTAGCCGCCAATCGTTGGTCGCGCAAAAAAGGCAACATCAGCAAGAAAACGACAGCAAAGAAGCCATCCAAGATAAGTGATCTCCAGGAAAGATTCAACAATGATTTCAACACCTTCCACTGCACCGATGTAACACTTGACTTTACCGCCACTGCCGAACTCATTTATTCCCGGTTGATACGTTTTTTCCGCAGTTAATCGGACCGTCCGCAGACACGCGCCTTTTTCTTTCTCTATTTATCTCTACCTCTTTCGACGAGACATACATCGAGGCGGACACAAAGCAATTCTTCACATTATCCCGGATCTTCATTCCATAAACACCAACGAACAATATGTAACCGAAATAATAGATACCGCGCTATGATCGCAGCTATTCGCAACCAAACAATTAATTACCGAAACTATTGATAACGCACTAACGTTTGCATTGAAAGATAATTGCTTTTCATAAATTTCCCATGGAATTTAATTATTTAAGCTTATTTGCAAAAAAAAATCTACGCCCTTGCGAGCGGCCTTCCGGCAGTTAACCGGAACATTCGCCATGGCGGACGAAAACATGCGTGTAGGCATGTTTTTGAGTTCTTTCTTCGTTTTATTTATCAATTCCTCCTCAGTTTTCGCGACAAAATTGTTGCAGTAGATCTTACGCTTCAGGATGATATTCAGGTCGCTATTCAGCCGCTCCATCTCCTCCAACGATCGCTTCGAGTAGTGGGCCGACGCCAGATCCGACCAGAACACCGCGTCTTCGCCCTTATGGTATTTCTTGATGAACGACGCAACTTCCGGCAGGCATTTCGTACTATAAATTTTCCCTTTCACGGCCAGTCCGGAGCGAAAGAAGAGCGGCTTTTACATCCCCTTTTCGCTGATTGTCAGCCACAGCCAGATCTTGGGGAACTTGGTGTGTGAAATGAACTTCACCTCGGAGCTCACTTCCTTCGTGGGGGAAGTAAAATACGAAGTGCCCTGCCAGTCGTTGCCATCCAGGGTGAGATAGATCTCGTCGTCCATCACCACCGCCACGTTGCGATTCACCGGGAAAATCGAGTAGACCATCTTTTCAGCCGCTGCCGCTGCGTCATTGCCTGCAGCTTCGAAACCAGTGGACGTGACTTCAGCTTCCAGACATGTATGTTCATGTTCGCCAGGTACTGTTTCATTGTTTGGCCGGTTGAACCGACCCCCGGCCAAGCGCACGCAGCGATGTAGCCACTTTTCCCTTGGTCTTCCTCTTCAGAATCCTTCGGAGCTTCTTGTCGCTCAGGGTCGTCGGCCGTCCGGAATCGGGCTTTCTTTCGATGCTCTGATTATACATAAGTCTAATAGTTCCAAGATGTTGTAGATGCCGGAACGGGCGTATCCGGCGTCCACAAAGTGCCGCACGATGTACGTTTTCGACGCGGCGGGGTGCCGTTCATTGAACGCGTACACTTCTGAACGGAGTTGCTTCACTGTTTTTGCCATCACGGTTAGAGTTCGACTGATAGAGCTGTCAAATTTTATCTGCTGATTCATGGGTTACTATGATTTATGCTGCATGGGTAGTTTCGACAGTGTGGGTGAAGGTAAAACCGTGAAAAATCGGCAATGTAGTCCATTTTTTTTTAAATGCAAACGTTATTATCACAACTAGATATGTAGCTTATCGCCTGCTCTAAACTTACTGTTCTAAAAGCTTTTGCACAGATGTAACAGAGTGTTCCGATCAAAATTTGGTCAAACAGTTATGTGTATGAGTCGATCAAAGTTTTTATTAACAAGTCAAATTCTTTTTATTTTTCAAGTTCAGTTAATACAGAATACAGGAGGAATAGTCAGCTAAGCTTCCTTTTTACCAAATGTGAATTGCCGGGTCTTTCGTTTAACACCCGCCATAAGATTTTGAACAATCTCCTTGTCCACTTTTGTCGTCGCAGAACGTCAGTTTGTCTTGAACTGTTTCTCGCTCACAACAGCTTTTTGAGTCTTCTTAAGGTTCCGCTTGACGATGGCTCAATATTGTTCGATTCGCTTCGGAGCTCTGGCTTGTTGGGAGGGTTCTTGTCCTTGGGCACCACTTGAACGTTGTTGGCAGCATACCACTCCTTGGCTTTTTTTCCGTAATGGCAAGATGCCAAATCCGGCCAAAATAGAACGAAACAATTGTTTCGCTCACTGGCTCAGATAAGTTTCCTGGTTGACGGTTCCGGTCGGAATGTTAACTTTGCTCTTCGAGCCACAGGTACAGATGGCCTGCCACACCAGATATGTCTTCGCGAACTTTGACAGTTTAATGAGCTTGAAAATATCTGCCACCTTTCCCCGTCCGGTTGTCGTATAAAATTCCTGTCCATGAAGCTGTTTAAAGTCTACCCTGATGTAAGTTTCATCGTCCTGTACCACGCAATTAAACTTCGTCAGCATCGTCGTGTACAACTTGCGCGATCGTGCGTTGGCCGACGTGTTTTGTTTATCGTCGCGATTTGGAGTCACCACTTTCTTGTAAGTCGACAGTCCAACTAGTTTTTTAGCTCTGTCCACGGTTGAAGGCGCCACTCCCTGCTTCTTTGCGACATCTCTGACGGAGAGGTTGGTGTTCCGCTCGAAACAGCGGGCAACTCTTTTTGTCCTCGCTGTGGCCTCCGGCTTTCAATTTCCCCCCGATCAAGCCTTCCTGGCTGTCGACAAATGTTCACCGAACACTTTTAATACGTTGGTAACAGTTGATTTAGCCACATTCAAAAAATTTCCAACTTGGCGTGAGAGTAGTTTGGATTTTCGCCATGCACGTGCAATATTTTGATGCGTTGCTTCTCTTCCTTCGACGACATATTGATAACTTAAGTGCTAATCTCAGACCAAAACAGAGGCATGATACTGCATGCACACATATTCAAAATGAGGGCTGTGCAAAATTTTGTAATGCACGATGAAAGGATATTTAAGTGATATTTTTCGATGTATGTGCCATTTTAGCATAAGTATGATTATGTGGTAAGTATATCCATACCCTATGACTGGAGGGTCAAGAAATCTCGCTCACTGAAAAATTCCTTGTCTAAACTGCGAATCGAGCCCAGCCACCAATCCAGCATGATGTTGCTTCGTAGCAGAGCCTTTGCCGACTGAGCTAAGGGAGTACCCTAAGTGAATCATATAATGAAATTAAATATACGCTCTCTCTCTCTCTCTCTCTCTCTCTCTCTCTCTCTCTCTCTTTCTCTCTCTGACTCGAAGCATGTCATTTTTCACCACTCGAACCCCATTCCGAACGTAACGTCTTCCGAAAATGCCAACATAAGCCACCGGAGACGACATAAGAGGCGACACTCTTACGAGCCTTTGAGGTATTCTGCCCTGCTGCTCAGGATTCTAGCTCGCAGTCAACAAAAGAACCCATCTGATTCAATATATGTATCTCCGGTCGCCAGCCACAATATCGCTTACCGCCTGTTTCATCCCTCGATATTTGCCGGCATTTTGATGCAATAAATGGAGAAAAAAACACTGAGAATAAGAATTCCCTGCCATTGATCGAAGGAACACAGAATGCCACGGGACGGGAGTTGCTTTCCGGATTCAATTTTTCTCGTGGTATGTCTCAGTTATCGTACCTTGTACCCATGAACACATGACATATTCGTGCTCCAACCTATACTTCGGACCACCTGGCTGGCCGGTGTCTCTTAGCTTTCACATTATTGCCTTTTCAGCTCAAGGGGACACGAAAGGGTAAGAAAGATGGTCGGGGAAAAAAGGTTATGCATGCATAATAGAACGGAATGGGGGAAAGCATAAGGTTATGAATAACATGTATACATTTAGTTTGGCAAAAAAATGGCATGCAAACCGTCGACGGTTGGTTGTTGGTGTCGTTCGTCACAAGTCGGCTTACTTCTTGGACTGCAGCTGAATCGGGTGGGCGGAGAAAACGACCAGAAAGTGAAGTGTCATGATTGATTTTGCACAGCAAGGATAATGGCGAAAATGTGGCTCTCCGTTGATGGGTGCGATGATGATGACTGAGCGGATTGTTGTTATTTTGCTGCTCGGAATGCCATTACCAACGACGGAGAAATATGCCAGTAATGGATGATTGCAATCAGTTTCTGGCTTACTTGGATTTGCATACCGAAGCTTGACTGAGTTTTGATTTGTGTACACTTCCTGATTGCATTTTTACTTCTGGGATGGTTTTTCTTCTTTTGAAGCATTGAAATATATTTCTGCTATTGAGACCCAGTCATGATCCAACTAGCATTGTCAATCGATGTTACGTTGCCATTATTATTGTGAGGACCATTATGCATATGGGTCATTCACCCGAAATGACCACATCCCTTGTAGTCAACCTCATCAGATTTGAACCAAAGTTTGCTATCTATTTGTAAAAATTTCATTTTTAGTTTTGATAGGAAAACCCCTTGGTCTAGGGGGAGGTAGCTTATTGAATCTTCCGGTCCGCCTCTAAGCATCTTGCTAAAAGCTACCAGGTGGGTCTCCACCGATTGCCTGAATCTGCCAAAAACGTCTGCCATGAGTTATCTCAAATTGTAATAAGGTCTGTATCCACATTAGGTGGTGGTGAAAAGGATATTAACGAAAAACCCAAATCTTTCCATTCGAACGGTGGCTCATAAAATAGGGATGTCGCCTGGTTTTGTCCAAAAATCAAAACAACGTTTGGGACTTAAGTCATATAAAGTAAAAACAGTTCCAAATCGCAACGACAAACAGAACTGGGCAGCAAAATCACGAGTTCGACGTTTGTACTGCGAATATTTGACGAAGTTTTCATGCGACGATGAAACTTATGTCTTGGAGGATTTCAAGCAGCTTCCAGGGCTGGCTTTTTATTCTGCTATGGCTAGAAATGCTACAGCTGAGCATTTCAGAACGAAGAAAGCATCAAAATTTCCCAAAATACCTTGTGTGGCAAGCACTTTTAGTAAATCTAAGTAAAGTAAATCTTTCGTCACTACTGGCACAATCAACAAGGAGATCTATCAGAAAGAGTGTCTGCAGAAGCGATTGCTATCCTTCATCAAAAGTCACAAAGAAAAACCTTTGTTCTGGCCCGATTTGGCATAATGCCACTATGCTAAAACTGTGATGGAGTGGTACCAAGCAAATCAAGTGAACATTGTACCAAAAACCTCAAACCCGCCAAATTGCCCAGAGCTACGACCAATCGAGAGATATTGGGCTCTGATGAAGCGGAAGATTTCTGGAAAGAAGCAAGCAATCAAAGACATCAAACACTTCCAGCAAATTTGAACAAAGACAGCTTCTACGATTTCTGAAGAGTCTGTACAAACCCTAATGGACGGAGTTAAGCGCAAAGTTCGAAAATTTTATGCAAATACCGAATAACTATGTTTTGTCTTCACAAATTGTTAAAACACATCTTATGAATCTGAAATAAACAACTACGATCTAAATATAATGCGAAATTTATGTTTTATTCATGTTTCGGGGTGTCCGGATTATTGCGGATACAGACCTTATGCTGCCTGCCATATCACGAAACATTGCGATTGGTTGAGCGGGTTGAAGATAATGAAATCATTTGGACATCAGTAGAAGTATAATAAATATAAAAAACTACATGGACAGCCTAATGTAGTTGTGCGCAAATGTGACGTAGGACTTCGTAGCAATGTGTAATGAATGTTATAATCATATGTTTCAATATTTCGTGACAATCGCCATTTGCAAAACTTCTATTTGGCATGCTGCTGTTGGCACAAGCTCGCTTTATATTTGCGCTTCGGAAACATATAGATAAATTACCGAGCAGTGTTTGAAATTGTGCAAAAGATTTAAGGTATGCGGCAAAGAGAATCTGAAACTTTTTTAGCCACCACTGGTTTCCAATTGACAAGAATTTGGAACGTTATGCTAGATATATTCCAATCTAAACAAACTCGTCAACTGGAAAAATCAAATTGGTCGTCTTGGACGGATTTAAATGGTCCATGTTTGATTGAACTTCTTTGGATCTGTCGTATGGCCAACTCACATCTTTACTAATGTTGTGCGATAATTCATAAGCCAGCAATACTATAGCGTCATATACATGCAACAGTTTTTAGCAAATATTAGGTGCGCAACTAAGTTCTCGCTGTTTGTTGGTGATAAAGGAACTTTATTTTGAAAACAAAGGTTACAAACGAATTATTCAAAGTATTGCCCATCACTAGCTACGACTTTTTCCCATCTTTCTGGTAGAACGTGAATACCATTTCGATAGAACTGTTCGTCTTTTGATGCTATCCAAGAATCAAGCCATTTTGAGATGTCATCATATGAGTGGAATTGCTGACCAGTGAGACCATGTGCCATCGAACGGAACAAGTAATAATCGGACGGTGCAATATCAGGAGAATATGGCGGGTGGAGTAGGACTTCCCATTTGAGCGTTTCCAAGTAGGTTTTCACGGGTTTCGCAACGTGAGGTCGAGCGTTGTCATGCTGAAGAATCACTTTTCCGTGTCTGTGCTCGTATTGTGGCCGTTTTTCGTGCAGTGCTAGGCTCAATCGCTTCAATTGAGTTCGATACCGTTCCCCGGTTATGGTTTCGTTTGGTTTCAACAGCTCATAATAAATAACACCAACTTGGTCCCACCAAATACACAGCAAAACCTTCACAGCGTGAATATTCGGCCTAGGCGACGATGTTGAAGCATGCCCGGGAAGTCCCCATGAATGTTTCCGTTTTGGGTTACTGTAATGAATCCATTTTTCGTCACCCGTCACAATGCGATGTAGAAAACTCTTCCTTTTTTGCCGCTGGAGCAGTTGTTCACAGACGAAAAAACGACGCTCAACATCTATTGGCTTCAAATCGTAAGGAACCCAAGTTCCTTGCTTTTGAATCAGTCCCAACGCATGCAATCGCTTAGAAACAGCTTGGCGGGAAACTCCTAATCCTGAACCAAGCTCATCTTGCGTTTGACACGGATCCTCATCGAGCAATGCCTCCAATTCAGAGTCTTCGAAGTTTTTTGGCCTTCCTTCACGCGGACGATCATCAACACTGAAATCACCGTTTTTGAAGCGACGAAACCAATCACGACACGTTGTTTCACTCAGAGCAGCATCACCGTAAACTTTTTGGAGCTCTCGATGTGTTTCAGCCGCCGTTTTCTTCGAATGAAAGAAGAAAATCAACACTTCCCGCAAATGACGATTATTTGGCACGAAATCAGACATCTTCAAACAACCAAAATGTATAACACTAAACCAAAATCACTGATTTGGGAAAGCGGTTTGTTTACCATATGTCTGAGCTTGGTTTATGACGGTTGAAATGTACAACATTCGACCAGCACTTACTACTGGCGCCATCTATTGCTGAACAGCGGGAACTTAGTTGCGCACCTAAAGGGCGATACGGTCAAAATTTGGTCAATATCAACTTGACGTATTTCTTTCAATTTTGCATTTAAAAAACCTGAACACCCCTCATTTTGAAGGTGTGTGTGTGTAGAATGTTGCTCCTATTTTGATTTTGGAATTCACTCTTCAGTTGTCAAAATGCCGTCCAAGCAAGAAGAGCAGCGTATCAAAATTTTGCTCGCACATCGCGAAAATCCGAGCTACTCGCACGCAAAGTTGGCAAAATCCCTAAAAGTTGTCAAATCAACCGTTACAAATGTAATTAAAGTGTTTGGGGAACGTTTGTCGACAGCCAGGAAGTCTGGATCTGGGGGAAATCGAAAACCGGAAGCCGCTGAGACGACAAAGAGAGTTGCCGGTAGTTTCAAGCGAAACCCTAACCTATCTCTCCGAGATGCCGCAAATAAGCTGGGTGTATCGTCTACAACCGTGCATCGAGCCAAAAAACGAGCCGGACTATCGACTAACAAGAAGGTAGTGACTCCAAATCGCGATGATAAACAAAATACGACGGCCAAAGCGCGATCCCGGAGGCTGTACACGACGATGCTGACGAAGTTTGACTGCGTGGTAATGGACGACGAAACCTACGTCAAAGCCGACTACAAGCAGCTTCCGGGACAGGAGTTTTATACGGCAAAAGGAAGGGGAAAGGTAGCAGATATTTTCAAGCACACGAAACTGTCAAAGTTCGCAAAGAAATATCTGGTTTGGCAAGCCATCTGTACCTGTGGCTTTTTTTTATATAATCTTTATTATACGTCGGCCT
The DNA here is from genome assembly GCA_024533555.2 of Aedes koreicus. Lineage (NCBI taxonomy): Eukaryota > Metazoa > Arthropoda > Insecta > Diptera > Culicidae > Aedes > Aedes koreicus. The sequence goes on from JAHHFK020003779.1 coordinate 850,385, forward strand.
ATTTCCTCACATGGTGACAATCACCAACGCCAGGAAGACGACTCCACCACCTGGACCCTACCTAACGACTCATGAATATGAACCGGGACAAACGGCTTTACTTCCCTTCCGAAGGAAGACGTGACCAGATTTTTTCGCCTCAGAAAAACCACCGACGTCGACTGGGATTGAACCCAGACCCTACTGGGGTGCCAAGTAGCAGTCACGCTTACCACTACACCACCGACGCCGGCTGTATACCTGTGGCTTAAAAAGCAGCATTTTCATAGCTTCCGGGACTGTCAACCAAGAAATTTACGTGAAAGAGTGTTTGAATAAACGTCTGCTGCCTTTCCTGAAGAAACACGGTTGTTCCGTACTGTTTTGGCCGGATTTGGCATCTTGCCATTACGGTAAAAAGGCCATGGAGTGGTACGCCGCCAACAACGTGCAGGTGGTTCCCAAGGACAAGAACCCTCCCAACACGCCAGAGCTCCGCCCAATTGAGAAATACTGGGCTATTGTCAAGCGGAACCTAAAGAAGACCAAAAAAACTGCTAAGGACGAGCAGCAGTTCAAGGCAAACTGGCTTTCTGCGGCGAAGAAGGTGGACAAGGTGGCTGTACAAAATCTGATGGCAGGGGTCAAGCGTAAGGCCCGGCAATTCGGATTTGGAAAAGCGGAAGCCTAACTGAATATTTTTCCTGAATTTTATACTAATTTAACTTGAAAAAGAAATTTAATTTGATTTTTTAAATAAACGATTTCACCGATTTACACGCGTTTTCCCTTTAATACTTTTAACTTTTTATATTTTATATTTTAGAGTTTTTGGCCCCGGTAAGGTTTGTTGTTCGGGGGGGGAATTTCTTTTGGGGGGTGTGTGGGGGTGGTGTGTGTGTGTGTGTGTGTTTTTTTTTTTTTTTTTTTTAGACGGGATGGAAAATCTGCAACCAGACACCTGAAGAACTCAGGGTGTGGGGATGAGGGTGCCAACTCCTCGACCCACTAAAAACCCACCCGTGCCTTTAGCCCTGGTCCCTCCCCGGAACCACCTTTCAGTATTACTTCGGGGAGGGGGCTATTGTGCTTGTTAAGCACCCACTATGTCTGACTACTTAGGGCTTTAGTAGTTAGGTGGTCCCTGCGACCTGCCTTTGGTCGTTTCGCCATTTTTGTTGGAGATCAAGGACGATCTGGGAGGCTGCTACGCATACCGCGTCCCAGACGTCCCGGTCTTGACACATCCTCTGGACCAAGTTATCCGGAGTCGTGTCGCGACCGCATACGGCCATCATGCCGGATCTCGCGCCGTCGAAGCGAGGACAACATACACGGAGGATTACCCTCTCGAGCACCTTACCCGCTGTATCCAACAGACATATTGGTCTATATGTCGATGGATCTCCTGGTGGCTTCCCTGTCTTTGGTAGCAACACAAGGGTCTGAATTTTCCAGGCGTCTGGGAAGACGCCCTCGTCCAGACACTTTTGCATCACCACCCTGAACATTCCGGGATCCAGCAAGATAGCCGTCTTGATGGCCAGGTTCGGAATACCATCCGGTCCCGGCGCTTTGTTCACCTTTAGCGACTTTGCTATCGCAATGAGTTCATCATTCGTCACCGTCGCCTCGTCGCCGACCCCCGTTGTGCCGTTGTCGGTGCCCACGTGGTCACGGGTGTTCGGCTGAGCCGTCCACCCTTCCGTCGCTATGACAGCGTTAAGGTCTGGGATACTGGAACGCTGGTCATGGGATACGTCTACGGCGGCGGGGGGCCATGGACTTGGGTCGTGGCTCGGAAAGAGTCCCCCAACGATCACCTGCAGCAGCTCTGATGAACGCTCGGTTGGAGCCGCCGATCCTCTGGTTTTGGCCATTACAACCCGGTAGGCGTCACCCCACGGATTCGTATTGGCCTTCTGACACAGACCCTCGAAGCAGGCTCGCTTGCTGGCCTTTATCTCCCTCTTTAGTGCGGCCTTCGCGGCGACTAGCGCCCCTCTACGCTCGATTCTATCGGCGTCTGACCGCGCTCTTTGCACCCTCCGTCTTGCGTGGAGGCATGTTCTTCGGAGGTCGGCGATCGACTCCGTCCACCAATACACCGGCGATCTTCCATTCCTCGGTTTGACTTCCCTCGGCATGGTCGCATCGCACGCTCGTGTAAGTGTCATAACGAGTCTTTCGCCGCAAGGTTCCTGGGTTTCGCGTAAGTTTCGTTCCCTCTCAAGCGCCTCTTTAAAAACCTCTACATCAAAGTAGGACGTCCTCCATCTGCGGGCGAATGGAGTGGATGCTCCTCCTTCCGCACGCTGCCTTGTATTGTGGACGATACAATAACGTACCGCCAAGTGGTCGCTATGGGTGTAGCCATCATCCACCCTCCAATTGCTAATTAGCCCAGGACTGCTAAATGTTATATCGATAATCGATTCCGCTCCATTTCTATGGTAGGTACTCGTGGTACCCACGTTGGCTAGGTCTACATTGAGCCTAGCCAAGGCCTCCAGAAGAATCTGGCCCCTAGGGTTGGTAAGGCGGCTCCCCCACTCGAGCGCCCAAGCGTTGAAGTCCCCCGCTATTACCAACGGGTTCAGGCCAGTTAGCTCCGTTGTCATCCGATCAAGCATATTGGAAAACTGTTCGATCGACCACCTTGGCGGTGCGTAGCAGCTGCAGAAGAACACTCCATTCACTTTTACAACCACGAAGCCTTCGTTTGTGTTGGACACAACCTCCTGAACCGGGTACTTACCCGTCGTCCATAATGCCGCCATATTAGCCCTGTCCGCAAACCAGTTCCCGTTGCCGGGTGGGATGCGGTATGGGTCGGAAATTATGGCGATATCCGATGCCGACTCGCTAACTGTCTGACACAGCAGTTGCTGGGCTGCCTCACAATGGTTCAGGTTTAGTTGGGTTACCTGCATTACGGTTGGCTCGTTGGTATACCCTTAGCGGCCGGGCACTTGCCCCCCCCCCCCATGACGTGCTTATCGTCCGGTTTTCCGGCGCACATCAAGCATTTGGGGGGGACCTTTGCAATCCCGCGCCTTGTGGCTAGTGCTGCCACACCTTCTGCACATGTTGCTCCTATCTGGGCCTTTGCATTCCCAGGACATGTGCCCGCTCTCTAGGCATCTGAAACATGCCTTCGGCGGCTGGTGCAGGCTTAGTGGGCATATTGACCATCCCACCTTCACCTTCGCCACTTTCAACGCCGCGTCTGCGTCGACTGCCGCTACCTTCAGGGTTGCCTCCTGGGTCCCAAGTGGACCCTTCCTCAGACGTATGTCTGCGGCGGCAACCTCGACCTTGCACTGTTCCTTCAGTGCAGTGGAGATCTCGTCTGCCTCGGTGATCTCATCCAGGTTTTTACACTGGATCGTCACCAGCGAGACGAGGGCGCGCACCTCCACACCCTCACCTAAGGCCTGTTTTGCCAGGTCTCTATACGCCGGGCCCTTAAGCGTTGTCGCTTTTTTAAGCTCCAGGAGCATTTCGCCGGTGCGGGTACGGCGTATACTCCGCACGTCGGCGCCTAGGCCTGCCAGTTTAGCGTCCCCGCGCATCGCTTTCAAGACCTCGGAGTACTTTGACGCCTCGGTCTTAACGATGAGGGCCTCTCCGCGGTTACGCTTGCGGGCCACCTGTCACTTATCTTTTTCTTTTTTAGTTTTATTTCTTTTTTTCCTCACTTTATTCCATGGGGCTTCCCTGCCCCGCCTGGGGTCATCGCTAGTCCCCCTCCTAGCACTGGCATCTGCCTCTGTGCTGGTTATGGCTGTTGTTGTCATTGGAGCCCTGCCGCTTGGGCCCCCTTCGGCGCTTGAGACAACACGCGAGCTGGTTGGCGCGCCTTTCGCGCTGGGCTTAGCGCCGGGGCCTCTCTCTTCGCGAGAAGCCGAAGCTGGTCGCGAGGATGGACCCTCTGACCCCGCCGCCACGTTCGCATAGGTTCGTTTCCCCTTTGGGGCTTCCGACACGATGCGCTTCTTAGAAGCGCCGGGTGCCGTCTCGCCCGGGGACTGCCTAGCCCGCTTGGAGGTCCCCGCCCCCATGGATAGGGTGGACTCTCCGACGGAGACGGATGATTCCGTCTGCGTCTGCTTCGAGGCAATGTCCCTCGCCCTTTCGGTGGCCGCTAGCCGTGCCAACTCTTTGGCACTTTGCTCGGCTAGCAGTTTGGCCTCCAGCTCCTCCCTCTCCTTGCATGCAGCCTGCACTGTCATGCGTAGCCTAAGAAGGCTCAATTTTAGGTCTTTCGCAATGTTGTTGCGCGACTGTGTGTGTGTGTGTGTGTGTGTGTGTGTGTGTGTGTGTGTGTGTGTGTGTGATGTGTGTGTGGAGAGAGAGAGAGAGAGAGAGAGAGAGAGAGAGAGAGTGTGATCATATGTGTGTATGTGTATGAGCGTATGACTCTGTGTCGGCGCGCCTTTCTTCTCTTTTCAGAGAGCAAGTTATGGCGCTATAACCATAAGCCTTAAAAGGCTAGGACAAGAGTTAGTGCAACAAAAGGTGCTACACCCAGGGATTTGGAGCTTGAATACAAGTAGGAAACGCCTGTGTGGACAAGGAAGGAGTGCATTAACTTTCTTAGCTTCGTCACTCCCAACGACCAATATACATATAAATATACATTTGCTTTCTCGCCAAGGAAAGCCTCCCGCATAATCCCATCCAACTTCCAACTCCAGATGTCTATGAAGGTAGCATGAAGTCTCAGCATCTTCTTAAGTAGACATCTAATCAACACTTCCCTCCCATCCCTTGCTGATCATAAGGACCTGGCCAGGTGTTGTGCAAAGAGATCGATGGATGAAGAGCCTGTCACACCCAAGGCAGCTCTTCTGGCGCTTCCATCATCTCTACAACAGCCGACTCAGGATTGTATATGGTCAGAAAATGCTATGCTATGCTATGCTATCTGCTTTAATGATTTGCAGTGGGAGATTGTAGATCATTGTGTTGTGGTAAAACTTGAATGACTTCTGACGGATTCTTTTGTAATTTGGGAACCTGAAGGATCAATGCTATCTTGGGTTCGACATAGTCGAGCGCTTGTTCTGGGAATTGCGTGGTGATTCCTTGTTCATGCAATATGGATTCGATTGCTAGAATTTCATGTAGAGTCAGCAGCTTGCTATTCGGCAGTGCAACTTTCGTTTTAATTATGGTGTCCAGTATGTCTTCTATAAACCTATTTGTTGTGTCCATGTAAAGTAGCAATGTTAAGGAGTCATACTCTTCCAATAAAATTTTGTTTTCCAAATGTTGGTGTTCTATGAGCGTGTTGATTGCATCCGTCATTTCCTTCATTCTATTGTTGACCATCCTGTTTATTTTGTTGGTGTTTGGGGGGGGGTTTGGTGTGTGGTTTATGGGGGTTTGGGGGGGGGGGGGGTGGGGGTGCCTTGTGGTGTTTTGGGGGGGGGGGGGTGGGGTGTTGTTTTTTTTAAGGCTTTTTTTTGTGGGGGGGGGTGTGGGGGGTGTGTGTTGTGTTGGGTTTTTGGTTGGTATATTTGTTTTTTTGTGTGGGGGTTGGTTGGGTGGGTGTTTTTTTTTGTGGGTGTGTTGTGTTTTTTTTTAGTGTTTTTTTTTGTGTGTTGGGCAGGGTCCAGCATTTTCGAAAGACATAAAGGAAGGTGAACTCATCACGGACTCATTTTTTTTCGAGCAGTTTCATCTTCGATTTATTCATCGCACTTCTCTTCAACGAGTCTAATAACCACTCCTCCTGTCAAGAACGATTTGGCTATAGTCGTAATTAGTTTTTTGGAATTCATGAATTCACTTCACTTGAAAGGAGGTTTGCTTCAATTGACGCGATGAATGACTCGGAATCAGTCTCATTCATTTGTTCCAACGGGTCGCGTCACTTCGTTTTTTAGAATCAAAATTTTGTATCGGTGAGTCATGGATTGTCCAGGAGCATCTTCCACTCCGAAAGGGGAGAAAAGGAAAGTTGATGGTAGTACGCTGGCTGAAAAGGCAGCTAAATTCATAATACGTGATGGAGAGAAAGCTGTCTGCAACATCGATAATGGAAGTGGATGCACCTATATTCAGCGAAAACTGGATATTAACAATTTTGTGCGACATTTCCGAACACGCCACACGGAAAAAGCAAGTGCTGAAGGATTGCAGAAGGACGGAACACCAGCAACAAAAAAGCCAAGGCTTGTTGCAAAACGGCCTTGCGCTATCGACAAGCGAACTATAGTCGAAGCTTCAGTCAAGTTGGTAGCTAACCACAATCTACCTATTTCATGTTTCGAGTGGGAAGCTATGCGCCTTCTATATGATCCGCTGACGGCTGCTGTTGGTATGTCAATGGATACTCGCATCTTAAAGGGCCATGTTACAGTCAGTGCGGATCTGATTAAAGATGCAATAGCCAATGAGATGAAGGGATTATTAGTCTCGTTGAAAATTGATTCTGCTTCACGCCACAACAGGCACGTTTTAGCTATTTTGGCTAGATATATGGTGAACGAAAGAATCGTCACGCGAACGCTGGGTAAGTAATATATTACAAACCCGGACAAAAATACTGCTTTATATGATGAAGGATTCTTATTTCAGCCTATGTTATTTAAAGCCTCATTGGCTAATAAGCAACTTTCAGTCAGATCTCCTACTACATGGTGGGTGCTATCACTCACATAGTCTGATTTCTCGACTGCCTTTCAACCCAATTTAGCTAGCTTTTGACAAACATCCCATACACCCTACATCAGTATCATTCGATGTATGACAGGAGAAAAATCGGGTAGAGAGAACCCTCCATCTTGTAGTAGGAAACCTGATTGTGCTTGAAATCCTTCAATTAAAACGTGTGAATCAATAGTGTACTGAGTACTGATTCTACCGAAATAAGAACTTAGTTTCAGAATGCTGTACAGTTTTACAAAAAAAAAGTATATTTCATTGTTTTCCTTAGGAGTGGTTGAAGTTAAGGAGAGACAGACTGCAAGCTTCTTAAAAGACCAGATTTTGGGAGTCATTCAAAGCTTCGGATTGACTACGACTCAAATATTTTCAATAACGTGCGACAACGGTGCTAATATGCTGGCTGCAGTACGGCAGTTGAAGCAGCAGTACGAAGCCGACTGTATGTCGGTCTACGACTCTATCGATGATCCAATCGACGAGGACAATAGAAGACAACAGGAATCACTAACAGCAGCCTTGAGTGATCAGTTACAGGAGCACCTCAACCTAGTCCGTTGCGCGGTACACACATTGCAATTGGCCATTTTGGACGTAGTTAACAAATCGGATGAGGGTGTGCGGAAATTAACCGAAGTCGCAAAAAAGTGCAGGTCGGTAAAATATTCAAGCTTTTTTGAGTTGCATGGTGCCAGCTATCCTCCGGTATGGGGGCAAACGCGTTGGGGTGGAATATATATGATGATTTCAAAGTTTTTGGAACAACGATCATTTTTTGAACAGCTGGCTGAGCAATTTCGGGAACTGGGTAAGCTTTAAATCGCACGTTTATTCCTACCAATAATCAATATTTTGCCGTAGATCTATCAAACAGCTGGAAGTTTGCCGAAATGTACGAACAAGCTTTCAAGCCACTGTTCGTACTAACTAAAGACATGCAAGCAGAGCATGTGTCATTGTCCGACTTTTACTTACAGTGGCTTATCGCCACTCAAAAAGTGAAGATTACCGAACCAAATCCTTTTGCTGGACAGCTGGTTACTAGTATGAATAACCGATTGCAAAATTTAAAAACATCAAGGGCATTTAAAATGGCTCTCTATCTAGATCCACGCCTGAATTACGCAGGGTCGAAGTTGTTTAGTAACGAGGAGAAGGAAGAGATTCAAGTAAGTAATTATCTTATAGACGAAAATGAACGAATTCTGCCGTCAGAGAATCTACACGCCACACTAGTTCATTGACTACATTAGTTTTGTCTGTTTACCATCACAAAAGGCCTAAAACACAAACTACTTCTCTCAACTCTAGTTTCTTCTTACTCTTTCTACTGCACACACTAATCGTTATCATCACTTCCTACCATTAACCTTGCATTCCACCCACTCTAATTGCATCTCTAACTAACTGCCACTATCTACCTCACATGCTCACCATGTCAGCAAATATCTTCCGCTACAAGTATGACTGTCGTATGTATATCAAAAATCAATAGAACGTAGGGCAATTATGCTAATAACAGTAGTATACCCTCTAATCCTTAGACATCTCGCTCTGTTACCACGGTATTGATTCACAACAATATTTCTATTCTATAACAGACCGCATCATCAGTTTACTTCCCACTCATTAATGTATTCATAAATTTCAGGCCTACATTGTTGACACTTGGAAAAGGATCTATGATATTCGCTACCCGGAATTGAAAACATCTTGCGATCCACCAGCAGCAGTAGTTGTACAAGATGAAAATGATATCTTCATTACAGAACTATTCGGCAGCTCTACGGTAGCTACAAATGCTAGTGACGAGGCTGATTTCATGCAACAATTAAAGGCAATTGAAGTGGAACAGAGGCGCAGTTTCAGTTTTGATGTGTGGAAATTTTGGATGGAACGTAGAGGAACCCACCCTGAGCTCAGTGCGGTAGCTTCCGTGGTATTAGCCACACCATCCAATCAAGTATCGGTGGAACGTGCTTTCAGTGCATTAGCCCTCATTCTCACTAATGCACGATCAAACCTGGGAGAGGACACTTTGCAAAACTTGCTTCTAATTAAACTCAATAAGGAGTTATTTGACCAGATTTTGCCAACGATGTACAAATGGACAGAGAATACGCAGTGAATTTCAAATTTATTTATTTATTCTAACATCTGATATAAGTTGTCATTTCCTTAAAAACTGGAATCACAAGATTTACTTAACAACATAAACACAATATTGCCTCGCTTCTACTTTATTCACAATCTTCACATTCTGCATTAAGATTCTTGTATTCACTCTCACTTTATACCTTTCCACTTTCACTTTCCGTCGTACTCCGTTTATACTATTCTGCAAATGTACTCGTTGCAGATAAAAACTGGAATATCATCTGAGCGAAAGTTGATTTTTCTCATGATTTATACGTTAAACCTAAAGTCGGAATTAGTGCGCTGGAATCGCTCAGTGATGCACTACACAGCGCACTACTTCCGACGTTGGGTAGAGCGTATAGATCAAGATAAAAATTAATTGTCGCTCAACTGATGTTTCAGCGTTCAACCGGTGACGCAATATAACTTCACTACAGAACACCAAGTTTGTTTATTATCGTTGTGATTGAAAACCGGAATAACGCACTAGTGCAAAACCGATTTTACTCACGCACTGTAAGATTGCATAAAAGTACATATAGTGCATTGTATAGGGAATCTAATGTGCAATATAGCGCACTATCTGGATTACTATGGAGGCGGAAGAGAAGTAAAATCGATTTACGATAGTGAATTTTCCCAGTTTTGAACTGTGACTAGAATATGGAATGTGTTAAGGCGAATGCAGTGCACGCTCAATTTCTTTCAACCTAAGTTAGGGTGTCTGTTTACCATATAACATTATTAAAAATACAAGATAATAGGTAAACGAAGCGAATCATAATTTTGTTTACTATTGCGTTGTTTTGTTTTTATTAATGTTAAAAAAATAGTAAGGCTAAGATAATAATATTAAAGAGATTTGATTATGAATCAATCCACTTCAGTTGACGATGCTTTATAAGGAATCAACCAAGGTTCATTTCCATTAACCGTACACCCAGTAAAATGAATCGAGGTAAATGTCAAAAGTTAAAATAAACTGCTCGCATTTTCGATTGAAATATTTCGCTTCAATGAGAAGATAAGTTCATTTGACAATGAAATACCAGATGAACAAGCATCAAGCAAAACCAAATTGCATGAAAACTGATCGAAAGTGGTTCTGTTGACTTTGATAGAGTATCTGCTCGAAGATCAAAAAACTAATATTCATTTGAAAGTGATGTTTGACAGTGTCTACGTCGCTTGACGATTTTCAAATGAAAATGACTTTGCCGAACCCCATGGAAGACGTGAAAACGAAGTGCCCGTTTTGATTGAAGTGTTCTTTAAATACTTCTTGTATTTGTTTAAGCAAACTTTCTGGGGCCAGAATAGCTGATTGTTTTCCATTGTGAAATGTTTTCAAATAGTGTAGGATATCGGTATGATCATAATTTGGATGTGCAATTATTATTCTATTGATATTCTGAAATAACGTTTCGGTTATGACAGTGCTGATAGTGGAAATCCTGAAAATAATTTGATTCCTGAAATTATTAATTGGTTTATCTGAAAAATGGATATAGTTGTCTCCAGAATCTTCCGCTGAGTGGACCGTATTAGTGTCGCTATGGTTGTCATCGTTTTCCGTTGGTCGGTTATTTTCCTGTGAGCTAGTATCTGTAATGAGAGGTTCTTCATTAATTTCATGTGCATTGACTTCTTCATCCTTTCGACTTAAGGCATCCGCCACAACGTTAGCTTTGCCCTCCTTTTATTTTACCTCATAGTCAAAATTTTCTAATTCTAGCCTCCATCTTAATATTTTTGAATTTTTCACCGATGATTTTATGAATGTTAATGGTTTGTCCGTAATCAGAAGGAATTTATTACCAAAAAGATATGGGCGGTATTTTTCCAAAGCCCACATTATGGCTAATGCTTCTTTTTCCGTGGTTGAGTAATTCTGCTCAGTTTTACTTAATGTACAACTCGCGAATGCTATAGGTTTTTCTAAATTATTTTGAATTTGGGACAATACTGCCCCTAGAGCGTAATTGCTGGCATCGGTTGTAAGTATAAAAGGTAACTCAAAATCTGGATACGCTAATATTTGATCGGAGGTCAAGATTAGTTTAAGTTCGTCAAATGCACTTTTATATTCTTTGTCGTTTAGATCTATTAGTGTATCTTTTCTCAGAGACTTAGTTGATGGTTTAGCCAATTTGGCATAGTTTTTTATGAAGCGCCTATAGTACCCCGTCAATACAAGAAATTGTTTGATTTCTTTTTGAGAGGTAGGAAGCTCCCAGTCGAGGATTTTATTTATTTTGGTTGGGTTCGGTTTAATCCCATTCGAGGTTATAATGTGTCCAAGGAACTCCGTTTCTTTCTTCAAAAATTTACATTTATCTAATTGAATTTTGAGATTGAAATCGGAAAGTCGGAAGAACTTTTGCAATGTTTTCGAGATGATTCTTGAGATTGTATCCAATGATGATTATGTCATCTAGGTATACATAACAAATTTGTCCAATGTAATCCCCTAAGATATTAATCATTGCACGCTGAAAAGTTGCAGGTGCATTTTTTAAACCGAAAGGCATTCTTGTAAATTCAAAATGCCCTTGAGCTGTTGTTTAGTTGTTTAGTGTTTCCATCAAATGACGGAATACTTTTAATGGGATCGGGGATCCTAGATAGAGATTCCATTATATTTTGGGCGTTGCTTGGTCCCAATTCAATAATGTCTTCTTCCGAGCAATTTTCTTCTGGAGCCTCATTGCTAATTACGTTAAGTACCCGTAATGCTGGTAGATCACCTTTTCGTGGTGCGTTACGGGGTATCAGATCTACCACCGAACCCTAGTCTGAATTAATTCAAACTAGGGAACATATTTGTTTTTGTAATCAAAGGAACATATATTAGTCCTTATTACATTTTATGTCTTGTGAAAAGTGACAATACTCGGATTGAGCCACCGAGGATGAGCTTGGAATAAGGAAAACATGGTTAGTATTCATTTATGTGAATTCTCATTTTTCTATTTGATGTTCTATAGTTTGAATTGGTTATGACTAGGGTTCTGATGCATGGTCAGTATCGGAGTCATTGTTTGTTTTGTTTGCAATGAATCCGGTTTTGACGGATAAAGGGGCGCGCCTTTGAAGAGTACTGTCGCTCACAAAGGGTTTAAATAGCGGAAACTTTCAATAAAACTCGATTCATTGCCAACAAAACAAACAATGACAACTGTAACAACACCGAATACTTCATCATTTCTCAATAGTGATGAAGTAACTCGACATGCACTAAACAAAGGATACGGGATATACTACAATAGATCTAATTACTGGTCGCAGTGGTTTATGTCCTGAACAGAGGAAAAAAAAAACTCGTCAACTGGAAAAATCAAATTGATCGTGGTGGGCGGTTTAAATGGTTCGTGTTTGTACTTTTTGTGCCAACTCACATCTTTACTAATATTGTGCGATAATTCATAAGCCAGCAATACTAGCGTCATATATGCAACAGTTGTTAGCAGATAATTGACATATTATGTATATGGTTTTCCCTCGTGGGAGTGTGTTTCATTTGAAAAATTCGATAACCTACCTAACTAAAATAACTGAAATCTAGTCTATCAGTTGTCTCATGATTGGATGTGGTGACCTCAGGCAGGATTCTCTGAACCTTTCCAGGACTATGATTTTTCTCTCGCCGAGAGTCTGTAGGCCAGCCAGGCGATGGATCTAAAAAATTCTGGTTCTTGGAGGACAGTTCAGAATCATCCGAAGGATGGTGTTCTGAACTACCTGGAGTTTCTGATGGTGTCAATTGGCGTAACTCTCCCAGATGGGCCTTTCCTGAACCCAAATTGTTCCTGATTCTGGTTTGAAAACTCCAGGAAACAACTGAGGATCACCTTTTCGAACAACTTCGAGATGGAGGGCAAAAGGCTGATAGGGTGATAGCTTTTAGCGATGGTAGGATCTTTGCCAGGCTTGCGAATAGGGATTACTTTAACTACTTTCCAGCAGGATGGAAAGTAGCCAGGCTCCCAACATCTGTTAAAAATCGCTGTTAGGTGTCGGAAAAAATCAACACTCAAGTTTCTCAACTCGAGGTTGATGACACCGTCGATACCAGTGGCTTTCACCAGCTATTACCTCATCAGCCGATATACTACTATCGTCAGGGACAACTATGGGTGTTTCGGCGACTCTAGACATTGCCTCCGTAACAGTAGGCTCATGTGGACTCACAATAGATTGACCAAGGTTGGGTGAGTCCACAAAGTGTTGACCTAGTTCATTGGCCTTTTCAACAGGGGTGATAAGTTGGTATGGGACAGAATTCTGGTCGAGCGGACTAAGCGGCGGAATTGGCCTTGGCTTATTTTTCAGAATTTTGGTTGACTTCCAAACGGGTTTTGCACAATCTGAGAGAGATTGTCGGTCGATGTCTTCAGGCATCTCGGCAATCGACAGAGCCGTCGACGCATCGCTGGAACTGTTCCCAGTTGACTCGGTGATAGTTGCGCCTGGTGATAAGTTGCCGATGGACCGAGCAGCCAACTACGGCCACCACCGGATAGTAGTCCGAGCTGGGCCCTGGTATACGACAGGCTGAGCGATGTTGGTGAGGAAAATTTTTAAGGGTTGAGTGAGTCCCGGCTTGACTTAAACGGGTAGGAGATTCCGGACTCAGCAATGTGTAGTGGCCCTCCTCCAAGGCGTTTTGGATGATTAATCCATTGGTGTTCCGACGAGTGTTTACCCAGCCTTCATGTCTTGCGTTGAGGTCGCCAGTGATGATGAATTGCCCCCGCCGCCGAGTTAGCTTAACGATGTCTTGCCGTAGGAACGTAGCCGTTTGCTTGGGGCAGTAGGCCGCGATGATGACGATCGGTCCGACGGTCGTGTCTACCTCCACACCTATTGCTTCTATGTTAACTCTATGTTTTTATTCCGAACGGACCAAGCATTCCAATTCAGGATCTTGATGGTGGCTTCACGGTCCATATTTCTTGATGAAGTTCATCAGCACCATGCTGGCAGCGTTTATTTGTTGCTCCTTGGAACTGCAATGGCGCAGTTGTTGATGCAGGTTCTGGATGAAATCCATCATCTGTTCCGGCGTGTAGAGGTCATCATCAAACTGATGGGTTGCTGATCTATTTGTTGCTGGATTTCCCCAGACTGGCGGCGGCTACAAATCGGTGGTGATCTGTGGTGGTTGGCTGACGGTTTTGCTGTCGATGGGTTCCATCAAGGGGCGGCAAGTTTGGTTAATTGTACCGGAGCTGCGGGAAGTGTTCTTCCGTCACCGGTGGAGGCGGTTGGAGCTGAAATTTGTTATTGACTTTGGGTGTTGACTTCTTGCGAATTTCAATGTATTCCGATCGCTTTGGGCACCATCGGTTGCTACCCTCATGATTGGTACCACAGTTGACTCACTTCGGCTCGACACCTTCGTCGATTTGGATGCACTCAACAGTCCCATGTGCTCCAGCATATTTTTCACAACGAGGTTTCGTGTGGCAGTTTCTCCGTGTCCAAAGGAGAGACCATTTCCACATTGTGTGACGGTCTTCGGCGGTCAGAAACGCTCCCATTCAACAATGATGTTGAAAAGTGCCTTGATTTTTTGGAGATCGCCAAGACAGGTGGAGTCCTTCTCCAGATGGACCAGGTAAAGCTTCTCCCGATAGTTGGCTGTCCCCTTGCGCCCGAAGGAAAATACTTTGATCGGCTTCAGCTGCACTGATTTGAGCTCGACGATGATTTGTTGCGGGGTGTATTTCGGAAGACCACGAATTACCACCTTCAACGGCTTGCTGTCGGGAGAATAGTGCGTGAAAAATTCCAGCTTTTCCACTGCAAGGATTTTTTCAACTGCTTGGAGATTTTCCTCAGTTGAGCACATGGTTTTTGTGCCCATGCTACTCAATTTGAACAGCGGATGAATTTGAAGAGCCGCAAGTTCGTTCCGAAGCTTTTTCGGCACGTTCTGAAACGGCAACGCTGCAAACTTGTTGTTTGCCAGTAGTCTGGCATTGGGATCTGACGGTCCGGCAACGGCATCGTCGTTTCGCGGTCGTTTTGTGCCGACGGCTTGTTTATTAGCGGCAGCCATTGCTACTCACCGTTCTGCAGCGTCATTTTTACTGCGCGTCATTGCCACAGCAATCGGTAGTGGAAGGGTTTTCGCAAGTTTTTGCAGCTTCGTTTTGTACCTGGGCACTTCGAGCAGCTGTCCGAGCGCAGGAGAAAAGTCAAACCGTGGGACGAACAAAGTCGCGAGAAAGCACTATGCTTGAAGCACAACTGAATTAAAACGGAAAACCGAACAGAAAAGAACACGTCTGTCACACACGAATGCATAGCGAAAAATGATGCATCATTTGGCG
Source organism: Aedes koreicus (assembly GCA_024533555.2). Lineage (NCBI taxonomy): Eukaryota > Metazoa > Arthropoda > Insecta > Diptera > Culicidae > Aedes > Aedes koreicus. Next base: position 865,516 of record JAHHFK020003779.1, read on the forward strand.
AAGGTGTTCCCCTCTTATATCGTTCACTGCTGCATATGAGATCTCTCTTGCTTACATTTGAAGTCTGTGATAGGAAAATACTTGGCATTCAGTAAATTTACTCTACAATTCGAAGTTATAAGACATCACCTTATTTTTGCTTAATTTTCAATGGGTTTATATTAAAAATCAAAAGATTTCAATATGTAATCGACGTGTAGAAATATTTCCAATCGATTGGTGCAAACATTTTGAAAATGTTTGGAGAAACGAAAGAGATATTAACGCTCAGAACCTGACCGCTTTTCGTGACGGTCGCAATAGTTTTTTTTTTTTAATTTTACCTCAGTATAGAAAACATAGTCCTACGTCAAAAAAAAAATAATTCATTAAACTCTTATACTAGACATTTGGAGAAACACATAAATCGATTCCATATAACAAAGGTCGCGAGACCCTACCACATCTCTTATAGAAACATAAGGTTGTCTTTCTTGGGCCTCCAGGGTATTCAAAAGTCGCGTTTTGGCGGCGTCATTATCCGTCAACAAATGTGGTCTTAAGCTAACTGAACAGAGTGCGTATATTTAGCAATAATTACTTCTACATGAGACGTAATTTGTCTTTGACAAAAATCGAAGAAGGTAAGCAAAGACTTTCTGTAAGATTATGTCTTCCGAACCCGAAAGTAAGTTAGATCGAATAGATTCGCTCGTCTCTTTGAACTTATTCTTACGTCGTCGGGAACTCTTGCATGTGTCGGTCTCAGAGCACCTAAATTTACATGACTTTTTGGTAGTGTGTATGACGAAAAAAGATATATCTTATAACATTATAAAATCTTCTTCGCTCAAAAGCACAGCTTACTCTCAACTACAAAATAGCAACACATCACGGCAAAAGTTACAATTTCAAGTTTTTAATTGACTTTTTTCCTTCCTTAGACTATAGGTGCATTCTCTAAGAAGTGAAAGAAGATCCCCTGACATATCCTTAGATTCTTAGTAAGACTAAACACTTGCAAGAGAAGAAAGTTCAAGCGAGTTTTATCCTCAATTTCAAGAAAATTGAGGCAAGCACTCTTAGAAGCAATCATAATAATTGTTCCATTGAGAAAATAGCTTCGAAGAAACTGAAACAAAAACAAATACAACACTCTCCAGCTTCGCATTCGTGATAGATGATAAGCAGGTAACGTTACAAAAACCAGGCTCCAATTATGTTTGCCATTTAAACAGACCGCACCCAGCAGTCGTTTAACGCAATCAACTAAAATCCCCACAAACGAACACCATTTGTGCCAATCACGATGTAAAATGAGCTCCTAATCTTAGCGAAGCCATCTCTTCGTTCTTTGCTCGAAACGTCAAGAACAAAAGCCCCTCCGAAATGTGCGTGCTCTTTCGACGCACTTACGCACAAAGCGTGCCATAAATGAATGACATATTGTTTTTCCCAAAGCTTTGCCGGCATGGTTTGGGTTGCGTGAAAACTTTCCACCCCCCAACCACCCCATTCGTCTGCCAGCCCATTATTCACCGAGACAACGCATATTAGCAACAATGGATGGAAATTTACTGCAAAACTAGAATGGGTGAAAAATGATCATCTGACGTAGCACATTATTTCCATCTGTCGGAGTGGGTGAATAAACTGAGCCAACTATTTTCCATTTCATGAATAATCCCATTTGCAATCATCAAATTTCCAATGCAGATCGAAGAAGAAAAATCTATATCGATTTTCTGTTCAATTACTCTCCCCTATCGCCATGAGTGTATGGGTGTGTGTGTGTTTCTGTTCGTGAGAACGCAAACGGAACTGATGGGAAAGTTTTTACTTAGTTTGATCTCCCGCAGGAGATACATGGCACACAAGATTGAAGTTTCCCATTTCATAAACGGTTGTCACGGATGGAAGTTTTCACATCCAGGCGATCCGTACGAACGGATGGAAAACTCTATTCCGAACATCCAGTGGAAAGTTACCAAATCAGGCAAAACAGATAGAAAGATGATTGTGGCACGATAACGTCCGGACGTGTGAGCTGTCCTCAATTCCAAGTAAGTAAATATTCCAACTTTGTTGGAAAATATTTGACGACTGTTCATGCGAAGAATCCACAGTGTTAGAATTGCATTCCATACGTTCGATACGAAAACAATTCTGGGTAGTCATATTACTCGAAGCACATGCAGCCGTGTTTCGGAATCGAAATAATGTATTATTCCAAAATTCAGAATTTTAACTGTTGCATTGAATCCTGATCTCCATCGGTTTTACAAATAAAGTTCGATAAAGTAATATCTGGACGCAAGAAATCAGCTCTATTTCGTGCTATGTTTTGGTGAAAAAAAAACAGTCGAAATAAAGGCTTTTCGTTTTGACGAAATGACGAACTTTTCTTGCAATATCTTTTGATGTCAACTTGAAGGCCATTTTATTCCACCATATTTTCTTCTCTACAGCACCCCGAGTCACTTTTCCAGCCTTTTTTAGCAAGCACTTAACCATTGCCCAATATTTCTCGATTGGGCGAAATTGAGCACATCCTGTTGATACCATCGACCATCGTTATCCTTATTGCGTTGTAGATGATTGTGGTCTACTTGTGAATTCAAAGTCTATTATTGCCGATAGACGTCTAGGTCGAAAAAGTGCTAATGAAATGTCAGACCAGAAATTTTGGGTGAAATTACCTCAACGTGTATTGTTAACACTGCGTGAGTTTCATTGTGATATGTGTCGTAGTTACGAAAATGGAGTCGAAGGAACAGCAAGTGCGCGAGAACATTTGGCACACGCACCTCAACCACCCACTTCTTTCGCACCGAGCCATCGGAAAGATGTTCAATGTTCACCAGTCTACAGTGTCTCATGTCATAAAACGTTTCAGGAAACGTTTGCCTGTCGATCGGAAGAAGGTGAGTGGTAGAAAATGTGTTCCCTACTGTATGAATGATCACAAACAAGTGGTTGCTGCCTTTAAACGCAAACCCAACTGTTCCGTTCGGGATGTCGCGAAAAAGCTGCACTTGACCAAAAGTTTCGTGCAGAAAGCCAAGAAACGAGCCCGGCTCCGTTCATTCAAAGTTCCGAGAGCTCCAAACCGCAATGAAAAACAGAATAGGACAGCTAAAACACGTGCGCGTAAGTTGTACAAACAAATGTTGACGAAACCATACTGCTGCATCATGGACGATGAAACATACGTAAAAGACGAATTTCACGCCAAGTCGTCTTCGTGATTGGCAGCACCCTCTCAGAATTCAATGAATCTTTGTGGGTGTGTAGACTATTTCTTTCCAAGCAACTTTGCATACGTAAGTTTTATGATCGATTTTTTTTAAATCAACATAATTCAAAAAGGAAAAGACTTACAAAAAAGTGATGTATTAATGACTTTTAAAAAATTGTCTTGAATCTCATGAATTTTTTTTTTAAATGTAAATCTATTCTTACACGCTAACAAAAACTTTTTTTAAATATAAAGCTGATTTGCAAAAAAATGCTATGTTACAATTGGACGAAATTTTTTTCTACCTTACCTTACCAATCAGACTAAGGCCGGTGTGGCCTCTGCTGTACACAAAAGTTGTTTCCATTGTAATCGGTCCATGGCTGTTCCTCGCCAGCCTCGCTGTCTGTGGAGGGTCCGCAGGTCGCCTTCTACTTGATCGATCCACCTTGCTCGTTGCGCGCCTCTTCTTATTGTACCTGTCGGTTCGATATCGAGAACCTTTTTCACAGGGCTGTCGTCCGACATTCTTACGACATGCCCAGCCCATCGTAGTCGACCGATTTTTGCGATGTGTACGATGGGAGGTTCTCCCAGCAACTGGTGCAATTCGTGGTTCATTCGCCTTCTCCACGTTCGTCTTCCTTCTGCACTCCACCGTAGATCGTACGCAGCACCTTCCGTTCAAAGACTCGAAGGGCGCGTTGGTCCTCCACTAGCAATGTCCATGTTTCGTGGCCGTAGAGAACCACCGGTCTAATTAATGTCTTGTAGATGGTCAACTTTGTGGTTCGGCGAACTTTGTTCGATCTTAGCGTCCTTCGGAGTCCAAAGTAGGCACGATTGCCAGCCATAATGCGCCTTTGTATTTCTCTGCTGGTGTCGTTATCGGCGGTCACCAATGAGCCCAGATACACAAATTCGTCTACTACCTCGATTTCATGACCGTCGATCTGAACTCGTGGTAGGAAGCTAACATTGTCTTCTCGTGAGCCCCTTCCCTTCATGTATTTTGTTTTAAACGCATTAATCACAAGCCCAATCCTACCAGCTTCAGCCTTAAGTCTGATGTACGTTTCCGCCATCGTCTCAAAGTTACGTGCTACGATATCAACGTCGTCGGTGAAGCCAAATAGTTGGACAGACTTCCTGAAGATCGTGCCACTCGTGTCTATCCCAGCTCTTCGAATCACACCCTCCAATGCAATGTTAAACAACAAACACGACAAATTTGTTTCTAACAACAACTTTTTCATGTCCTATTTTTACCGTGCATCACGCAAACTCGTCTAGTGATGGTCTTCAACACCACTATAGAATCCAATAAAACTTAGCAGTCATAAAGAACTGAATGTATTCAACATCTTTACCAAAAACACAAATCATCTAGACTAACATTTGAAAAGAGTCAAAAACATTCTATTTCCCTTTACATCAGTAAAACAGAACCAAAAGTGTACGTTTAAGTAAAAGTGATTCATAACTGCTTGTTCGAAAATTCCTATTTTTAGGGGCGATTCAAAAATGGCTTCGTATATATTTGGGGGGGGGGGGGGAGAGTTTGCGGAAGAAAAGTCAAGATTCGTTAGATTAGCACGGTTAAAAGGAATGGGAAAAATTGTGATAGAGAGGGGCTGATAAATCTAAAAAATAGCTAAAACAAACTTGAACCGTCTTTAAATGCATCATGTCTTATAATATTAGAAAATTCTAATTTGATGATGCATCAAATCCGTTCAAGGACGATTCAAATGTGAGGTTACATGAATTTTTGGAACCCTGTTTATGTCAATGAAAACTCATAGGTTTTTGCTTGGTAAGGGTTTTATTTTATTTATTTTTATACGTACATTTTCAAGTATTAGTAATTAACATAGCCTCATATATTTATTTTATAAATCTTTCACATACAAAGTAAGTTTTTTTGTATTATCCTTTGAATCAGAAAACGTTTAAGCTGAAATTTTATTTTCTGAAATAGGTACAAAGCCATGAACCATTGCAACAGGTATTGTCTTTACGTGGCTATATTACTCCTCAAGTTCTTCTAATATTTTAGCATACTGTTAAGCTGATATGAAGCAGAAATTAAGTTTTAAAATACTTTTATTTGACGGTTCAACTGCCCAGTTATATAGCTACAGAGGGGGTTTGATTGTGTTTCCATAATCTTGAGCAAAGCTTGCTCTCTTTACCATTCGCTTGAGAGTACCAACAATAGCTTCAAATAGACCCATGAGACGTTGCAACGAAGTGCCATTCTGCCAATCCAGACTTGGACTTGAAATTTCACAAGCTGTCAAAGTTCTTTTTGTTCTTAAAGTGGGCCGTGGCTCCATATGACATAAAAATAATTTTTGAGCAATATATTGAATTTTTTTATAAAAATCTAGCAATTTTGATATTAGCAACTGAACTGCTATTGAGTCATGGGTCAATACTTCAGATAAAGTGATAAAGCCTTTGGTTTCCAATTTATTGTCCTGCTTGTTATGTACTTCAAAGTATTGCTAATGAACAGGATCAAACACCTGATTTAATTGTTTTATCACTTAAGTTTTAAAAAAAACTATAATTTAAAAATAAGCCTTTTCCAAATGGAAACCTTGATTTTTCAAACATTCAAAGGCCCTTAAAAATCCAAATTGTCATTAAAATTAAATTTCAAACACCTGATTTAATTGTTTTATCACTTAAGTTTTAAAAAAAACTATAATTTAAAAATAAGCCTCTTCCAAATGGAAACCTTGATTTTTCAAACATTCAAAGGCCCTTAAAAATCCAAATTGTCATTATAATTAAATTTAATTGGCTTCTGTGAGGATTTGGGACCAAATTATAAGTCGAGTTGACGCGATACACGGTAAAAATAGGATATGAAAAATTTGTTGTTAAACAAATAGCGCGAGATAGGCATTTTAAGGAAAAACTTGTTTTCCTTAAAGTGCCTATCTCGCGATGTATGGCGAGCTTTTAGACAATTATATTGCCTTTATTAAAAAAAATTCGTCCAATTCTAAGATAGCCATATTTTGCAAATTGACTTTAAGTTTTAAAATATATTTTTTTAGCGTGTAAAAACCGATTTTTAAATTATTGCAATTATTTTCATAAAAGTTAAGGGTATGATTCTGCATTGAACCCAAATTTGTTTGACATTTCTAAAGGGCTGTTAAAAAAAAGTTACAAGTAAGGTGTTTCGGGTCATATTGACCCGGATTTCAAACGCACATTGTGGAGTCTTTGCAGTCAATATGCTCATAAGAGTCCCAATTTTCAGTTTCCGATGAGTACTGCCCATTTTGACCCGATTGGCCACAGGGAATCTGTGCCGGAAGATGGCATGTTTTGCCACGATCCGTGAGGCGGAGACAGATACAAATTTTCATCGGAACATGCTTTTCAACGACTCAAACCTCATGATTTTTCATGAACAGTCTACTTCTAGCCTTGAAATGGACGAATGACTCTGTTGGCCATTCCGGGACAATCCGGATGCACCGGGGGAACCGTTTAAGATGGGACAAATACAAATTTTCGCCGAATCATGCCTTTCGACAGCTCAAACTTCATGACTTTTTGTAAACAATCTACTTCTAGTCATTAAATGGACAAATGCCTATATTGACCATTTCGGGACAACCGAGGGAATCCTTCAGGAGGAGACAAATACAGTTTTTCACCCGAAACATGTCGATGTTACTAAATTTCGACCGTGCACATATTGACAGAGCAGCTATGGTCATTCATTGAATCCAAGAGTCATTGACAAATTAAACCATGTCAATTTCACATTTACTATCTTGTTAATGTCCAACATGTGTTGTTGTCATTATTTTCTAAATTGGTTACAAAATTAAACAAATTCAGTTAAATATATCCATGGAGCGGGCAAAGTGAATAAGCTAAGCCCAACAACAAAAAGTGATTAAGTATTCAATTCCGCAACTGTCTGGATAACAACCGGGGTGAACTCCCCCCTCGCCGACCACGCTACGCTACTGCCCATAAATGAGTGAAAATGATAAACTAAGAAAGCTATGTCAATTGGATCAGTTTTTCTTTGATTTTGAAAACTCATGAATTCTATTGCCGTGCTATTTACCGAATTTGCCAGATTTCGGTAATTTCGGTAATCAGTTCGGTAATCGAGTTCATGAGCTTCCAGAATGAGCAAAACGGATCACATTGCTTTGACACAGCTCTCTTTGTTTACTATTTTTACTTATTTTTAAGCACGTTGGGATGTTTTAGAATATTTCAATGTGGTTTGAGAACAAATAGAAAATATAGATAGAATAGAAAAGCATTCAAATTTACCAGTAATCAGCCCTAGGTGTCACAAGGGGTTCTCATCTTGGCCCATTACTATTTATTATACTGCTGATTTTTAATCATCTGATTGAACCCATATAGGGTGCGGGACCAATTTTCATCACTAATCGCTATTACTCAGCCGTAAAAGAACCAAATGACTTCAAATTCTGTTCTTGAATAGTTTCACATAGACACTAGTCATGTAAGAAAAATCAAATCATTCGGTTTCAATACGGCTGAGCCATAGCGGTTGGCGACAGGAATCGGCCCACTGCCGAGTTGGCCCCGCAACCTATGTTGACGACATGAAACATGAAGTTGTCGCCAAGGCTTCAGGTTTTCACAGCTTATTTACATTTTTGCGTTCACTCCACAAATTTGGCCACTACAACGGTTTAAAAAAAGTTGGCACCTTCAGCCTCACCTTACACTCCATTGTTTTTACTACGATATTTTTGCCAAATTTACCATTCTTCCTCCTGTTTTCTACTTTTTGGATCAGGTTCATCAGTTTAGCATGTACAATTAAACTTTTTAATTGTGGTTCATTTTTCGAAGATCGAAATGATCAAAACAAAAGATGATATTTCTGATTTTTCCAGTCGAAAATCGAAATCGAAAATCGACATCAAAAGGGTCGATCTTGTAAAGATCAATCCAAGATCACGCAATCCTAGTTCGTATGTAAATAAAAGCAACTGTCATTGGTCTCCTCCATTGGGGCATCTTGATTGTCCCGGGATGGCCAATATGGTTATTGGTCCATTTCAAGGGTAGAAGTAGACCAGTCATAATAAATCATGAAGTTTGAGCCGTCGAAAGGCATGTTTTGGCAAAAATCCGCTTTTGTCCCCTCCTAAGGGTTTTTCCGGGGTATCCAGGTTGTCTCAGAATTTACAATATGATTATTGCTCCATTTCAAAGCTCGAAGTAGACTTCTCAACAAAACTCAACATGATGTTCGAGCCGTCGAAAGACATATTTCGGCGAAAATCTGTATTTCTCCTCTCCTAAACGGTTCTCCCGGGGAATCCGGATTGTCCCGGAATGGCCAATATGGTCATTGGTCCATTTCAAGGCTAGAAGAAAACTATTGGTGAAAGATTATGAGGTTTTGAGCATGTTCCGATGAAAATTTGTATCTTTCGTCGCTTCACGGATCGTGGCAAAACATACCCTCTTCCAGCACAGATTCCCTGTGGCCAATCGGGTCAAAAAGGGCAGTACTCACCGGAAACTGAAAATTGGGACCCTAATAAGCATTTCGGATACAAATACTTCGAATTTGGTTAAATAAATTTTCCAAAATGTGAATTTGAAATCCGGGTCAATATGACCCGAAACACCTTATTCGTCACAAAATGATAACACCCAGGGAAGGTTAAAGTCACCCGTACAACGCTTTTGTGTAAGTCTTGTCCTTTTTTAGTTATGTTGACAAGAAAAATTTGTTGCTTGAAAAACTTTTTTTCCTTAAAAGTGCCCATCTCGCGATGTATGGCGAACTTTTAAACAATTATATTGCCTTTATTAAAAAAAAAATTTCGTCCAATTCGAAGATAACCATATATTGCAAATTGTCTTTAAATTTTAGAATATATATTTTTTTAGCGTGTAAGAATCGATTTAACAATTTTTACATTTTTTTCATAAAAGATAAGACAATTTTCTAAAAGTCACTAATACATAACTTTTTTGTAAGTCTTGTCCATTTTGAGTTATGTTGACTAAAAAAAAACGATCAAACATCTTAAGCCCTTTTCAAATGGCAGTCTAGATAAATTTTGAAAAAACAAAGTATGCCAAGTTGCCTAAAAAGACATGGTCTACACACCCACAATGTTTCATTGGATTCTGAGAGGGTGCTGCCCAACACTGGATGAGTTGGCGTGAAATTCGTCAAAAGCGGACTTTAAACAAATTTCCGGCAACCAGAATGTGACTGCGAAAGACAAGTTCGATGGTCCAGAGTCTCTCAGGAAACAGCAAGTGTCAAAGTTCTCCAAGAAATTCATGATTTGGCAGGGGATTTGTTCGTGTGGTAAACGGAGCAAGCCTCTCGTGACAACTTCAACCGTAAATGCTCAAATATACATGAATGAATGCCTGAAAAAACGACTGCTTCCGTTTCTCAAAACACAAAACGTTCCTACAATTTTTTGGTCGGACCTAGCCTCTTGTCACTACTCCAAGGATATTCTGGAGTGGTACAAGACGAATGGTGTCAAATTCGTTCCGAAGGATCTTAATCCCCCAAACTCTCCAGAGTTGCGGCGAATTGAAAAATATTGGGCTATAATGAAGCACGAGCTTCGTAAGCATTCTAAAGTTGTCACTACAGAACAGGAAATGTTGAAGTCATGGTTGGAAGCGGAAAAAAATGTCGGTTCATGCGTTGTACAAAATCTTATGCGTGATATTAAGAAAAAAGTTCGGGCTTTTGGATTTGGTAAAGAAATACAGTGAAATAAAAATACCTAAACCAAGAGTATACATTGTATTTTATTCCCTGAATATTTAATGACAATCGGTTGAGAGACTTGTTTTTGAGGACGAGTTTAAAGTGATGCAATTTAACTGTGGACCCTTTATGTAAGAAAATTCTATTTTAAACGCTTTAGATAGCATTTGGTGGCTCTTAATTATGATACGGCCCCGGTTGTATTTTCTACGATGGTTGAGAGGGCCACTATCTTTAACGCGTAGAAGATAGTTACGGATCTGTTGGTTCGTAGGTTCTTCAACGCGCTTTGCCATTTGCTCCGGGACGCGGCGTTTAAAGCAATGCCATGTTCAGCCGGGGTGCGCTAATGGAAATTTCAAACAGAACAAGAGAAAAATTCAAGCAAACAAACTCTTTAGTTGACAAACTGATTTGGTCGTCCTGAAAATGACGGATTTAATTGACGGGGGAGAAACATGGTTCGCGATTGAACTTGGGCTTTCTTGTTGGAATTCTTCGTTCAGATCCTCGTCGTTGCGAGTGGCCATCTGCAGGTGACGTGGGATAATTTTTGTCTCGTTGTCACGGGCGGCTTTTTCCCGCCAAATTGTAGGCTTCATCAGCCATGTTTCTCACAGCAAGGTTGGCGGGAGCATCGGCACCAATAGCCAACTGCACCAACGCCTCTCTGGGCAACGACTGCTTGCCAGTGCACCCTCCAGGATGTTTACTACCGCAAATGCGTTACAACAGCAGATCCTACTCTGCACAGCTCCACGACTGCCGGAAAACTAAATCAATTATTTTTTTAAATAGAACCTCCTCAAATGTTATGCTAGAACCCCAGCTCAAACGCTCAGAATTGTACAGTTGGCAATCGATCAGAACATGGCGTACTGATAAGGGACCAACACAACCAGTGCAGTCGGGGGATTCTATTTTCTCTATTAAGAAACTATGGGTGAGGCGGGTATGACCAATTCAAGGTCGGGTAAGAGCAAGTCTGTTTTTAGGAATATTATTGTCGGGCCAGGGTATGGGGATGGGTTTAACTGATCTAAGTGCAGACCTGCTGCCGCTGAACCATTTCTGGTTCCAGCTTTCACGAACTCGTTCCTTAGTCCATCTGTTGATGTCGTGGGCTGGAACAGATTTGAAAATGGATACACCCTCATCTCGCTAAGGCAGCTAGCAGAGTCTGTGAAGATGACGGTAGGATTAGTTGATTGGGGCAAGACAGATTCAGATGCTTTCATAATGGCATATGCTTCAGCACTAAATATGGAACAGATAGAAGAGCAGAGCGGATGTTGAGGAAGGGTAATTTACTTGTTATTCCGAAACCTAGAGTTTGTGGAAATGGGCTTGTATAACGGATTGGGGATCACGAGCCTTTACCTGACGGAGAAGGAATGGATCTATTTCTGGAGGACGTTGGTTCCGAGGTCTATTTGCTGATCTGAGAAGTGTAGCTATTGCGGGTAATTCTTGATTGGTAAGTGATTTGAATAGGTTGTATGCTCTATTAACTAGAGGAACATAATTTCGGCCACCCAGGCTAAGCCAACGGATAGCCTTAGACACCACGGATGGGATTAGACTGGTTACGAATGCGCCAGAGGCATATCGAAAAGCTGTGTTATATTTCGGACTCAGTTTGTTATTGATCATATCACGGGCCCTACTGAAAAGGCCAACTCCGTATAACATTTTCGGCAGAAGCGAACTCTTGATAATGCAGATAGTACTTGTTTTATGAGCGCATGGTATTCTTGGGCAGCAGGGTAAATGCACCCTTCTTTTTGGGGAAATGCTCCTTAAACTTTGGAAAAATGCTCCTTAGATGCGTTTGCCCGGTATAATGCAATCGGAGGTATTTACCTTCTGGTTAGCGCTTGCCAGTTGTTTTGACGAGTCTTAAGTTTCTTCAAGATTGTATAGCGGAGCTTCGCTCTGCAATCTTCGAGGTTGTTTTGACGGGTTTAAATTTCATTTTGACGAGTCTTAATTTCATTTTGAAGAGTCTTAATTTTGTTTTGACGACTCTTAAATTCGGAAACTTAAACCCCGTCAAAACTATACAATCTTGAAGAAACTGAAGACCCGTCTAAACACCCGGCAAGCGCTAACCAGAAGGTTAATACCTCCGATTGCATCATACCGGGCAAACGCATCTAAGGAGCATTTTTCCAAAGTTTAAGGAGCATTTCCCCAAAAAGAAGGGTGCATTTACCCTTTGCCGAATTCTTGAACCAATCACTTTTATTAGCCGTAAGCGGTTATCAATAGTTTTGTGTGCCAAATTTACGTGGTGTCGAAAGCTAAGAGTCCGGTCAAGATGGATGCCGAGAATTTTGAGGGTGTTAGCTGGTTTGATGATGGAGTGGTTGCGAGTTATGTCGGGCAGTTTACTAACTTTTTTCTTACTACTGCTGATGTGGAGGAGTTGGGATTTTTCAGGGGATAAAATAAAACCGTGTTTATTGGCCCGTTCGGAGACTATATTGACAGCGGATTGCATAGTTTTTCTAGCCAAAGACTTGTAGGAATGGAAAACAAGAAGAGTGATATCGTCTGCATACATAAGTATAAAGACATTAGGGGGAATGTTTTTGAAAATGGATTGCATACAGATAAGGAAGAGAGTAGGTGCTATCACTGATCCTTGGGAATCCCATTTTCTTGACATCTCAGCTCAGATCGGTTATTGCCAATGCAGACAATAAATCTCCGATTCGTAAGAAAGCTTTGTACATAACGACCCATGCGACTCTTGATTCCCCATTCCTCAAGAGACTTAAGGATGGGAAATCGCCACGCACGGTCGTATGCTTTCGATTGATCGAGAGAGATAGCGTCACCATGCTTACCCCTCTCCAGATGATAGTCAATAATACCCTCAAGTTCAGTTAAACTATCATCTGTGGATTTATTAGGTCGGAAAGCGAACTGTCTATTGTCGAGTAAAACTTGATCTTCCATATGAGTCATTACCCGTCTGTTGACCATCTTTTCAACAAATCTTACCTTTGCAGTTCAAAAGTGTTGTGGGCCGGAAACTGTCAGCATTATTCCTATCCTTGTCTGGTTTGAGGATAGCAATAACGAGACCCTCTTTCCATGACCTGGGGATTTCTACCTGGTTCCATATGTCGTTGAAAAGCGTTAGCAGGATAGACTTGCCAATGAGGGGTAGATTTTTAAAAAGCGGGTAGCCAACGTCATCCGGCCCAGCAGATGAGCCATGCACTTTGTTCAAAGCCCATTCCAATTCCTCATATGAAAAATCAAGGTTATAATATAGGCTATTGTTAGTATCGAAGCAAGGAGGGGAGGATTCTTGCGTCGTCTTTTCGGCTAGAAATTGTTCGGAATAGTTAGAGGATGAGGAAGATTTATAGGGTTGTCTGTGATATTGTTATTTATTTTGAGTTTGAATGATTGTCTGGCTTTACAGATATTTAATTTGTGGACTTTATCCCACAGTTCTCTTGATGTGTTTTTGGGGTTAGTGGACGAAATGAATTTTTCCCAGCTATCCTGATTGGCCCGACCTATTGTTGATCTAGCCGTATTTCTAGCGGCCTTAAATTCCGAGTGGATGGCAGAATTTTTGCGATTCTCTATTGGCATTCTTTGAAGAGCGCGTAGCTTCTTGCGACGGAGTTTAATGGCTGAACGAACCTCGGGGTTCCACCATGGAACTGATTTTTTTCCCCAGAGAGCCGCTAGTTATTGGAATATGATGCTTTGCAATCTCAGATAAACGTTCAACAAACTCGTCAGGGTAAGACGGGGGGTTGTTTGTGGAATCAACAAAGATCTCATTTCGGTAGTTCGGCCAATCGGCAAGTCCGTATTTCCATCGTGGACGGCAAGATTAAACTGGAGGTGCTCGATTCAAAGAAATGACAAGAGGAAAATGGTCGCTTCCACAACAATCGTCGTGAACGTTCCAGGATAGCTGGGAAGCAAGGCTATTTGAGCAGATTTATAGATCAAGAGCTGAGGTTTTACCGGATGTGGGATCTATTCGAGTATGGCTGCGTTCATAGCTGTTTAACTATATCTCCTCCTCTGTGGTCTTTTGAAGAACTTCCTCAGAAAGTTGAGTGTCCATTGAAATCGCCCATCAAAAGAATTGGGGACTATATATCGTTCAATTTCAACTGCTATTGCTATCAGTGGAGAGGAAATATTGATTTTACGGTGAGGGATAATAGTTCTAATTGCAATTGCTGTGCCGGTTTTGTAGGGGTTGTCTGAGTTTCCACAGATAAATAATTCGTAGCCTTGAATGAAATTGGAAGGTATTCTAGATTCAGGGATTAAATTGAGAAATAAGAAGTTGTAGTTCAGGTAATCTTATGCGTAGACCTAAAAGATTCCATTGCAGAGCCAGATTAGTATAAAGCGATGGTTGATTGGAGGATGACTGGTTATCTGTTGGGCTTTGCGTTTGTTCTTCGGTGTCGTTGGTATTAGCGGGGGTCTTTTTCCGATCGGAGGGTGGATTTCGGTGGTGTAGTGCCGTTTGTGTACATTCTGAGCGCTTGACCTAAAAGAAGTTGCACTTACCTTTGAGGAAGTCTACATTGCCGTTTGTTCAGTTGCTGCTTATACGGATGTCGAAGAATGAGCGCTTGAGTCAGTTTCCATGTCGGAATTTCTACCTTTTTCCTTGGCCAGAACCTTCTTGTTTCGCTTCTTATCCTTTTTAGCCTGTTGCTTTCTTTCCAGATCGTCGATCCTGTGTATCAGCTTCTCGATGGTCGCCATGAGCTGATTAATAATTTCGCTCTCCTCTTTGATCAACTTCGATTCATTTGTGGTTTCACGAGCTACGTCCAGTCGCTGTTGTAACTTGCTAACAGCAGCATAGGAGCCATCGCCAGCCTGCGTTTGTCGGCTCGCTTCATCTTCTGATACGCCTTTGGTGTAACGTAGTCTCAACACTTCTTTCGCCATGATGTAGGTTGGGCAATTTTGGCTGGATGGTCCGTGATTTCCTCGGCAGTGGAAGCAGAAAGCAGCTGCAGAGTAATCCTCCTCCAAATTGTGGTCTTTGGAGCAGTTCCTGCACTTCGCTTCCGACTTGCATCGGAACTTGGTGTGGCCATAGTTATGGCATCGGTAGCATATTGTCGGGTTAGGAACGCACACTCGGGTCTTGATGCCCAGTGGGCCGACTCGGAAGTGTTCAGGGACCACTGTTCCATCGAACGTGACGATTACTGTTGGCGTGTTGATCTTTTTTTCCATGTTCGGTGCGGAAAATTCGTTTAACCTCGATGACACCTATTTCCTAAAGTCCGGTTACTAATTCCTCTTCAGTCATTTCCTGTGTTTCGCGGTAGGAAAACATACAGCGACGCCTGTTGAGTTTGGGATGGGAGACCACAGACACGGTCGTACCATCACACAGTTTCGTTAAAGCCAGCAGCTTCCTTGTTTACTCGACGCTACGTACGCGCAGCACATAACGGGTTCCATTTCCTTCGATTGTTGTGCCATCAATTTCACCGACGAGATCTGTCATGGACTTTCCGACAATGAAGGGATTAAGCTTCTTTTCTTCATTGCCTTCTCCACCTTGAAGCAGCAGAATCTGCGTTCGCCCAAATCCACCAGAATTCATCAAGTCAGGCACCGTTGAGCTGCCATCCACACTGCGGTGGGCCTCCCAGGGTCCCACCCTGAACTTTCTGCCATTTTCACTTTATCACAAATTGTCTTCTCTACCAAATTTCTTTTCACTAAAACCTTTTCAATAACACAACTCAGAAAAGGTCACACGATATGCCATATAAGAAGTATCAAGTTTTCGCTTGTTGAATCGATTTCCGGAAACCACTAAAAATGCGTCTTAACCGAATGCTTGTCAACACTCGAATGAAAAAGGTGTACCCCTTACATAACATTCATGACTGCCTAGGAGACGTTCCTTACTTAAATATGAAGTCTGTGCTAGGTAAGTACTGTGTATTTGGTAAATTTTCCCCTGAAAAATCGACATTATAAGACACTACCTTGTATTTACGTTATTTTCAATAGCTTAATGTTAAAATCAATCAATTTTAATTTTAAAATTGATGCTAAGAATCTATCTGAAATAATGTGGTACAAAGATTTTGAAAATTGGTCATGAAATGAATTAGTTATTAACGTTCAAAACCTACGCAAATTTTGTTACGCTCCAAATTCTCGTACTCGCAACGTATACCCTGTATTGAAAACAAAAAATTAGTCCTAGTTTAGCTGCAAATAGAGCCTGTCCACGTTAAATTTTGGACACCAAAATTATAGCTGCAAAAAAAATTACACAAGATTCAACAAAACCGATTGTTTATTTCACAATAATAGAAACCGTTGATTAAGATGTTAATCCTTCTTTTTGTAAAGTTCTCGAACTTTCTGTGGTACACCTGCCATAAGGTTCCATACGGTATCCTCAGATACGCCTGCTGTAGCGATTTTCCATCGTCTCTTGAAATCGTCAGTATCATTTGCTCATCATCTTAGTTTCGAAAAGATTCCGCTTAACTAGAGCCCAGTACTTCTCTATTGGGCGGAGTTCTGGACAGTTTGGTGGATTGGCTGTTTTTAGCACGTATTGGACCTCTTGTACCTTAAACCATTCGATGACGGATTTCACATAGTGACAAGAGGCCAAATCAGGCCAAAACAGAGCTGGAGACTCGTGGCTTCTGATAAACGATAGCAACCGCTTTTGCAGACATTTTTTCTCGTATATTTTCTTTTTGGTAGGGGGGGGGGGGGGGAAATTTTTTATTTTTGCGCCCAAATATATATAGGGCGCCCAAAAAAAAATTTTTTTGGGGGATTTTGGACACTTTTTTTGGGGGGATATGCGGGGCGGCGGTGCTGCGGTGGGCGGTGTCGTCGTGTGTGTTTTTTGCGGTGTTTTTTATAATAAAAAAATATTTTTAAAAAATTTTTGTATAAACCGCCGCGTTATTTTGCAGTGTCATTTTGCTTGTCTTCTCGTTTGGGCTCCTTTTTTTTTTTTTTTCTCTTCGGCCTTGGCCTTGCTTTTTTTTTTTGTACGTAGAGTAAGGTGGGGCAAAAGTTCGACCTTAGTGGAATTTTATTTTTCAATTTTTTGTTTAATAAAGTTACAACAAATTAAGCATACTGATTTATTCAACAACTGTTTATCTCTCTTCGGAAAAAGTACAAGTTCAATGAAATTAAAATTACGATGTTAAAAATAATATTTCGAAACAACCTTCGAAACGAACTTTTGCCCCACCAGTGGGGCAAAAGTTCGAATGAGGTGGGGCAAAAGTTCGACCTTTCATGGTGCAGCTGATATAGTCACGTGTTCAAATTTAGTGTTTCTCAATCTTTGCTTTCTTCTTAGTAGGCTGCGATTCGTTGAAAAGTTTCTTGCGTTTAGATGTTTTTGACAGTTTTTGTGCTTGCTCCATAGCTTTCAGTTCCAATTTTTCCTTGAATGGTGTGCTGGTAATAACTTCAGATCTCTGGCCTTTCTTCCGTTTTTGCTGCGGCTCTACTCGTTTTGGCAGGGGCCTGATTTTTGCAATGGAAACCGGTTCTGACGGCTCAGAGCACGATTGTACGTCCGTCGATGAACAATTATCAGAGCGCACAGTCTCTAGAGATTCCAGGATGTTCCGGAGGGAAACCAAAAGCGGTTTGAATTTCACACTGCAATCCTTGCTGCACTCCGCATGTTGGTTGGAAGCACCGGAGCATGACAAAGCAGCATCGGACGATTTCGTATTCGGTAGTTCAGGAGGATCAGCTATCTGTTGAAGTGGCATAGTCGGATTAACCCTCAATGGCTGGTTATCGACTTTTGAAGCGGTGTTTCGTTTTGCTGGTCTCTTCACGTGGATTGAAGAACTTTGGGGCAATTCCGCAGATGACTCTACGAATACAGCCAATGGCGAAGAACGTCCAGTTGCTTCTGTACTACTGGTGGTAGTGGGTTCCTGGTCAACATTTTCAATGCTCGACTGATCAATATTCGTCACTTCACTTGGGGCAAAATCTTGATGTGTAAACCCTCCAGGATTGATTGGAACGATGCCGCACATCCTGAAAGCATTGATCGCTTTTTCGATTGTTGCACATCTGCAGTAAGCTATCCCAAACAGTTCAGCCACTTGATACTGCGTGATAACTCTTCCAGGATGGGACACAAGCCAATTATTGCACGCTTCGGCATATTTGGTTTTCAAGGCTTGAAAGAAACAGCGATCTAACGGTTGGACTTTGTGACTACTGTGTGGGGGAATAGACAGCAAAATAATTCCATTTTCTCGACAGTAGAGAACAGTTTCCAACGATTGATGTGTGCTGTGATTGTCTAAAATGAGCAAGACCGGGTTCTCCTTCGTTGCGTTAGTATGCTTCTGAAAATGCTGTATCCATTGAAAGAAAAGATCCGAGTTTATGTATCCCGAATCAGAAACGAACATTTCGGTTCCTGGAGGTGCCCCATTGAGAAGCTCCAGCTTTTGACGTTTTCTTTTGAAGATCAGAACCGGTGGCAAATAACTTCCCACAGCACTCATAGCGCAAACTGCTGTGGTGAGCTCTCCTCTCTCAGCCGAGCTTATTTTACCTACCGCTTTCTTACCGGATGTAGAGACGACCTTCAGGACAATATTCGGTACTGTAGACATTCCTGTTTCGTCCATATTGTAGATCCGACCTGGTCTGAAGCTATACTTTGTTGTCACTTCGGTCAAATTGTCGAAAAATTTGGTCATTTGCACCCGGTTAAAACCCATCATCCTCGCAAGACTGGTTTGCTGGGGAGTTCGCAGTGACAATCTGTGTCTACGCATGAAGGAGATCGTCCACTCTTTACCAGCTATCTTTGACTCCGTATTGAATCCATGTGTGACCTTATTTGCCTCGGCGTACTGGAATACCGCTCTTCGGACGTCGATTAACGATAATCCGTAGAATGCGTCATCGAGATTCTTGCAATGTCCAGCTAGTTCTTCTTCTTGATCTGGAGTAAAGATTGATCTAAACCATTCAAGCTTTTGCGCTCCGTAGCCCTAAAACCGGAACAGAATAAATTAAACTACGATTAACCATAAAAAAAAAGTTTGATTTATTTACCTTCTTCAGCCTCTTACGCGATGCAGCTTCCGTAATTCCGAGACTTTCGGCAATAGCGAGTTTAGATTCGCCATTGGCAAGCCTTTGTTGGGCGACTTCCAGCATATCGGAAGTACATACCTTCCGCTCCGATTTTCTTTTGTAGACCCTGTATGATTATACGTAAGGAAGCAAGTACATGATTATTCTGATTCGAACTTTTGCCCCACTCGCGATTCGAACTTTTGCCCCACTATGGATTCATGGACTTTACATCAAATAGTGCAAAACTGGGAAATAATACTGAAAATTGTAACGCAGCATCTGATTGGTATTGAAACCAGCAACTAAAGGCACAACAACACATTTTTGAAAACTGAAGTTTTGTGTACGAAAACACGTTTACCATTTACTAAAAAATTACATTTTTTGGACGAAAAAACAACTTTACCTCATTATTTGAAGAAAACGCAACCGAGCCAAGAACTGTTTACATCTGAATGTGAGCTGTCAAAATTCCTACCAATCCATACCAGTGTTGCCAATTTTTCGGTACTCTGTGTATAAGAAACTGCAAAACGAACTTTTACCCCACTCGAACTTTTGCCCCACCTTACTCTATGATTTTGACTTCCCAACTTTGCGAGCCACATTTCGCACAGAAAGATTGGGATTTTGCTCAATAATGGCTACCACACTCTTGCCCATCTCTCGGGAGCATACTTTTCTATTTGTTCCGCTTCCAACCTTCCGATCCACAGTCAAGCGTTGGTCAAATGGTTTGCGATCACAAAACACGGTACTTTCCGGTAGTTTTAGTTTCTTGGCTAGATCGCGTACCGCTAAATTCGGATTTTGCTGCTGTTCGTTCGAAATGCGTTTGCTCACTTCCACTTGATTCGACGCCATTTTACTAAATGTAACAAGAATGTAAACATGTTGTACCACGAAATAAAGTGGAGAGTGTCAAATAAGTGAAACGTTCCAGCGATCCGTGAAATAATTCAAAATCTACACTGAAAGAAAAGTGTCCGAAATTTAACGTGGACAGGCTCTATTCAAACTGTAATTATCACAAGTAGGCCATGAACCAACATCATCACTTTCTACCCGACGAAACTTGAACAGGTAAGTGCCAATTTATCTTACAAATGGCCATTGCGATAGGTGATTTCTTTATAAAGTTCAAGAAATGCACAAATTCGATTTGCTCTTTGGACTGGAAATGCTTCCTAGCAGCGCTATTCACAGCCGGGTGCCCAGAAGATAAGATACCAAGCTTCTCCATTCGGAAACTAGACTTTAATTTTCCGCCTAACGAGCGCTCTGCCTCACTAGCTAATCTCAATGAGCGCCGTCAATTGGCAAGCGGCTCTGCACCTCCACATGGCCGTTGTAAAACACCATTTGCCGTCGATTTCCACTTACATTCATAAGCCAACGTGAAAAATCACTATACGTCACTAAACAGCCGGGCTCGGTATGAATAATTCATTACACATAGAATAGCCCCCTCCACTGCCATAAACGTGCCAATATAATTCCCAGCGATAGGCGTTCGCCCAATATATTGCGAAATTATCAGCAGTGGATTTTTTTTTCGCACACACACCTCCTCACAGTTTGCATCCCGGGTAATCTCTTATCTACCGATGCGCCTAGCCATAGAGGCATTGTAAGCAGTCCTACTGGCTGTGGGTGGTGTTGCGTTAGATTTAGATAGTTACTCCCATCGATTCAGCCCCGTTCTGTGTCCAATAGTGGGTTGGAATGTGCCACCCCCATATTCCCCCATATGTTTCTTTGTGTTCGTCGAAAGCCAACGTCGATAGGGGCCTGCACCAGTTCCATTTGTAGGTCAGTATTTTCGATTCGACTGGAAAACCTTCTATCGCACTCAGCTGATGATGAAAAGTGGTACTCCGGCGAGAGTTTACATCATTACTCTAACCTGATAGTGATTGCTGCTGCCTTCGTCAGGAATGCAATGTCTGTGCACCTACCCATACATCGATGGCTATAGATCAGTAGACCATCTGCTTCGGTCGGAATTGGATGCAGTAGTAGGCGGACAGCACGGACTAAGTAGAAAACGCATGCAGTAGTTTGAAAGCATTTCCCACACGGCCGCTTCCAGCGAATGCAGTGTACGTGTCTGGGAAAACAGATTAGTGCTGGTAGATTGAACAGTCAGTCAGTCAGTTGGCGAAGAGCAGGAATTTTGATTGAGAGGATCAATGGGAAAGGAAAATAAACACATTATGACCTGGTGCTTTTGGGATGTTAAGCACGGTAAGTGTGCTCGGAATTGGAAATAGGAAAATGGGAGATTGGAGCAGAATGGGAGATTGGAGCAAATCGTTAGAATGTGATTGATCTCTGATTCGGTTTGTTCTTTTGCCATAGGATTTGGTGAGGCCCATTGTGTTCATTTAACAATTATGATAGTTTAATGGAGGCAGTACAATGATTGCTTTGATGGACAATAATGAAGTAGATTCCTGAATTTGAACAAAGGATGCAGACTCATGATTTTTTTCGATATTATAATCTCGAGATACCGTTTTCATTTTTTTTTTAATCTGCATGACGACACAGAACGGAAGTATATCTTGAACAACAAATAATGATGAATTTTGAGTGCTCTTAGTCGCGACATCTTGCGGTTGAAGTCACACATTTTACACGGAAAATAATTTAATCTGCTCCAGGCTTCAACAACATTTTTAGACCTGCTAGTATAAAGTAGCAAGGTACTTACATGAAGGTTTGTTCCTCTTGGAACGAATAAATAAATATAAATAAATAGATATTTTTAATGATTTGACCTCAAATAAACTTCTCAGACTTTTCTATTGTGTGAATAAGAAATGCGATGTGTACGTACATCGATTTTTTCATACCATATACATATCACACCCTATCATCTCACACTTAAGCATTTGGAGAAGTCTATATTCAGATTATATTACTTAACAATTTACTGTTTGTAATGTGTAACAATTTAATCGACTTTTTGATTTGAACTTAATTCTCTATATGCATTTGACTAAGAAGCTTGAGTATATCCAATATGTTATGAATTTTAATACACAGGAAATATTTGTGCGATTGCATTTAAAAAAAACAGTATTCATACACCCCTCTATGGGACTTTGTTAACTGTCACTAAATATTTGTAGTGTCAATTAAAAAAACTTATTTTATTTCAATTTTTTTTTTTTAGTTACTTGATTATCGAGATTTTCAGCACTGGGCTGGTTCATCTCCCGTCGTAGTCACTCAAACACTTTTTGGGTATTTTCGTAACTTGTCGGGGTGTGAGATTCGAACTCGTGACTTTGGCGTGAGAGGTATGGATGTTAACCTCTACGCCGGGGTCGCCCCTTTTATTTTAATTGAAAATTGTGATGAATCATCTATGTGATCGCTAAAATTGATTTTGTGCTCATAAAAAAAAAAAAATTTAACGGAATGCAAAAAGCGACATTTATTTATTGATTTAACAACCCAATTTCGGAAACCGACCTATGTATTTCAGCATTAACCTTAATTTAAAAATTGTAGCTCGGAAAAATAACGTGAATATAGAAAAATAGAAAAACTGTTTGACAACAAATGGAAGTGTATGATTAACTTGATTGAAAAAATATTAACATCGAGAAAAAAAATTTTTATGCAAAAAATTTGATAACACTAAATTTTGAGTAATTCAAAGCCTCTTTTATTCTCTTCATTTTTTGTGCAAAAACTAGAGAACATTAAAATAAATATCGGCATTGGCATTTATTATCGTTTGTCTTAACCTATTATCGGTAAATGAAACTGTGAAGTTTTTTTTTTGCGAAGTGGGTATCTGGAACATGAAGTACCTTTGCGTAAAATCTCAGAACTTAAAGAATTCAGTAACCCCATGACAATAAGACAACGCAGAAGCCTACATAAATTTTAAAAAATCAGGTGCGTAGTCCCTCAGCCTTGGCATGGATTACTCAGAACTATCGGAAAACTGCAATATGTACCTCTTTTAATTTGTTCGAATCATTCAACGGAATATCCTCACAAAAATCTTTTAGGTGAGTTAAGTTATTGCATTTTAATTGCTTATTCTTTGAAGTATGTGCGTGTTTCGTCTACTATTTGCAGGCCTCCCAGTTTCTAGTAACAGTGGTGTCTGAGTACTAAGTTATCTCCGTGATTGGAAACGTAAGTTTCACAGAAAACTTATGGAAAAACTGTGAAATACACGCACACGCAAACGCAACGTATCTATTACGGGCAGGCCTTCAAAATGAGGTATATTCTCGGACATTAAAACCAACTTTTTGGCAAAGGTAATGGTTTTGTTCAAAGTGGATTTGAAATTCATGAATGATAATTTGACTCTTACTTTCTTGATTAGCAACTGGTGTATTGAACTTGTGTAGATTAGATGTTTTGACATGCTCGTAGCTTAAATGATCTACAAATGTTTCATATAACGTTTTAGGAAATTCTGTCGACGAAAAAATAAAGTTGAAAAATTAATTTAAATGCGCAGATAAACATTCAAGCTAGAACAAAGTAAAGCAAAATATAAAATTAAAATGAAGATACATAAAAACACTAGCAGCTTTTGCTACTTTGCGAATTGTGGTTCTGTACAGCAAGAGATAGAGATCTATTGACATTAATTCACCGTTCTCTATATTTCACACGAATTGTTTTCCCAACTGGTTATTGTAGTGACGTCATCTGCGTTTTTGTTATACCTTATGTGTGTGATCTAGAGCCCTCGATTGTGGTTGCTATGACATTTCTCGAAGTATTTTTTTCGAGACTGAAGCATGAAAAAACAAAGAATAATGCGGGGAAAAACTTGTGCTATTTTGAATTGATTCAGCACATTAGCATCCAACAATGTTTTTTTTTTGCACTAGCTAAGAGGTACGTGAATTATAAATGTATTAAGAATAATTCATTACAGAATTCGTACTTCTAGGGGATTTAGTAATAGTATTTTTTTAATGAGATTATTACAGAAAAATATGGAAAAATTACAAAATGAAGTGTTGTTGTTTTTTCTTCAGGTAACCAGAGCATACTGTGATGATCATATGGCAGAAAATATACCACTTATACAAGTTGATTTGACGTTTCTTCAACGCTATAAAAATAGAATGAGTGGAAACAAATAAAATCGAGATACTTTTTACACCACAAAATTTTTCACTTTTCGTGTCATTTAATCGTTCTAAGTTGCCCTTCCGTTCCGTGATGACGATTTCAAAAAGTGTGAGTTTGACACATATGAGTTTTGAATCTTTCGCCGATCATAAATTTGGTGATTGTCATTTGAACGTGCCATATGTATGTCCAAATGTAACTGTTATTACATGCAGCTAAAATATGTTTCAATTTAGTAGTTTGAAAACATCCTCTGATGAAATATAGAAGGTTGTGCATAAGCGCTATCATCAAAACTTGGTTCTCATAACCCGCTACAATGTAGAATAGTATCCTCAAAGCGAGCTGCTGGTCGACTCCGTAAACCAATCTAATCCAAAACTACGTCCAATTGCGATACACGTGAAAAAATGAAATCCATGAAAATCACGGAAGAAAAACCCAGTTTTCATTCCATACAACCGAACAAAAAAAACGCTTCTCAATCCCCTTTAGAGTACGGCATAATGCGCATACATGTTGGCACTTAGCGCCAACGATTGGAAGCATTTCCCTGTGGAGCGATTTGCAGTAAAAAAAAAACCTCGGTTTGAAAAAATCCGAATAGCCATATAACATAACCCACATGGTGCGCCGTACGCTTTCGCTGATGTTCCGCTAATACCCTTGTATCATATTTACTCAACTCATGTACATGAACGAACGGCCGTACTTGCTGCAGCGCACTCGATTCTGCGAACGAGAATCGGCTTCAGCTGAGCCCACTCTGGGGGGAAATATTATAAACAATCAATTGAGCTCCCATGTGTGGGTGTGTATGTGTGCTTGACACACCCATCCGCAGCGCCGACCGTCGGCATGGTCCGGTGGAATTTGGTTTTTTGACTTTCTTCCGAGTGGATTAACTTGGAAATCGATAGGGAACGTAGCTCGGGGGCACGGGTGAATGCAGCCCAGTTCCCCAGTCGCTAGCGATATATCAATTGGAGTAATTTGAGCAAAGCTTCCTGAACAAACAAAAAAAAGGCACACAGCGGAAGGATACAGGAAAGGACGCTCGTAAGGTTTGATTGGTTGGGGCACGTGTTGGTTAGTAAAAAGGGTTGTGCCTTTCTAATACGGTGAGAGTATCTAGCTAGGCATGTAAATAGCAGCATTACTGGTTCAAGTAAAGAGTCAATAACGTCGCTAATGAGGTCATCGAATTTGATTTAATGAAAAGTAAACTAGTGTGTCATAATTTTCGTTTACAGGATTGCCCCAGTTAACGGAGGAGGTTTTGTTTCAGTGTAGAAGTCACACTACACTATGAAGTAAATAATTTATAAAAAAAGAATTAAAGTTAAAGGGTGTATAGAATCAAATTGCGACACACACAAATATTCGGCAAAATTCGCCCGTTCAACCAATCATCTTCAAACTTTCAGGGAGTAAAATAAAACATGTTATGAATATTTTCCCATGTTTGTTTTATTCAATTTCAATTCCATATCCAAATGCACGAACCTTCTTCTTTACACTACTCATAAGGTCCTGTACAACATTTGGACCAACTTTTTTTTGCGTGGCAATCCATTTTTTCTTCATATCTTCCTCCGATTTCACTTCCTTAGGATGCTTCCGAAGTGCTTGCTTCATGATGGCCCAGTACTTTTCAATTGGCCGCAGTTCCGGTGCGTTCGGGGGGTTGAGATGCTTCGGCACGAAATTGACCTCCTTAGCCTTGTACCACTCCAAAACCTCTTTCGAGTAATGGCACGAGGCTAAATCCGGCCAGAAAATCGTAGGACCATCGTGTGACCTCAGAAGAGGAAGTAGACGCTTTTGGAGGCATTCCTTTAGGTACACCTGCCCATTGACCGTTCCAGTTGTCACGAATGGGGTGCTCCGCTTTCCACACGAGCAAATTGCTTGCCAAATCATATATTTTTTGGCAAACTTTGACATCTTCTGCTTTCTAACGTCCTCAGAGACATCGAATTTATGATGAGCAGTGAAAAACTGGAGCCCCGGAAGCTGCCGGAAGTCTGCTTTTACATACGTCTCATCATCCATAACGAGGCAATGTGGTTTCGTCAACATCTGGGTGTAGAGCTTCCGTGCACGTGTTTTACCTACCGTATTCTGCCGTTCATCGCGATTAGGCGCCTTTTGGACTTTGTACGTGTGTAGTCCTTCACGTTTTTTCGCATCTTGCACGAAAGTTTTGGTTAGATTCAGTTTCTTCGCCACATCTCGAACTGAACTGTTGGGATTCCTCTTGAAAGCTTGAACTACCCGCTTGTGATCCTTAACACTATACGGAGATCCATTTTTGCCACTTTTTTTTTCCGATCGATGGTCAAACGTTCGTGGTACCGATTTAAAACACGAGACACCGTAGAATGTACCATTCCCAGCTTCCTGCTGATGGCACGATGAGAAAGATCCGGATTTTCGAGGTACGTGCGCAAAATTTCTTTGCGCCGCTGCTGTTCTTCCGACTCCATCTTCGCAACGATTGCACATCTGCTAGTGAAACTTACACAGCGTAAACAAATACACATTGAACTAATTCCACCCAAAATTTCAATAGAAAATACCCAACGGGTAAAAAGTTACAGCCATTTAAAAGTGGTGCAATTTGATTCCGTACAACCTTTATGTTACATTCAGTAAAATGGCGTCGCATCATGGGGCGGCGTGAATTTGCATTTCGAACGAACGGCAGCATAATCCGAATTTATCGGTACGCGATCTTGTTAAGAAACGAAACTAAATTCATTTGACGACTATTAGCGCTTAACCATGGTTCGGAAGGTTGGAAGTGGAACAAATCGAAAAGTTGCCCAAACGTGATGACAAGCAAAATTTCACTGCAAAAAGTCGTTCTAAGGAGTTTTAGAGCAATTTGTGGCAAAATAAATTCTTGTATCATAATGAACGACGAAACGTACTCGAAGCATCTTTAAACAGCTTCCGTTTCTGGCTTTTTATATCGCAATGCAAGTGAACGCCGTTGCCGAGCATTTCCGGACAAAGAAGGTGTCTAAATTCTCGAAGAAGTATTTGCTTTGGCAGGCCACATGTAGTTGTGCTCGAAAATCAATAGAGAAGTACTGGGCTCTAGTTAAGCGGAAACTCTTCGAAACTAAGAAGAAAGCAAATGGTACCGATGATTTCAAGATAAGATTGAGAGTCGTCACGGCGGGCGTACCGTACGAAACCTGATGGCGGGTACCACTGAAAGCTCGTAAATTTTACAAAAAGAAGGATTAATATCTAATCAACCGTTTCTAATGTAGATATAACTCTTGTTGAATTTTGTGTACATTTTTTTTTGCTGCTATTATTTTTTTTATTTTGTACGACTTCCGTTAAAGATCTAGAAGTTATTCTGGATGCTCAGTTGACTTACAAGCTTCACATCGTGGACAAGGCGTCAAGAGCTGTAGGCTTCAATTTTCGGATGGCTAAAGACTTCTCCGATATTTACTGCTTGAAATCTCTTAAGTGGAGCACCTTTTGCTGCGGTCGATTCTGAAATATTGCTCTGCAGTCTGGAATCAGAGTTGTAGTAATGGCGCCAATAGAGTCGAATATGTTCAACGCAGGTTTGTACGCTTCGCTTTGCGAAGGTTGCCTTGGAAAGATTCGTATGCTGAGTTACGAGTGTCGTTGTCGATTGATCGATCTTGAATCGCTTTCGTCGTGACACATCCAGGGCTCTCTTCGTTGTAGATATTTTACAAGGCCGAATCGATCGCTGCGGCATCCTGAGCAGATTAATATAAACATTGCAATAGTGCAATGTTAAGGATGCCAATTCACCGGAAAAAATATAGTATGAACGGTGCGATCGGAGGACTGCAGCGAGTGTTTAATATAGTCTCGACAATGTTCGACTACCATGTCCCTCGGCAAACTCTGCGCGGACGCTTCACGTCATATTGACGTAAGGCCTGTACTCGAAAAAAATGCACCAATTTTATCCGTGTGTAACTTTTTTGTCCGTGGGTAAAAATTGATGAAAATCTGGGTATAACTAGAGTGAATTGTTTACATGTGCAAAATTTCATAACAATCGGTTCAGTGGTTCTTGAGATGTCATCATAACATTTCGATTCGCGACGCGGCTCTGAAGGCAAAGTATTCCAGCAAACACAAAATCGTATATGATAGCGAGTATATGTACAAAGTGGAGGCGATATACGTACTTGTGTCCATTTGACTCCATGTAAACTGTACGTATATCGCCTCCACCTTGTACAAATATCCGCTATCATATACGATCCTGTGTTTGCTGGGTAATGAAGGCCAAAGTTTGAAAATCGTCCAAAGTGTTTAAGAACGAGCTGGAGTTGAAGAAAGAATGGATGAAAGTGACCAAAAAGGTCGGCTCCACCATTGCACAAAATGTAATGAGGGGTCTTAAAGGAAAGGTGCGGGCTTTCAGCGATAGAAAAAAAATTGAATAGAGTAATTATGCCAAAACATAATCCATATGTATCAGTTCAGTCCCCGAAAGTTTCAAAAAAATCCGACTTAAAATAATGTTTTGGCGAGCACTTTTGTCTGGTGCATTTTTGTACTAGTACAGGCCTTGGGACTTACGTCTCTCCTTTCTATTTCTGCATAGGCGCCCCTTCTATTTTTTTTTTTAAATCGATAGCGTTACGCGGGTTTGGAGATTTTGAACGATAATATCTCCTCTCTGGCCCACACAAATTTTATGATACGTATTTCATTCGAAAGTTAGAACATCAAAGCTGAATTCCTGATGCTAACTTAATTCATTACATTTGATTAAACTAGTTAAAAAATACTTAAAAGAAAAATGTCTAAACGCACTAAGCTATTGGTCGAAAATGACATCAGATTTGCGCCACGCTCTGATTGGTTCATACTGCTACGGTTGCCGTGCCAGCGATTATGAAACACGTGGGGATCCCAGCAAACACATGATCGTATATGATAGCGAATAAGAGTGAAAAGTGGAGGCGATATACGTACATTTTACATGAAGTCAAATGGACGCATGTACCTATATCGCCTCCTTTTTGTACCTATCTCCGCTATCATTTACGATTTTGTGTTTGCTGGGACGACCGACCAACCGTCAGTTCTCGCTGTGCACCCGTATGCGACAGACGTGTTCGCCGGGCACGTTGGTAGAAAACGCCACCCGTGAAAACAAGAAGACCAGAAATATCCCATGTCACCTGCGGCAAACATACTTTTGCATATAAAAAGTAATAAACGATCCATACAAAATTGAAAATCGTGCCATGAAAAACGCATTCTAGACCCATACGACTCTGGTGAATATCCATAAAAAAATAGAAATGTTCCATAAAATTCCTCACTCCAATCCATAGTTTATATAAAATTTAGCAATAAAATGTAAAAAATGTACCATTTCATATCTAGTGCAAGATCGTTAAAATTGTACGAATTACTCATAAACATATTGAAAATGATTCATAAAAGGCTCCATACCTTTCCTTAAACTTGTAAAATTGATCCATAGAATGTAACGTTTGTGCAATAACGTATATTCGCATGTTCTATAAAGTATTTGAAATTTTCGCTAAACCATATGGTTTGATCCATAAATTATGCCTGCATTTTTCCAGGTTGGGTACTATTTTTTAAAATTTCGATCCATAAATATTGTAAAATATTAATCGGTCATCCCGCGGCAATTTAATTTTGTTGATTATCGCCAAATTAATGACATATGGTACATAGGCCGAATGAAGGAGTTAGCCTAACATTACATCCGCTTACCCAATATAACGACATTTTTTGACACTTCATTGCTAGATTTTGTTAAAAATATGGATCAAATTGATGAATTTAGGGATCATTTCCTTTTTTTGTGGATTTTCACCAGAGTCTGATGGGTCAAGAATGCGTTTTTTATAGAACCATTTTAAATTTTTCGTGGATCATTTCTTCAGTTTGAAAGTTTTAAACTTAGGGCTGCCCTAGTTTTTTACGAGAACGAGTGCTCTGGTCCTAATTTATTGGGGTTGCGGTTGTAAAAGAACGTGAGATCGCAAAAGTAAGTCAGTTTTCTGAAAATTGAAAATCTTCTCCAAAGTGATCCTTCTTTTACAGCAATATTTAAGTCGCATAGCTAAATGAACGCATATGTTAATAAATCGGAGTAGTAGCGCAGTCAAGGATAGCAAAAATTTAAAAAAATTCAAACCCAAAATTGGAATAATTCTGGCATAATTTATGGCTAAACATATTATTTTAAATGCACAAAATTGATTTGCTATGGACCATATTAAGAAGTTCATGGTTCATTTTTAAAACCTATTATGGATCATTGGTGATTTATTTAGGGAATATTTTCAATAATTTATTGATCATGTGCGTATATTTTAGTTCACAAATGTTACATTCTATGGATCAATTTTACAAGTTTAAGTAATGATATTGTACCTTTTATGGAACATTTGCAATATGTTTACGGGTAATCCGTACAATTTTATCGATCAAACCGTAGATATATAAAGGTACATTTCTCCATTTAATAGCTAAAATTGATATAAAGTATGGATCACATTGCTGCATTTTATGGATCATTTTAATTTATTTATAGATTTTCATCAGATCCTTACGGGTCATAAATACGTTTTTTATGGAACGAATTCCAATTTTTCATGGATCATTTCTTCAGTTTAAGGTACAAACTTAGGGCTGCCCGTCACCTGCAGCTGGCCATCCGCAACGACGCACAGTAGGCATAATCGAAGCTGTAATCGGACTTATTTCAAATCCGCTGGTATTAGTACATGAACTGATATTTTTCTATAGGGAAAAAACGCCAATAAATCGATTGCCACTTATTTCATCCTGTGCAGAGCATTGGAAGTGGCTCATTTTGTCCCATTTCACCCTAATTCGGTGTGTTCGTTCAGTTTTTACTCCGATAACTACAACTGCCGCTGAAGTTTTCGCTTGAAAAGGGACATATCTTATGTGAAAAACTCTTAGAAATCGAATGGTGCCAGTTTCATGCTGTGTCGGGGTCGAGAAATGGTCTATCTCGCCCCATTTCACCCTAAACATGTGTTTTTCATCAGTTTTCACTACGATAACTACAATTGCCGCTTTATTTTTTGCTTGAAAAGGAACATATCTTACGTAGAAAACACTGCAGTGCACTGGGAAATCAAATGGTGCCAGCTTAGCATGTTAATAGTTTTCAACTAAGATAGATATTAAAACACATAATTAGGCCCTTTCGGGCCTGTACGTAAAAGTGTATTGTTTGAATTTAACAATCACTGGCATCACTGGTCTTGGACTTAGAGTCTGTGACATCTTCGGATCTATCGCTCGACTCGGATTCAGTACTGTCATCACTGGTTCCGGACTCAGAGTCTGTGGCATCTTCGGATTCATCGGTGTCGCTGTCCGCGTTCTGCATTCCTGTATTTTCGGCAAAATAAAATTTCATTTTTCGCATAAATCCTTCACTTTCTTGAGATGCATGCTTGACATTTCGGCGTTTTGATGTTGCTTCCATGTGAGCCATTTTTGGATCAGACCACGCTAACGACATGTGTATAATGTCCGTCAAATTGTCCTCCGGTGAAGTTTTCCGCGAAAGCTGTAGCCGGGCATGCTTATAGCGTTTATGACAACGTTTTCCTGATTGCTCGTCAATGAAGCTAAGTGGGTACGGCTGGAATTGAAACCAATACAAAAGATATTTGTGTTGCTTTTGTTATATAAAATGTTTTCAGTTTTAGATTGTATATTTCTAATCGCTCAATCAATTCCGGCTTATGACTATACTTGTGAAGAAATGGAGGAAGACATGTCACAAACTCAAATTCTTTAGTCACAAGATTCTTTATGTCGTTGTAGAGATCTTTAACCTTTTGTTCATCTAAAATGTTCGACGACAGTTCCAAACAGCTAATCAGTCGAATTTTCTCCACAAATTCTTTGTCGATTTCCAGGATCTGAGCAAAAGTGGATGGATCACTCAAGAGACGACGAGCCATGTTTCCATTGTTACTACTGCCACTGCCTCCAATCTTTGGACGGTTAATGTTCATTTTAAATGCTTCTTCTAACGTATCAGAGATTTCGCGGACTTTTCCTCTCACAAGTGGATTCGACTGAGCAAGGTATTTGTCTCCCTGTTTACCGACCTTTTTCTGTGCCGCAACGCGAATCAGCCACTCTACAACATTCAGCCGTGAATGGAAGAAGGAAGGCCCAACTTGCAGATCAGCACTAGGAACACACAAAGGACAGACGTGTGTCTTTCGGTTGTCCACGATAGCATTGGCCGCTTTTCCATCGACCATGGAATAGAATGCACTAACTTTAACGCGGACTTTTCCGTTCTGCTAATTCATGAAACAAAAAAAATGGTTAATGAAATGTTCTTAAATATTTCGTGTAGACATATATACCAATGAATCGATAACGATAGGTCGACTGTTTATCTCCTCAACCTCACTATAGAGTGCTCTATACATCATTTTCGTGCGTTCTTCAATTTCTTTCGCCCAGGTCATCGATCTTGCATGACAAAATGTGTCCGACTGTGGATTCGGATTGATCCACAGCTTTTGGTCATTTCCAGCTACCAACATCAACGGCATAGCATGCTCCGAAAGCAGCGAATCATCCTGCTTCAGGATTGAGTTCTGGTTGTAGTGCGAGAACCCAGTAGCAGAGTCTACTCCGGCGGAAATATACAGTATGCAGTCGACTATTTTCCCATCCGAAGTAGCCGTCAATGCAGACATCCGTTCTGCCACTTCATTCAACTCCAATATTCTAGTAGTATCACTGCCTACCATGTCACGTAAAGCAACCTTGACTGATAAAGCTCCATCAACTTTCGTTGGACGTGAAATCTTCGGAATTATTGTTGTTCGATGATCTATGATATTTTTCCAAGTGGACAACAACTTTACTCCATGCATTTGTTTCGCAAACTTTTGTACAGCTATGTACTTCCGTTTGCTCAAACCGACACGTGTTTTTAGAAGCAAAGATTTTTCAACGGAAGCGTTCAGTTCCGGTTTTCCGGTGACTCGCAAAATCTGCTTAGCGTAATTCTCACCAGAAGTCTCAGGCCACGCAGAATATTGGCCATATTCGTCAGCAAACCACGGTGCGCCAGTTTCTCTGCGGAACGCAGTAGTTTTTCAATAGGTTCGTTTTTTGCCAGCCGTTTGCTGTATTTATCTTTGGTACTTTCAGACAGATCTTCAAGACATCGACGTTTTGGTCCACGAATGCCAGGTTTTTGAGGAGTTGTTAGGTCATCAGATGACTTCGTAGATTGCTGATCAATTGACGTCTATAAAAATGTTATGTGATGATTATGTTTCTGTCAAGATCGGGTAGGTGTACGAGTCATGGCAAGTGTACCACTTCGCACCATTACGCAATGGCGCTAGTAATGGCCATACTCTAGTTAATTTCCATAGGCCAAATAACTGGTACACTTTTAAGTATTGCCATAACTGTTACACCTACCCTATATACGTATGTTTCCACTCAGAACCCTTACCTCGAATGTTTGATTTAGCAAGTCGTTGTTTCTCTCATAAAAACGTTCCTTTCCATGCGCATTTACCCAGCGTCGAGTAAACTGTTTCACCCAATTCGTCACATCTTTAGACACAGTTGACTCACAGCCTACACCTCTCGCTATCAGAAGCTGCACTACTCGCTGTTTCTTGCGATTAGAGTTTAAGTAAATTTTCACAATCTCACTATTCAACATTTTGAAAAGAAAATGTTTGCTGCACATTCGAACTTAAATTTGAGTCAAATGACAGTTGTTTATGAAAATTCACCTTGGAGAACAAAGAAAATAGGTTACTTTGATATGATTTTCATCCGCAACATCCGCAACTGCTGCTGAAGATGTAACTTCAACTGAATCTGTTTATGTTTTGTAAATTGCAATATAAAATTATCTATGTATATTTGCAAATGTATAATCAAAAAATATGTAGACCTCTTTAACTGTGAAATTAAACTGGTTGAAAATTAAACCTACTAGATGGCACAGCATGAAACTAGTAACAAAAAAAAATGTTTAGGGTAAAATGGGGCGAAATAGACCATTTCTCGACACCGGCACAGCATGAAACTGGCACCATTCAATTTCTGAGAGTTTTTCACATAAGATATGTTCCTTTTCAAGCAAAATATATAGCGGCAATTGTAGTTATCGGAGTAAAAACTGAACGAACACACCGAATTAGGGTGAAACGGGGCAAAATGAGCCACTTCCAATGCTCTGCACAGGATGAAATTAGTGGCAATCGATTTATTGGCGTTTTTTTCCTATAGAAAAACATCAGTTCATGTACAAATACCAGCGGATTTGAAATAAGTCCGATTACAGCTTCGATTATGCCCACTGTGCGACGAGGGGCCGAAAAAAAAACTTTTCTCCGGTGTGACCATTTCACAGAGTGGTCTCTTGCAGCCCAAGAAGACTGATAATTTCAATCGCAAACCATTTTATCAACTAAAATCCATCCTTTTCAGGACGATCAAATCAAGTTGCCAACTAAAGAGTATGTTTGATAGAAATTTCTCTTGAGCTCATCGAAATTTTCATTACTACGCACCGGATTAACATGGCGCTGCTTGAAAAGCCGCGTCCCGGAAAAAATTGCCAAATCAATCGCCCACGTCATCTTCGTGGTCAAGCGGTTAGCGGCGTCACTCGTCGTTCAAGCGATTGACATGAAGTGAGGGTTCGATTCCCGCTCCAGCCAGTGGAACTTTTTGCAAAACGAAAATATGCATACTGTCCCACTGGGTGTTAGATTAAGTTGTCCGTTGTTATTCACTCTATGTTCAATGTAAATTTAAACACAAGATCCATTTTACACTTACAAGCCCGTTGGACATTCAACAAACAGTTAATTCTACCCGAACTGCACTTTCTACAGATTTTCATGGAGAACCAATAGTAAAGCCTCACATTAATAGCATAGGGTTTCATGGTTCTTTAGACTGAATAAAATATAGGCGAAATTTATTAATTCGATGACAAGAATTTGTTCACATCAACAAGCAGTTCTACGTCAACTTTGTAGTTATGTCACAGACATAACTCACCCTTTCGTTTTTTTTTCCTGGGCAGTAGACCATCTTCTATCTATAAATATATAAAAACTAGCTGAACCCGGTGCGTGCGGCTACGCTTGCAACTAAATGAAGGAAAATTTAATATAACTGGCACGTTTAGGGTTTTTTCCGAAATGAGTTTTTTTTCTTGAATAAGCAGGGGTTCAAACTTCTATCAAAACATGCTTCTTACCCGAGAAATACACGTTTTGTGTTTAAGTAACCTGGATAATTCTCATTTTTGGTAGAAATTTGTGTTTCATTTGTATGGGAGCCCTCCCTTCCAGAGGGGTTAGTTTCTCAAACCACCATACAATCATTGCCTTCAAAACCCGCCACATGCCAAATTTTGTTCCATTTGCTTGATTTGTTCTCGAGTTATGCACAAATTCGTGTTTCCTTTGACTGAGAGACCCCTCTTTCAGTGAACGGAGGAGTCTCAAATCACAATAGAAATATTTCTTGCCTTCGAAAACCTCCACATGCCAAATTTGGTTCCATTAACTTGATAAGTTCTCGAGTTATTCAGAAATTTGTGTTGCGTTTGTATGGAAACCCCCCTCCCTCTCCCTTTCAGATGGCGGAGGAGTCTCAAACTTCCATAGAAACATTTCTCTCCTCCAAATACCTCCACTTGCCAAATTCGGTTCCATATGCTTGATTAATTCTCAAGTTATGCACAAATTTGTGTTTCATTAGTATGAGAGATCCCCCCCCCCCCTACAAGGAGAGAGGAGGGGTCTCAAACTACTGTAGAAACATTTATTGCCTTAAAAATCCCCGCAAGCCAAATTTGGTTCCATTTGCTTTATTAGATCTAGAGTTATGAAGAAATTTCAGTTTCATTTGTATGACAGCACCCCTTTTAGGAGAGGGGAGGGGTCTCAAACCACCATAGAAACATTTTTTGCCACCAGAAAACCCCACATGCCAAATTTGGTTCCATTTGCTTGATTAGTTCTTGAGATATGCAGAAACTTCTGTTTCATTTGTATGGGAGCCCCCCTTTTCAGAGGAGGGAGGGGTCTCTTACTATCTTAAGAACCTTCCCCGGCTCCAAAAACCCCTGCATACAATTTTTCACGCCGATCGGTTCAGTACTCTCCGAGCCTATTAGGGTCAGACAGACAGACAGACAGAAATCCATTTTTATATATATAGATGAAATGCTGTCCGTTCGTGACAGCATAACTCACGAACGGCACGATGGATTTACTTGATTTCTTTTTTATATGGTTCGTCTTGCTTCCCAACAAGTTTATGTAAAAAAAAAAATTAGAAAAAATTACTGGAAAATGAAAAAATCTGAGAAATTTGCGAAATGGGCGAATTTGCTTTTTTAAACAAACATTTAAATCGACGATTTCTCACGAATAAAAGTTGAAATTCTTAAACTAAGACCACAATCGGTAGAAGGCTTCCTCTAGCCAACATTGGTCTTCATTTTTCAAATTGAGCGTTTATTCGCTAAAAAGACGTCTATTGAAATGTTTGTTTACAAAAGCAGATTCTCCCATTTCACATTATTTTCCGGAAATATCAAAGAAACCAAATTGTCATTTTGTATGTGAATATCATAATATGCTAGACAGCAAGACCATCTTTCGATTTGTAAAGAGAAACCGTTGGAAACTTTTATGATGGCGTCGTAATTAACAAAAAAAAAGAACGAGAGAAGAGAGAATCACTCATTGTTACTTAGGGAACGTCCATTAATTACGTCACGAAAAATGATAGAACCCCCCCCCCCCGGGGGAAAAAAAGGCCCGGTTTTGAAAAGTTATGCATAAAAATGATAATACACTGGCGTCACTTATTTCACAACTTTTTACGGGATTTTCTGAATTTGATTTGGTTTTCGGAATTCACGCGAGTTCACCGTTCACTTAGATTTGATAAGAAACCCGTCGAAAACAACTTTTATCGCTTTTTTACGAGGTTTTCGTAAATTACGGGTTTTTACGTGGATTCAGGTATTCCACGGAAATTACTCGGTATTTTGAAGTAGTTTTTTCTGCATCGCACTCATTCCTGTATAAAAAGCAACCTCAGTGTAAACGATTTATAACGTGTAGATGAACGTATAAACTGGAACGTTTGTATTGGTGACACCTCGCAGTGAGATGTAATTAATTATTGGAGTGAAGGTCAATGGAAAGTGAAAGTATTAGTTTATGTCTGCTGTGTTGAACTGACAGGTGTGTAATTACGTTTTTGTTTACCTTAGTTTGCCGTGTGATTAATAGTGCACCAATAAGGTGAAAACGTCGATATTACTAGAAATTAAAAAGAAACTAATTATGTTGCGACTTCATTTAATTTCAATTAGTATTGCTGCGCAATGCCTCCAAATAGACGGAGTAATATCGCACGGCTGCTAGCTCAGATAATTCTCGATTGAGACAAAGCAACGAACAGCGTGCAACTCAAACTGAATTGGATCGACAACGGATGGTACGGGCTCGAATGATGTTGAATGAAGAAGAGAGAGCAGGTCAAAATACAAGCGAAAGGGATAGAAATAAGCGTAATCGGGAAGCATCAGAAAGATCTGGTGACAATCGTGCCCAAAATAACCTTATTAATTGATTACGAAGGTAAGCCTACGTTTCACAAAATTTTCAACCTGCTGCATTTCAATACGACCCTTTGATTGATTACAATGTGATATAGGGTAGGGAACGGCTTAATCAGGGGTCACTATTTTAATCAGTTGTTAGGAAATGAGTCTTTAACTCCTACATTTTCCAAATTATTTCACTTTTAATGATACGATCATAAGCTTTATCTATCGGGCTAATGATTCGATGTATGATTCATGATTGATTACCAATTTATTACTGTCATTTTGAAGAT
This sequence comes from Aedes koreicus, assembly GCA_024533555.2. NCBI lineage: Eukaryota > Metazoa > Arthropoda > Insecta > Diptera > Culicidae > Aedes > Aedes koreicus. The sequence continues at coordinate 903,735 of JAHHFK020003779.1, forward strand.
TTTAAATCCATCTTCTCGAAAACCATCAGTTTCTTACCTGCTGAAGAAGTTCGCTCAAATTTTGCCTTTGTGTATTTTGCATTTGCATCGCGTGTACCGGAGAGCATGTCTTCATCAGCTCTCTCCCACAACTAGGCTTGTTGCCAGAATGTGATGTTGAACATTGAGTTAAATTTAATACATATTTAGACGATCTGAAATCGCTATTTATTTCATGTTTCTTCCAGTCATTGGACGTTGATCTATGCTTATGATTATATTGTCCAACTGGCACTATCATTTGCAATAAAAAATATGTTTTGGAGCTGTCCAATAGTACCCAACGATAAATAATGCTTCGCTGTTGAGCTGCAGCTATGGCATCACTGTTGCTTTTGAGAGAGCCGATGTTTCCTCTCTTCTTTGTTAACCATGGATATAGCGCACCGGTAATGTAACGTGAAGCCTGCTGTCTCTTGCATTTGTTTGTTTTTAAACGAAGCATCCCGTTTGTCGTCACAGTCGCTTTGGCTAACATTTGCGTGAGAGTAAATGAAATAAGAAATACACATTGCCAATCTAAAGATCAATGACAAACTAAAAGTTTGGTCGTGTACGTCTGTCTCATAACCTGCTAGTAGACGAGTTTGTGATCGTAGCAATCGACATGTTTTTGTTGATTGTTTTCGAGAGCGGTTGGGTAAAACGAAGGAGCGGGTTGAGGAAATTGACATTTGCAGCAAATCGTCAACTGGCCTATTTCATTTCGCCTTTGCACACATGCACAGAATCGCACTCATACAATATTGTTAGTTTATGTACAGATTGAGGAGCTGAAGAAAACATTTTTTTAATCGGAAAGCAATCCGCATGCTTTTAAAAAGTCCCTGCAATTGGAAACTTTATTCCATGGCTATGCAATTTTCTGAGCCTAATGCTCGTTGCTGAAGGTATGTTTCAATAGACCAGACGTAAGCAGAAGGATTAATGTCTAAATATTGGCAGTTCTAATTATAGATTACATACAGCTTCATCAAATGTCCCAGGTGCTGACTAAACTGCTTAAAACCCGTCCCGTACCCTATCAGTTCAGTTGGATCAATGAGTGTAGTTTGTTCTCATTGTAAAGCACTGAAGTTCCGAAATGAAACACCAGAGCCTTTGCACTCATTGGTGCCTGGATCAGGAAGTAGTTCTAAACATTTTTCTGCAAAACATCCAGAGTTATAATGTTTGTTTTCAAATGACTTCGTTTGGGGAAGAAAAATTGGGAATTGGAAGTTTGTTGGGTGGAATTAAAGGGTCGGACGCATACCATACATTTCTACAGATTTATTTCATGGGAGATTCGCTCAGCAAGATTATTCCACCACGAAGCGAGACATTGTACAGAAATTGCTAGCAAATGGATTGATTCAAATGTTCAAGACTGCTCTAGATCGAATGCCATCTAACAACCATAAGATTGTGATTCGACCTAATTCCGTCTCCAATTTAAAAAAAAAATAGGTTAATTATAAAGGGTGTCCACGATGAAATTGCCACACTATGAAATTGCTCTAACTGGGTAGAATTTAATGAAAATTTGGGTGGATTTAGTTCATAGTGCATTATTTACATCCTGCAAGTTTTCAAGTCCTCTGATCAAAACTCGCGGAAATGGAGTCGAAAGAACAGCTCGTGCGTGATAAAATCTTGCGCATTTATCACGAGAACAAGGATCTCTCGCATCGTTCCATCGCTAAAACGTTGGGAATCGCGAATTCCACGGTGTCGCGAGTGATTAAGCGGTTCGAGGAACGGTTGACCACCGATCGGAAGCCCAGAAGTGAAGGAAAAAGTATTCCGTACAACACCAAAAATCACAACCGCGTAGTTGGGGCCTTCAACCGAAATCCGAACGCCTCCGTTCGGGATGTGGCTAAGAAGCTGCACCTAAGCCGAAGTTTTGTCCAGAAGGCCAAAACTAAGGCTGGGCTTCGAACGTTCAAGGTACAAAAGGCCCCTAATCGCGACGAGAAGCAGAACAAGTCCGCCAAAACCCGTGCTAGGAAGTTGTACCTCAACATGCTGACGAAAGTTGAATGCTGCATCATGGACGACGAAACATATGTGAAGGCCGACTTCAAACAGATCCCCGGCAACCTGTTTTTCACGGCCAAGGATAAGTTCAGCGTTCCGGAGCATGTCCGCACTCAGAAGATGTCCAAATTTGCGAAGAAATTCCTGGTTTGGCAAGCCATCTGCACGTGCGGGAAGCGGAGTGCACCTGTCGTGACCCAGGACACGATGAACGGACAGGTGTACATAAAAGAGTGCCTCCAGAAGCGGCTGCTTCCTCTCCTGAAGGCCCACAACGTCCCAACAATCTTCTGGCCGGATTTGGCCTCATGTCACTACATTAAGGACGTGCTGAAGTGGTATGCGGACAATTTCGTGCCGAAAATGTTCAACCCTCCCAACACTCCGGAGCTCCGCCCCATCGAGAAGTACTGGGCGATTATGAAGCAGCACCTTCTTAAACGACCTAAGGTAGTGAAGACAGTCGAGGAACTGAAGAAAGTATGGGTTTACATGCAAAAAACGGTTGATTCACAGGTTGTGCAGAATCATATGGCCGGGGTTAAGGCCAAGGTGCGGGCATTTGCGTATGGACTGTAAATAAAATACGAGTAAAATGGTAAAATGAAGTTTAATAGTTATTTCTCAATCCCTGAAAATTTGATGGCAATCGGATGAAAACTCGAATTTTGCGAATTAATTTTGTGTGTGGCAATTTCATCGTGGACACCCTTTAAGCAGGACAACGTCTGCCGGGTCAGCTAGTTATGAATAGATGTGTTGTGGCTTGATATTTTAGTTTGTTTTATTCGTCATATTTTTAATACTTCAGTTGAGGCTTTACTAAGCCTGTTGGTGCTGACTAAATAAATAAATACATAAATATTCAAAGCTCTGCTGCTGAATGGTTAAACTCAAATTGCAAATCAAAGCACCCGGAAGCCTATCGAAAAATTTAAACAGAAATACGATCTCCAAGAAGGTTCACGGATTAACTATGATTGGCAACCATGTGCAATCTAATAGTCTAACTAAACGAAGGTAAGAAACATTGGACAGAAATGCTTTTCTGACACCGGTAGACGAATAGTCAATTTCACAGCGTAGATTCTTTCAAATATAAACCAAAAAAAACAACCCACAATATGCTTTTGTAGCATGCCCTTCAACGAATTCTACCTCACGACAGTAAGAATGAAAAGTCACCGGTTTCGGTTCTTTTGTAGAGCATATATTTTTGCGACTATTCAAACCACAAACACCTCTGTCTTTCTTTCCTCACAACTGAGGACATAACTAATACCCAACCGACGCCATTTTTCGACGGTATTGTTTGCTACGAAGGTACGATCTGAATATCATATCTGCGGTGAGTTTTTGCCAAAGTTACACTTCCTACGATGTCGCTTCGCTTGCCACGAACAACCGAAAAAGTAGTTACCTACAGGAAAACAACAACAACTGCTACTACTACTGCTACAAACCGGTACAGTGGCAGCGTCCTTAATAAAAGATTGTAAAGTTTCACTTACTAAGTCGACCGTCCGACAAACATTCGCCATAAAAGGTGCAGCAGCTGGTTTGGTGTGTTAAATAGAAGACAAGTGCAATTCACCGCGAGTGCAAAACGGGTCTCGGATGGTCTAGTCGGTAAAAGGTACATACTTTCTACTGGGAAGTTTTCTTGAGCATGGGTGTACGACATGGAAATACCTGAACTAACAACTGTTTCGAAGAGCATCTAAGTTCAGAGCCGGCAGTATGCTCGCTCTAGAAGCTCAACCGAAGAAGAAGGCTTGCCGGTGATTGTGCTTATTTTTGGTGTCCTGTGGTGTAGCTTTTGTCATTACAGGCGTTGAAAGTTTCTTTGTTTCTGAACCTCCAACCCCCCTCCAACCATATGTTGTGCACTGTGCCTTTGCACCTTGCCTGTTCACGATATATTTGTAGCTAGCGAAAAACTTTGTAGTGTGGGAAGGTGTGGTTGTTTACCGTTTTTCATGCATCGTGGAAAACTTCCATAGAATGTCGGTGAAGCTAATATTATCTTACAACAACAGATTTGCTTAGAAAGTTGGAAAACAACCAAATCACGCTTTGTTGTGGTCGGTGCGAGGAAATATCCATTTCTTCTATGATTCACCTTTTCGGGGAAACTTCCTTTTTAGGACAGACAGTACTCGCCTTGATTACTCATCGGATGAAAGGTATTAACTGTTCGCCGGTAGACATAATCATAATCATCAGTTAAACCAATCAGATGAAACAGATAAAGGTGCATTCAACTTTGTTTACAACCTTGTAAACAACTGCCCCCGCGAAGTGATGAGCAGAAACACCACACGGCAACGAAACGAAACCGCAGACAAAGTGCAGACCACTCCAACCACTTTCCAAGCTCGTTTTCGGCATTTTTCCACATTCTAGTTACAACAGTTTTCGTGTTGATACCAAGCGACCTCGGCTCGCTGATGTTTCTGTTGCAGCTGCTGCCCCCACCACCGTCCGCCAAAAGCAATGTTTATTTATTCACCAGCTTGGTAGAATCTAGGAAGAGTTTTCTCCACAGTCCAAACATTGTGATTGCTCGTTTCGCTTACGTTCCTACCTAGCTAGTTTTGTTTCCATTTTTCCAGCGCTTGCTGTATGAAGTTTTTGCTCGTTTGACTCGATAAGCCGCACCACCATGCGTCTTCATCCGAATTTCATGAGTGTCCGCTTGTAACGATTGAATCCAATGGAGACGCACGTCAGATTGTTGTTCTATATAATTGAATGAAAAATTCAGAGAGTGCTTTGGCTATCCCGTACCAACACCGGCGCGCTCGTCCTGTTCGGCGGCGGAGATGCGCCGGGCTGCCGGGCGGGGAAGGTGTAACGGTGATCCGAGCCGGTGAAATTCCAAGTTCCACAGTGCAAGTGTTAACCGCATCGAGAAGCGTTTGCCGCCGTGGGGCACATAGAGTGGAATTCCCGGATTTTCTACACACGTTGCGCTCTGGGGAGAGAGAGCGAACAGTAGTGTTACTAGGCTTGGCGTTCTCTTTAGAGGTGTGCAATTCTAACCCGATCAGCTAATCGGAATAAATCGATTCTGTTGACCAGCTCTTTTGATTTTGTGACGTCAACATACGCACAAGGGTGAAAGTTACTATACTAGATTACTATTTGCATAGCATAGCATAGCATAGAACATTTGCACAAAGCGTGGGGGGAGTCACCGAGATGAGCCTATCCTCTTCCACTCAACATTTCGCCAAAAGTGTAAAGTGTCGTTGACCCGCTTTTCTCTGCGCACCTGGCCACGTCCTTACAACTGTTTGAAAAATTGATAATTGTCTTGACATCTATTGCAGTGCTGAGAACCCAAACAACCTTCATAGACGTTCAAGAGATAAAAAATTGGGGAGTTTCAAAATTTTATTTGTGCCATAGTTATACGTAGTATATATTGTAATCGGGTTGTAAATAAAATAATATGATGAAATAATTAATACTGATAGGCATATCAGTATAACCTTGAAGCAGACAAAATTTCATTATTATTATTTATTTTTTAATAATAATTGAAATATGATTAAAATAATATACAATGATAAAATAAGGAAAATAATACTTTGTTGTTATGAAACACTAAATAATAAACATACATATAAAAATAAAATGCAGCTATTTGCCTCGACCGCTACGATGTTAGATGATTGAAACTCTGATATGACAAAAATTTCCAAAGTGATATAATGGAAGAAAATTTATCACCTGGCAGCCTAGCAAAATAACAAAGAAATTTTAAGCAAACAATAAGCCGAAATAAATTTAATATGATTATTATTACTGCTAGAAAATGGATACTTAAAAAATCTTTAAAAAAAACATTAAAAAAAAACAAATAAATAATTAAAAAATGAGGAGGAAAAAACGAAAAAAAAAGAAATTTGAATTTTCCAATAACTCTTGTTTTCTACTGGACTCAAAAATGATTGTTTTTGTCAGTGAGATATCGAATAAAGGATCCTACACAATGTTAGTTTTGAATATTTTTTTTTTTTTTTTGATGAGGGAAAAAAATTTAGTAGAATAAACTTAAAAAGCTGAATCTAGCTAAAGTCAGAAGGACAACAGTGCCCAAGCTGCCTTCCAGGTAAGAACGCAACCCTTAGCTGGCGTCATCTCTTGACCTGTAGAAGCATGAGGTAGGAACTTGTGAGGACCAGAGCTATGTCGCGGGGACGCACGCTCCTTTCCAGTTGTCGACTCACCATTATGCAGTCCAGTGACTAGACTATGACTACACAGAAAAAAAATTGTAGTAAAAACTACCATTTTACCCGACTGTGCCTATCTTTAAAACTACCATGAAATTTCAGTCAAATTTACTACGTTTATGGTAAAACCTTCAATATTTGTGGTATATTTGACAGACTTCAGCTCACAGGAAAGCAAAGCAGACAGTGAGAACGGTGAGAACGGTAAGCTACGATTCTTTTTTAAAGAGCTGGTTGTGATTTGCTCATTGAAATGAATCGATTCAGAGGAACAGCTTAGGAGCGGATTGCCCATCTCTAGTTCTCTTTACGATGTTTTCAGATTTTTTATTTTTTTAAATATTGCCCACTTATTTATTTATTTATTTAAATAGCCATACATCGTATTTACGATATGACTTCATCTACAACATTTCGCCAATATACTCGGTCTATGGCTGCCTCTCTCCAACCTCGTTGACGACCCACACTCGCCAGCTCCTGTTGCACCTGGTCCGCCCATCGTGCTCGCTGTGCCCCACGCCTTCTTGTACCGGCCGGATTTGAGGCGAACACCATTTTTGCAGGGTTGTTGTCCGGCATTCTCGCAACATGCCCTGCCCACCGTATCCTTCCAGGCTTCGCGACCTTCTGAATGCTGGGTTCGCCGTAGAGTTCAGCGAGCTCTTGGTTCCATCTTCGCCGCCACACTCCATCCTCCTGTACGCCGCCAAAGATGGTCCTAAGCACCCGGCGTTCGAAAATACCAAGTGCTTGCAAGTCCTCCTCGAGCATCGTCCACGTCTCGTGCCCGTAGAGAACAACCGGTCTTATCAGCGTTTTGTACATGGTATATTTAGTGCGGGGGTGAATCTTTCTTGACCGCAATTCTTCTGGAGCCCGTAGTAGGCACGACTTCCACTGATGATGCGTCTTCGGATTTCACGGCTGTTGTCGTTGTCAGCCGTAAGCAAGGATCCAAGGTAGATGAATTCTTCCACCACCTCGAATGTATCCCCGTCTATCGTAACACTGCTGCCTAGGCGGTCCCTGTCGCGCTCGGTACCTCCTGCTAGCATGTACTTTGTTTTCGACACCTCCAGTCCGACTTTCGCAGCTTCGCGTTTTAGGCGAGTCTACATTTCTGCCACCGTTTCAAATCTTCTGCCAACAATGTTCATGTCATCCGCAAAACAAACGAACTGACCGGATCGAGTGAAAATCGTACCCCGGCTGTTGAGCCCGGCTCTTCGCATGACACCTTCTAGCGCAATGTTGAACAACAGGCACGAAAGTCCATCACCTTGACGTAGTCCCCGGCGTGATTAAAACGAGCTGGAATGTTCGCCCGAAATCTTCACGCAGTTTCGCACACCGTCCATCGTAGCTTTAAACAGTCTAGTGAGCTTCCCGGGAAAGCCGTTCTCGTCCATAATCTTCCATAGCTCTATGCGGTCGATACTGTCGTACGCCGCCTTGAAATCGATGAACAGATGATGCGTCGGGACCTGGTATTCGCGGCATTTTGAGGATTTGTCGTACAGTAAAGATCTGGTCCGTCGTCGAGCGCCCGTCGATGAAACCGGCCTGATAACTTCCCACGAACTCATTTACTTTTGGTGAAAGCCGGCGGAAGATGACCTGGGATAGCACTTTGTAAGCAGCGTTTAGGACTGTCACTCGGTAGTTCTCACACTCCAGCTTGTCGCCTTTCTTGTAGATAGGGCATATAACCCCTTGCTTCCACTCCCCCGGTACTCCATGGTACTCCATGGCTTATTACTGCGCTCCTAAAGTGTTGCCTTAAAAAAAGGCGACTAAATGTTCCGATTTTTCTTGAGATTACTCTGTCACCTGGTGATCGGTTCACCGGTCAATAGTCAATATATACTAGTTGTCTATATACTGTGAAAGCTTGATTGCTCCATCAGTTTGTTTACGGCAGCTATGGCGAGAACTGTGAAACAACTTTGATCTATGGTTTGTTCGTACCGACTGCTCCATCCGGGCCTAAGAAAGTCGGCCATCGTGTCGGCCGGATACGATCGCGGAAACATCTTCAAAATTCTGGCACTTCTGGAGAAGGAAGAGTCCATCGAGCATCGAGTCCGGGAGGTCGGTGCGACCGGCCAAATGGTCTAGAAGTAGCTGGCCAAAATGGATATCTACATCCGGAAGCGTCAGTCCAAGCCAGCCGTGCCGGAGTACCAAGCAAAAACCCAGAAACTATGGCGAACGATTCTGGTCAAAGAGATATTCCCGGCGAAGTGAAACGTGGTGGCATCCCGAGTAAAGTCTGAGATCAAATAGAAAACTAAAAATGATGTTGTTATGTTGCCGATAATGATTACTCAGGTGGCTGTCGTTTTGGTCGTTTTAACGGTTAAAATATCAAAATTGATAGTAAACATATATTCCTGTCTAATCTAATCTAATCTAATCTAACACAAGCGCAGCCAGAGAAAGCATTCTGGAAATAATTGGGTTAGATGACGCCCAATTATTTTTTTGTGAATATTGATGCTTGCAGCATATAAAAGACATGATACAAGCGTCAACGCGGCCAGGCCTACTGCGTTGCATTAACCGCAAAATATGATTCTGTAAAATAAGTTGGATTCAAATGAATGGATTTGAACCACAACGTATTTTGTGAATCTACAGGGGATGAAGTATGCGTGGACATACCGTACCATGTGATCCAAGGTAAGAATAATAAAATAATATTTAAATTAATAATAAAAATCCGAGTAATTCAAAATGTGGTAATGATAATAATAAAAATATAAAATCCATTTGCAATGTCATATAGAATAGTATGTAAAATATAGTGAAGGGATATTATAATGTAAAATGATAATAATAAGTTCACATGTCTGAAGATTGTTGTCCCACTGCAATTGTAAAAGGATTTGCGTATCTTTTATGAACCTAGAAGTTTAGGCAATATATCATAGCCACGAGAATAAATTATTATACAAAACTCGGCAACTCCATGGATGACCTGAATATATACATCCAAGTAACATCTATAAATATAATATTATAAAAAAAAACCTTTTTTTTATATAAAAAATTAAATTAAAAAAATTTTGGGGATAAAAATTTTAAAAAAAAAACTTTTTAAAAAAAAAAAAAAAAATATTTTTTTACCCTGGGATCCCCTTTCTTGTAACCTTGGGGCAGATAAAACTTCATTATTATTTTTTTTTTCCCAATGAAAATATAAATAATATAAAATATATAAAAAGATGCAGCTATTACCGCTACACGTTCAAGCAGTAGTTGATTATGTTGTGAATGTTAGGTTATTTGTAATAAGATGAGAAAAAAAACCCGGGAAAAAAAATTGGCTACAGGGTGCGGCAGAAAATAATGCGAAAATTTGTTCTATTTCTTTCAAATCCCATTTTCAACTAATTCCAGCAATAATATCAACATTTTTGAGTGCAGTTATCTTTATAAAGTCCTTTAAAATAAATTTATTCAATGTGTCCTCCATTTTTATTAATAACATCTTCGAGCCGCCGCCGGAAGCCAGAGCACGCCTTTCGGAAGTAGTCCTCTGACATTGACTGCCATGTGCGTGTTATGGTTGACTTCAGGGTTTTCACACTAGGGTGTGATGTTTTGCAGGCTTGTGCTTCAACATATGCCCAAATCGAATAATCCACCGGATTAAGATCTGGACTGCTAGGGGGCCACAAATCCTTCGGCCAAAACTTCATGTTATCGTTCAACCATTGTTGGGTTCGATTGGACGTGTGACACGGCGCTCCATCCTGCTGTAGGACAACGTTTTGGTCCTTGGAGAAGTTGTCCTTCACCCAAGGAAGCACTTGGTCCTTTAAAATACCGACATACACTTCGGTATTGATTTTAACTCCAGCATAAATGAAAACAGGCGGCATTTTCAAACCGTTGGACGCTACCAAGCCAAACAGCATGACACCAGCCGGATGTTTGGTTTGAAATTTGAATTTCACTTTTTCCGGAACGTTCGGCTCCGTGCGGCTGTTGACCACAGCATCGATGCTGAAAAGCTTTTCGTCGGAGAACAGGATTATCATTTTTTCCTTCTTCAACAAGGAAAGCAATCTCTTGGAACGAGTCACTCGTAGCTCCTTGACCCGGTCCGTAATCAAGTGGCGTTTCACTCTGGCTCAAGAAGATGCATGCAGGTCTTCTTTGATGATTATCCGCATGGATTTCTCCGAAATATTGGCTTCCTTCGATTTGATCACGTTCGACGTGCGTGCAAAGCGCGGACGTCCGCTTCCCGGCTTCCGCTGCTTAGGACCATCCTGGAGGGACTTTTTTATGCGGTAAACTGTTGCCAAATGGCACCCTACCACCTTGGCAATCTCTTTCGGCTTCTTCTGGGCGAGCAACAAACTGGTGATCACTTCTTTCGTGAACATTTTGACGAATTTGCAATAAAACAAATAGAATGTTTGGATGCAACACTTGAAAGTAATACACTTTCGAGAGAAATTTGTCACTAGCTACACGAATAAAGCCAATACTCAAGTTTGAACATTTTTGCATTATTTTCTGCCGCACCCTGTAAACATGAATTCGTGTATGTCAAAACATGTATGCATTCAATTAATAATATCTATGAATAAATATGATATAAATTTATTAAGGAATGTTTAAATATGTAAAACGCAAATCCTTTAACATATATATAACAGTTGAAATTTTACATCCTGCAAATTTAATATAATTTTAAATAATATTCAATTATATGATGAGAAAAATACAATTTTATAATAAAAAATAATAAAAAATATTCTTTTTTTTTTAAAAATAAAAAAATCTTTTAAAAAAAATTCTTAAAAAATTTGTTTTTTGGGGGGGGGGGGTGGGGGGGTGTGTGTGTGTGTGTGTGTGTGTGTGTGTGGGTGGGTGTGTGTGTGTGTGTGTGTGTGTGTGTGTGTGTGTGTGTGTGTGTGTGTGTGTGTGTGTGTGTGTGTGTGTGTGTGTGTGTGTGTGTGTGTGTGTGTCCAATCTAAAACCCATCGGCCGGCAATGGTATTATGGAAGAAATCTGTTTACAACAATCATTCGAGTGACCATTGGAAGCAGCTTTAATCCGGGAGCTAGAAAGTGATAGCTCTACTGCAGATCCAGCAACCCATTTCAGAATGTCTGGAGAGTCACGCCCATTCCGAGGTTACTTTCACATACAATAAGCCCCGCATGTAAACATTACCGATATCATTTGGATAAGGGCACTGCAACACACTTCCAGATTTGGAAATTTAAAATTTCCAAACCAGGCACGTATTTAGTATTTTTTTGAAAATAAGATTTTTGTTATATAGTTAGTTACATCTCACCCATGTCCGCCTCCTCAATCACACTATCTTGTTCATTCGTAAAAATAAAAATTTTCGACGTTGATTCGTGATTAATTTCATGCACTCGCGATTAAATATGCGCAAAAATGAACGTTACTAGACCGCCCGCTAGATATGCAACCTGCATAACAAAACTCTGTACACCCCGTGGTGAATGCACCTAAAATTATGTGCAAGCTTTTCACCCGCCCATGCGCGTTGTTTTCGTTTGCTGCTTCTGACCAGCAAATGGCCGTTCTCTACATTGCACTAGTCTTCTTTTTTTTTCACTCCACAACTGCCAATAATGCAAATCCCCGTTATGTGGCGACTTTATATCGAACTTCAAAACAGCAAATAATCATGGATTCACTCGCGACAAAGCGCAAAAACCCTCTAAACTAATAAATTATGCCCTAGTGTCACAATATTACCACTAATAAACAAAACTAAGCTGATTTAACTCTTCTTCCAGGTGCGGGGGCGAAGCACAAAAACATTATATATATTATTATATTCTCTACAGCTTACACAATTTTCGCGGAGATTTTATGATTTCACTGTTAGCTCAAGTTAAATTACGAATTATTGTTTGATTTTTTTTCGCGAAAACGACGCAGCAAAAAACAAAACACGTCAGTTTCGAAGCACGGCTTGCTGCGCTCTCACATCTGAAATCCACTAGTTTGTTACTGAAAACTAGGGATGTTTTAATACCCTGAAGGTCCTGGAAAAGCTGAAAACAGAGTAGATCATTACAAATATCACAGGTAAAACCTCAATTGATGTATGATGTTTTTTTTTCTTCTGAAAAACAACAGACTACTCCAAAAGACATCCTTTAAAAAGCCTTTCTTATACTCTTCTTGTTACATTCCAAGGATAGCAGTCAATTTGTCAGCTTTGACAATTTCTGATATAAGTGGCTTATCTTATCATAACACCAATAAACATATTTATTTAAATATAATCCCATACTGCTCCCCGTCGCATGCCAGTCCATTATGAAAATGGCAGTTGAAATTCAGAAATAATGAAATTCTCAACAACAAATTAAGCCTTTAAGTCATCTACATGCTCTTAAGTTAAATGATTTTGGTAAGCAAAGATGATTTTAAAGCATACTGAAATTATTAATTAAATGAGAATGAAAAATATACAATATGATTTAAAGATACACGATCGTCAGTCGCACCCCTTCACTTCGGTATTGTCAAATTGGCAACTTTGCCCAAACTACGCCACCCAGCGTCTCCATGTTTCAACTGGAAATCCTCTGCACAGAGACAAATTTGATAGTCAATTTTACCATTATTGGGGGTTAGGATGACTATTGCGTGATTAGGAACCGACTATGATCATGGTCAAAACGACCATTAAAAATAGTTAATCCAAAATTTTCCATAATGTCGGAATAGTCCTTGTTACCATGATCATAGTCAAGAATGCTATGAACGTGGTGAATTCGACCATTTTCATGGTTATTGTAACCATTATACGCGATAGTCATACTGACCATGATTTGATAGTCGGTATAACGATAGAATTTTTCTCAGAGTGTGATCACATGACTCGCAGAAGCGTGAGATAGGAACTTGTCAGGACCAGAAGTTACACTCTCCTTCCATGTTGTCAATTCACCATTTGAAACCCACCAAAAATTTAAATTTCCTACACAAAAACTATGCTCAAAAAAATTGTAGTGGGACACAAAAGGATAAAATGGAAAGAGCTCACCCGGATTTTCAGAACATTCCACTGCTGTGGTTACAACATCGAGCAACCAGAGCAGGCCCGTGTGCCCTCCAGATTACATCCGGTTCTTGAGGAGTTCGCTCCAAGGCCACGAAGCAAACATCTCCAAGTGACGCGGCTGAGCACGATGCAGTGTGTCTGGAATGCCGTCTCCAGGGGGGACACCGAATCATCATCAAAGTATTCATCAAGTTTTCTCGAAAAAAACAAGCAGCAAAGCACAAACACGTCAGACCCGGAGCGTGACCTGCTTCGATCCTCTGATAGTAAACATATATTCCTGTGCCAACAGATTTAAAACTGATCTTGCTATCAATGAGAGCAAATCGAAAAGTCAATTTGCTGTTTTTTTCCCGTTGATAGGAAAATGAGTATTTCACTTGATCATCTGTCAATACAATGAAAACAAAACTCCTTTTCTCAAATGTTCCATTCCGAGCAATCGCAGCAACCACTGTCTGCTATGTTCTATAATGTCAAATATTTTTTGATTCCATTTGTTAACGTCAAGCTGAATACAAGCAAACTAAAACTACCACTCAAGAATCCGAGTTACCAGAAACCATCGTCTCGGATAATGGTATCCAATTCATCAGCCACGAGTTCCAGACTTTCTGCGAAAAACAAGGTATTCGTCTCGTATGCACTACCCCTTACCATCCACAGTCAAATGGATTAGCAGAAAGGTTCGTGGAAGCGCACCATGCGGAAAATTCGATCGAGAGAAGAGACACTGGAGAAAGCATTACAAACTTTTTTGGAAGTCTACCGGACAACGCCAGCAGCTGACCGCGGTGGCAAGTCCCCAGCAGAAGTGATGTTCGGACGACCGATCTGGACTGTTTCGTCGATGCTACTACCACCTGATCAAGCCACTCCAGCTGCGCAAGCGAAAGCAGCACAGCAAAACGATCGATTCCACAAGAAGCACGGAGCAGTTTCAAGACAGTTCGCTTCCGGTGATTCCGTGTATGCCTAAGTCCATCAAGGAAATTCATGGCATTGGAAAACCGCTACGGTCATCGAACGCATCGGAAGAGTGAACTACAACGTGTTCCTGCAAGATCGACAACGGCTGATACGTTCTCACACACCAACCAATTGAAGCAACGTTTGGTCGAGCTTGTTCCAGATCCAACTGCAAGCCAAGGTCCAAGTCCATTGTCCGTATTCGTCGACGGATTTGCCTAGACTTACCATCTCCAGCCGTTCTAGCAGTGAAAAAGAGCTGGAAACTGACGAGTCGCAGTACTTCTCGGACGACAGCAATCAAAAAGATGATCCCCCACAGCCAGATCCAGTGCTTCGTTAAGTCCAGTGGAAATAATCCGCACAAATACGAACTTTACCATTTGGCATGCGTACTGCGACGATCGGAGCAGTCCACTCAAGAGAAATCGATCGGCGTGATGATTCCCAGCGACTGGAGACGTGTCAATTCGTCATCGACCAGCGAACTGGTGTTGAAGGGAACTGGTCGCTTCGAACAAAAAACGGGTTTGACGTTAGGTTTTGTCTTTGTGCAGTGTCCCAGCGAATTGTTGAAAACCACCGGATGGATGGAACATGTCGAGCCAATCAATACCGAGCACGTTGAGTTCCGGTGATGACGTCACGAAACACTGGCCACGCTTGACCATGCTGTTTGTTCCATTCGATGATGGTGTCAGCTTCGGGCGTCTCAGTTGTTGCCACGTTGTTTTGGAAATTACCGTGATAGGAGTTCAAACAGTATATACACCGTATCCAATATATTCTCATACCCTTTTTCCTTGAATGGTGTCGTGCAACTACTCAACATGCTTCACGTATGTGTTGGTGTAGTTTTGCACTATGTTTAAACAATCGCTTTTAGGTTATGTCCGATTGTTTTCATTCGGTGTTTATCTTTTACCAGCGATGAAGGAGTTTCGTGCTGTGGTGACAAAAAAGTTTTTGAAAGGTGAGCGCCCGGGCGCTATTTTCAGAAATCTAAAAAACCTCGGAGTAAAGCGGGATTTTGTGTATCCAACCATCCGAAGGTACCGTGACACCTGTGACCGGAAGAGATCCGGTCGTACTCGTACGGTGCGGACAGCACGAGTTGTTAAAGTGGTCAGGGAACAGATTAGACGAACATCACAGCGCTCTGTACGTAAAATGGCCGCAGATCTGAATGTTTCGAGATCGTCAAAGTCCAGAACGACAGATTGTAGGCTCTTTCTTCGAAAACTGTCCCAAAGCGTCATAGGAATATTCAACGGTTCCAAAGTGCTGCGTCAGTGATGGTTTGGGGAGGAATTTGCGAGGCAAATTACCACTGTTTTTCATCGAAAAAGGCGTTAAAGTGAATGCCGTATATTATAAAACGGAAGTTTTGGAGAAAGTTGTCAAGCCGTATGTACAAGAGGTGTTTGGAGATGATCTCTATGTGTTTCAGCAGGACGGAGCGCCATCGCATACTGCAAATCTCGTTCAGGGCTGGTGCCGAGAAAATTTGATCGACTTTTTGGACAAGAATGAATGGCCTCCCAGTTCACCAGATCTGAATCCCTTGGATTATTTCGTATGGTCATACATGCTGGCGATTGTAAATGACCACAGGGCGTCTTATATGAACCAATTCAAAACCGTAATCAAACGAATTTGGGACGAAATGCCTGTGACGGTTTGAAAAAACTTCTGGAGCTGGTCAAGAAGGTTAAAGGCGGTGTTATACCAAAACATATGCTGTAGTTGATCAGTATTATGTTGCAATACAATGGGTAAAGTTTTCAATAAAATCTGGATTACCGATTTGGAATAAATAGAGTTTTATTTTGTATGAGAATATATTGGACACGGTGTATATATTACCGTGGAGGAGGAGTATAAACAGGTGATTAGAAATTTCAGCGCACACAGGCTGGCCAACGACAACGACCTTCGACTTATCGACTTCGCCCGCTTCAAAAACATGGCCGTACGTAGTACCTTGTTCCAGAACTGCCTGCCACATTGGTACACCTGGAGGGCACAAAACCAAACCGGACCCAAAAAATCGACCAGGTTTTGATAGATGATTGGCACTTCTCAGACATCTCCGATGTCAGAACCTTCGAACCTATTGTACAATGTTCAATTATCTTCAAGATAAATCGTCCAACTGAAACCTTTCTGGGGATATGTGGCGGGACCATCATCATCATCTATTCGTATCATTTCCAAATTCTAATGCTGCTCCAAGACAGAACTATCGAAGCAGCTGGGAACGCCTCTGTCTGTCCTTACATTGGAATCATGTGCCAACCGTGGTATGTTGCACTTTGTCCAACCACACGAACCACGATTTATTATGTCCCTTCCTCGGCGTGATACCGAGTCGAGAAATTCCGTGGGTTGATCCAGAAGATTAAAGCAATATATTTTCCTGGATATTGCTGCGGAGTACACCGACGAAGCGACCAACCGACCATCTGAGAAGAAAGGGAAACGTGCCAAATGTCTATATCTTCAAGTTACTCCCGAAAGGTGGGCACAATTTGAGTAAGAGATCGTTTCTGTTGATTGATGACGAGGCTGAGATTAAAGGGCTGTATAGAGGCAAGGCACCATTTTAAATGTGGGTTTCCGTGTTTTTTGTTAATTGGCTACAATTAGCGCACTACTTGCATTTGTAAGTAATAATTTCATACGAAAATCTTTTTCTACCCTTTGGCCTTGTTTTTTGACAAGATATGTCATGAATTCTGGCGAATCATTTTAAGAAATTATTATCTACAAGTGAAAATCAACCGATTAACATATCATATCATCTCGCAGTAAAAAAAAACTTCCCTAGTAGTATCCTGAGCTTAGTTATCTGCTTTTCATTTTTAGCGCTTATTTTACGACTGCTCAAGACTCATAAATATGATTATTTTTCAACGCCGGAAGAAATCACCAGCCATCGTAAAACTGTATGACTTCCCGGATGGGCAACTCTAAGCTGGACAATCGGTTTTTATATAGCGCGTATAGACAGAATTGTTCCACGCCGTACATCATCGGAGCCAGTGTAATCGTGTTGAATTGTCATTTACAGGCTTTACTATTTTCTCCGGGAATGACAGGCCAGGCAGGATTTTTATTGCACACTTTTATGGCAGTAACGGACACTCCTTCAGTAATTGAATTGCGGATTTCGTGAGGTTGAGCGGTGTCAAGTCCTGACTGGGATAAGACGAGTGGTGGTTTCCTTTTGTATCCGGAGTTAAGAAATACATTTTAAATTCGCTGTAAGAAAAAGCAAGATTAAAGAGAAATGTTAAGACAAATTGATAACGATGAGATCACCGATAAATTCAACTTTTTCGGTCCGATGGGTCAACCATTAGCAATTAGGTCAATGTAGTTCTCTACCCTACACGGTAAAAAAATAATCACT
This sequence comes from Aedes koreicus, assembly GCA_024533555.2. Lineage (NCBI taxonomy): Eukaryota > Metazoa > Arthropoda > Insecta > Diptera > Culicidae > Aedes > Aedes koreicus. The sequence continues at coordinate 921,503 of JAHHFK020003779.1, forward strand.
ATGAAGTAAACTGATTTGCTGTTGAAATCGCACTACTTGATAAGCATAACAGTACGAAGTGCAAATCCCTTACAAGAGATCATATCACAACACTATAAAATCAACATCATATCACTTCAGTTTTCATAGTTTTATCCAGCTGTTTTAATGTTCAATGTTTTGAACTCTAAATGCCGAACATACTGATACGTAACAATCTATAATTTTAAATATAACTCAATAAACATGGGATTATACGTTGTGTGATATGGTTTATTTTGTTATGCTAAGTTCACGCTACAGAATTATAACATGCTATAATGCTAATTTGATGATAAAGACTGTATTGTGAATTTGGAAAAAAAGGGCAAAAAAATTTCTGGGGTTTAATGGGAAAAAAAGTATATAATGGTAAGTTGATATTGATGAGCCCCCACAAAAGGCATTTTGGGCAATGATAGGACCGACTTGCTTACTTACTTTTAACCACACTTTCTTTAGTTCAAGTTCATTTTCTATCAGTTTTGGAGTTTTAACGAGCTTTGCCTTCAAGATTGCCCAAAATTTTTCAATTGGGTGAAGTTCCGGAGTGTTCGGAGGGTTGTCGTCTTTTGGTACAAAAACTACATTATTATCTTTGTACCAGTCTAAGACGGGCCGGGCATAGTGGCAAGGTGCCAAATCCGGCCAAAACAGTGTCGGGCCATCGTGAGATCTCAAGAAGGGCAGAAATCGTTTTTGGAGGCATTCGTCCTTGTACATTTGTCCGTTGACGGTCCCAGAGGTGATGAAGGGCTGACTCATTTTGCCACATCCGCAGATCGCTTGCCAGACAAGGAATTTTTTGGCGAATTTCGACAGTTTCTTCTTCCATACACTCTCCGGAAAGGCCAACTTAGAGGTGGCGACGTAGTGTTCCTGTCCTGGCATTTGTTTGGTGTCGGCTTTAATGTAGGTCTCATCGTCCATCACAATGCAGTACGTTTTGTGAGCCAATCCCTGTACAGTTTTCTTGCACGAGTTTTGGCCAGCGAGTTCTGTTTATCGCTCCAGTTCGGTGCCACATGTAATCCAGAACGTTTCATTGTTTTCTGCACAAAACAAACTGAAACTTTCGCCTTTTTCGCAACATCCCTGATCGATTTGATCTCCGGATTTGATGTGCCACGTTTTTTGCCACTACCATTTTTCCGCTTGATTGTCTTACGGTCCTTGAAAGTTTTGATCACATGAGATACAGTTGAATGTGCGATTCCGAGCTGTTTTCCGATCCATCGATGAGAAGCGTTTGGGTTTTCGAAGTGAGTGCCCAAAATTTGTTGGCGCACTATTTCTTCATTCGAAGCCAGCACTGAAATCACTCGACCGATTCTCACGAAACTCATTACACAATTGACATAACACAATGAAATACATTCAGTTAAAATTTCAATGATTTTTACCCACACGCTAAAAAGTTACGAACAATTGCGTGTGTCCAAATTTCATCGAATACAGTCTTTAGCTCTGTTTGTCATAACATATGTTTCCACTTGGTTGTAAACAATAATAATTTGATCCGCAGTCTCCGCAATACCCAATTTGATGAACAGGTTGATAGCTGCACCTGTATTGGCTTGATCAATTCCGTGACCTGAAAACAAATAACAATTCACTGATTTCTATTGTACAGTACAAACGTTTAAATACTTACATTCTAGAATACGAATAATAAGTGGTGGAAATTTTTGATTACCGAGTGATCACTTTCCCGCTGAGTGTTTATTTGCTCCATCTTCATGAATTTTGATTGCATGCGTGTTTTGACAGTTGTGAAGAAAGGTAAAACATCTCAAATTCAATGGATGGGAACAATGGCGCCAATTCAAACAATATGTTTTCTATTTTTAACGTAATATCCATTGAATATCTTTTTATAGCAAATCTTTTAATTGCAAACAAAAAGACACTTGAACATCAACGCTATATCACTTCAATTACTAGTGCGGCTTGCCAAACACAGGAACAAGTGCAGCAACAGTTGGATTAGGCGTGACAATTTTTTACCTTGTACCTTTCAAGAATACTACTGTTACCAAGTCTTAAGGCTCGAACGCAGTGATAACGGAAGTAGAGCGGCGACGGCAGCGGAAGAGCCCAATCTGACTAAACCTGCTTGTCGGATAGAAAACTGATTGGATCTAATTTGATTCCAATTGGACATATCGACGTCATTTGCGACAACTTTCAAACTTTCCGTTTCCATTCCGTTTCCGTCCATATTACGTTTGGGCCTTTAGCGTTACCTAGCATTTAAATTGTGACCTTACCACCAGCCCTGCTTTTGTATCCGGAGTTAAAATTACATTTTCAATTCGCTGTAAAAAAACAAGATTAAAACTTGTTTGAAAAACAAAATTCGCATCTTAACAATGTAAAAGAAAATGTTCTTTCTGGTTTATCCTAGTTTCTCCTCGTCACTAATAAGGCAACAAGTTACTTCTCGTCCTTATATGCTGGCTCATGAAGCCTCACGTGGACTCCTTCTACGGGTTGTTTGAAAAACTTCTGAACTTTGCTCATCCTTGACGGTGTACGATTTTTCTTTGCTCAATTTGACAGGTAATTTTCTTTTTATATCCGTACAAAGTTCGTGACGGTGGGTGGGAAAAGGAGAAGTACCTTTTTTTTGAATGACGTACTTAATGGACGTAAATAAATTTTACGTATTTTATGATTTCATTCAACCCATCATATACACTTCGTTCATTCATTGTTGTTCATTTCCCTTCGCCGGCGATCGATCGGACGATTTCAAAGTCATTCATGTCCCTATCCCTAACTCCAACAGACACACGCCACAGTCAAAGGCCGGCGCCGCATAAAGCACGGTTCCGAAGTTCCTCCGTTGCACGAATGCCAATTCTGAAGCCAGGGATTAGCATAACTATTTGCTTTTATTAATTTTAATGAGTTTTCCCCTCCGCGCTGTTTCCTGTTCTATTCGCCCAATTTTCCCAGCTGGGGAGCCCGGTAGCGATTGGGGTTAAGGGATTAACGGACATTTCCAGAGGCGGAATGATAGCTTGCCGTTTATATTTAGTCAGTCATTGCTCCTGCGAGGGGAGAATCGCTGAATTGGAACTAATCTCAAGGTTCATTGAATATGCAGTTTATTGAAATGCTTCTCCCACGGAGCTGTGACTTCTTTGACTGGCAATAATTATTCCCTCAGGTAGGTATTTATTGCGTTTGAATCATTTTTTTTTTTTGCGGCGCAGGGTGCGGCAGTGAGAGCGCAAGTCAATCCAAGGCTGCTAGTGAAGAAGAGCAATGACTGACTCGCCACATGCAGGCTACACGATCGCCACGGGAGGCGGGTAAGGATTAGGTTCTGGTAAAGGGTTTGTAGTGTTATTGGATCGAGATGATCGCGTCGGTAAAAATGATCTGAAATGTTTAATTTGTTTATAATTTGAAACTTGTAGTGCATGTTTTATTATATATGTTCTCTGAAGAAAGATATAAGTTTTTAATGAAATTTGTGATTTATATAGTTTTGATTTCATATATACTTACTAAGGACTGATGATACTTCTCTTTATGAGCTTTCTTTGGTTTTTTCGAAGCTGCTCGAAATGTATTGAAACCGTACAATAGAATCAATAGTATGTACAATTGATCGTATTGTTTGCGACAATAACATAACATTAGGACTTGCTGTTTCTACAATAGAATCTGTTGTAAATTAAGATATCAACAATAGAATAAGGGGGTTGTTATGTATCTTAAGAATAAAAAATATAACTTTTTTTTTTAACAAATCTGAGTTAATAACTGAGGGATTCCATCCAGAATGTGCCGGAAATCCCAAAAATCATACCCGATCATCATTGATTTGGATGAAACTTGGCACATGAGTTCGGTACGTTGGAAAAAAAAATTCCACTGGTGTTAAGATAATTTGGGTTCAAGAGTAACTTTTGAGATGGGCGTATGTGTTTTTTCCAACATTTTACTTGAAAAATCGTAGTTCAAAAACCATTACATTTAGAGAAAAACTTTATGGAAGGGAATTGTAGGGAACTAAAAAACCTTTCTTAAAAAAATATACACAGAAAATTTTTTTTTTTTTCATCAAGAAAAATCAAAAATAATTACTAAAAATAAAATATCTAAAAAAACATATTTTTAATATTTTTTTAATTTGTTGTATGAAAATTTGAGGAAAAAAGACACGTTTAAAAAAAAACTCTAGGATGGACGCTCTTATAATAAAAAAGTTTTTCAAATAGCGAACTTTGGTAAATATTTCAAATTTTGGTTATTCATTCTTATAAATAAATTTTGATGTTACAATATGGTTTTGGAGATCATTACAAACAATAATGATAATAATGATAAACCACGTAAACGCAACCGTTTTCAAGATACTTCTGATTTTCTTTCAATAAAATTTCAAAACCTAAAAAAATACGCCCTTTTCATAAATTACTCGTGATATTAAAACAACAATAGCTAACGATTGTTTCTCTTGTGTTTTTAGCCTTTTTAAAACACATGTATGTGCCTCTTACTTACTCTTAACAGCTCGTCGATTGAAAAAGCTTCACTTAAAGTTATAAGACAAAAATAATGAATTATGGTTGGATTTATATTTATATATACCATTTATTAGTCTCGGTCATTGATAATATTACATAAACATTATATAAACTATTGATTGCTTTTATATATATTATGAATCCTGCCTTCTTCGTCATTCGAAAACAGTTTTACAAAAACTTCGTTTTCTGAAATTGGAACGAATGAGTGGTACTTTTGTGTACCTGCAATCGTTTTAGTCTGTCGGTAAATTTCATTCCATTCTGCTACCCCCTGTTCATACTCTTCATGTGATACATAACAAAACGACATTTTTGTTAAACAATCATCACTTTTTTGGTTCGCCCATTCGAATAACTCTAATGCATTTTTTATAGGGTGTTCATGTTGTACAGCAAGGCTTGCATATCTTGCCATTCGTTTTAATGTACCACCAATTGCATCGCAAGGTCCCTTACCGTGGGATGTTGCGAAAAAATGCCATTCAGCATCAATATTGTATTTCTTTTTAAACTTACAAAGGCTTGCAAAGTTCTTCCTATTTTTATATTGGGATGCTGCCCCGTCAGACATAAACGTAGCTTTCTTTACTTTAATTTTTGTTTGCAAAAAGCTTATTTGTTTTGAAATAAACACCTGCACCGCAATCGCATCATGTTTCAACACTTCTGAGATAACAATGAAACTGATATTTTTAAGTATTCCAGATTCCGTGTAATAAATGACAAAAGGGTGAATAGTGGCTTGCTCATTACTCCAATAACTACTTTGAACAGCATCTTGAAAAACAAATTAATAATTTTCAGAAAAATCACAAATTATTATTACTGCGCCGTCTTTAAGACAACTTTTATAATCTCTCAAGAAACTAGACTGCTGAGATTTGACAAAATCGTGGGATACTAATTGTTCCAACTTTTCACAAAAATAAGCAATAAATTCATCAATTGGTTTAACAAGTGTCTCTAAACTACATCTATCAGTTGAAATCCATTGCTCAAAAGATATTTCAACTAAACCACGTTTTTCTAATTTGTCTGTTAAACTACTCTCAAAATCTGAAAAGCCTGGACATCGTTCGCATTCACGGAGGTAACATTTTTTAGTTCTAGTTGATGAGCTACATAATATTTCTTCAAAACACAATTTATAATCATTCTCGAATGAATATTTTCTAAGACCATGAAGCATCAAGTTAATGTTCTCATGAATGGTGCAAACACAAATGTTATGAGAACCTGTGCTGCCAAGTAATTTGTAATGCTTTGGTCTTAGTGCTGCAAAAGAGCTAAACCCAACAGCATTTTGATGCATCTCTTGAAATTTAATGAAAGCTTCCCTTAATGAACAAACTAAAAGGCGCTTTTGAATATGAACCCTCTTACCTTCACTCCTCACTGAAACGTAGTCGTTCATACCAGAGGTTGCTCGTGTAATCTCATCACTGTCGTAAAATTGCAAAATTTGGTTTTTTATTTCCGGGTTCAGACCGTGTCCCAGCTTTTCGTTAGGGGCAGCTAAAACACCTTCGTGCTTTGCAAGGAATTTAGCTTGTGATACGATGTACTTGTTTGTTATTCCAAATTCTGCCATTACTCTTTGATTTGTCCAAGATTATGGTAAAACCGAAAGTATCCTTACTTGATCGTCCCTCGAAGTTTCTGGATCAGCATACCGGTCCTTTAGCTGCGCGATTATTTCGTCATATTCGGCTGCTTTCACTTTCAATTGTTCCAGGTCATCCTCCTCCGCTTGATCCCCAAATATGTGTGTCCGAATGCCGTTTGAAACATCTTTGAACTTTTTGCGGGCATAATTTACGTTCAGGAACTTTTTAGCCGATATTGGCGAAACGTTGATGCCAGCTACGCCCTTGTTAAATAGCTCAATATTATGGCGCCTTGAATAATCTTGCACACTGCTATCAGATGGCACTGACATTAATGATATTGCCGATGGCGTTTCCTCGAGACCATACAAGTCTACTTGCCGTGATGTAGATGGTTGTGGATCCATAATGTTAGTAATTGATGGTTTCTCACTAGGCTCCGAAATTGCAGCATGGGATTGTTCCGTTCTATTTAAATGCAAACGACAATTATCACAAATCATCAAAGAAGTGTCCAAATGTGTTTTGCCCATAAACTTGAGTTTTTTGACATTTTGTTCGGTTAATTTACGAAGGTTTTTTGAGCACCGTTTAGTGGGAAACGGCATACAACACTTCTTCATGTTAAACTCCATTTTCAGTTCACTCAGATAGATTTTACTGATGAATGCGACTATGTATGAGCATATATATTGGCTGTGGTACCTTTGGAAATGCAGGTATAAAACATCTTTGGTAGTTTACAGGCAGCGTACATTAGCTGTTTTTTTTATGAGAAGATATACCTGACATACGTTATAGCTGCTATTTGTCTACCTACCTTAAACAATATGTGTTACTTTCATCGCTACATCACCGAACTGTTCGGAGTGTAGTTTTCACACACTACACCCGACCTCTAACATCGTTGGAGCTTGGCAAAATAGTCAGCAGTTCGATTAATATGCTTCTTCTATATGACCCTCCGCATAATTTCATCATCTGTCCATTTCACACTTGTCGCCCCTGCGACATCTATCTCGCTGTTACTTTCATCGCTTTAGCAAATTCGCTCCCTTCATTCTCTGAGCGGCCCGACCGATACAGCCATAAAACAATTATAAATATATTGATTGCAATATTAAAACAATAGTGCTATTTATCTTGTTCTTTTCAAATGAGTCTTCTTATCATCCTGATATCAAAAGAAAAGAGGACATTAGAGTAATGTGAACGTTATAATATGAAGATCTTGGAAAATTTATCATTTCTGGTGGAAATCTCGATTAACTTAAGAAAAGAGCGAATTTTCTTATGTTTTTTCATTCTATTGAAATAAAATCCGAAAAATCTCGAAAACGGTTGCGTTCAGGTGATTTATCATTATCATCATTATTGTTTTTAATGATCTCCAAAATCATATTGTATAATTAATTTTCATTTATAATAATGAATAACCAAAATTTGAAATATGCACCAAAGTTCGCTCTTCGGAAAACTTTTTTATTATAAGAGCGTCCATCCTAGAGTTTTTTTCAAAACGTGTTTTTTTTTCTCAAATTTCCACAAAACAAATTTGAAAAATATTAAAAATATGTTTTTTTTTATATTTGATTTTTAGTATTTATTTTCGATTTTTCTTTATGAAAAAAATTTTTTTTTTCAGTGTACATTTTTTTTACAAAGCCTTTTTAGTTCTCTACAACTCTCCCATATAAAGTTTTTCTCTAAATGTAATGGTTTTTGAACTACGATTTTTCAAGTAAAATGTTGGAAAAAAACATACACCCATCTCAAAAGTTACTCTTGAATCCAAATAATCTTAACACCAGTGGATTTTGTTTTTTTCAACATACCGAAGACGTGTACCAAGTTTCATCAAAATCGAAGATAGTTGAGTTTGGTGACCGACCGATTTGGCGTGGAATCAGTCAACTATTAATTGTATTGTTTGATAATTGTTGAAAATTCTAGCATATGGGGTGTATAGTAGATCTATTGTAATTATAATCTTCTAGGTGCAGCCTAGCGCAGATGTTTGATAAAGTATACACTCTCAAAAAAAAACTCTCTTGAAGAGAAAAAAAACACACAAAAAAAAGAAAAACAAAACGGGAAGCTTCGTTCTCATTTTTTTTTTATCCTCTTCGGGGGGCGCCGCGCGCCCCCGCCAAAAAAACATTTATTTTTGTCTTCTCTTCATATCCGGATGTTTTTTTTTTTTTTGTTTTCTCCCCGGTGCTTTTTATACCATATTTCTTTTGGGCGGTGGAGAGATTTTTTAAGAGGGATTCTGACATAGTACTGAGGTTTGATAGTTTTGTGCGATAAGTAGTTTATTCTGCTAACCCGTATATTAGATCTTTTCTTTCGGAAAACCGATCCAAACGTTAAGTAATCAATGTTCCTAATCGAAAATAATTGTACATGTATATTTTTATTTCGTCAGTAGAGTGACCAGTGGTGAAATTGAGAAAAACTGATCACTGCCAATATTTTTTTTCAAAATGTTTACCGATTTCAAATTTAATAAAATATATTCATAGCAACAGAAATAACAGTTGTAAATGTATGGTAATGTCTACTTATGGACAATATTTCGAATAAAGTGGCAGATTATAAGTCAGGATATAACTGATGAACACAACATAAGTTAGAGCATCATTTTTATGATGATGTGCACTTTTGTCAATAAAATTTAAAAGTTTAATATCTGGAAAATACGATCTGATGATTTTTTTTTCACCACGGATTTTCATTCTACTGAAATTAGTACGCATAGACATGCTCTCACTTGCCTTGGACAAAAAACTTGCAAACATGTGTACTAAAATTTACAACAATTTGTCCAATATTTCGGAAATTTAATAATATTGTGACTATAACAATTAATTATTACTTGAGCTTATTTGTCTTGGATTGTGGTTTTATCTCCTAGGAAAACTTTGGCAGACATCAAGTAACGTTTTTTTTTTAAACGTTTGATGAACATGAAAAAGTGTTCAAGTGTAAGGTTGAGGGATGTCCCGGAAAATTAAAAGACTGTACAAGTAATTTGTAGCGGCACATTGCCCAACTCCATCTAAACATTGCAGCTCAAATCGGCATAACTGCTTACAAACGTAGATCGGAACAATCCATTAAAGCAGCGCACAGCTATCCAGCAAAACAATTAAAGGCTATCGAGTTCCATAGCTCTCTCGTGAAGATGCTCTCGATTAAATAACCAGTCGATTAAATGCCCTCGTTTAAAAGACCTGTTTATTATATTTTAACAGATTGGTTTGAAATACAAAAGTTTGTCGTTTTTTTTTCGTTTATAACATTTTTTTCCTCATTTATTTCCTCCAAACAAAATCACTATAAGTTTGTATTAATCAGCTGTTACACAGAAAATCTTTGAATACAGCTTAAATGTAATTTATATTGTTTTCAAGTATTCTGTTAGTCGAATAAAGTGTTCAAAATTCAAAATGTGTAATTTGATACTTTCTTCTTATCGATAAAGACTGATAAGTAACAGATTAGATAGCTTTTGATTCCTCTAATTTTGTTAATCCTCTGACAGATACGTGTATTTTAGTGTTTAGTACTTGAAATTAAAAAAGTATTTAATCTCTTGTTTATCGGTCTTTACAGGTATTCCAATAATCAAGCTTCCCAAATCAACCACTCTAATAGATGTTATACACAGTCTTGTCAATCAAATATGAAAAAAATCTTTCATCATTCGTCATTGACCGTCGACCGTTACCTTGTGTTTTAATCTATTGACATAACGGCACCTTTTTTTTGGAAATAACTGTATTTTAATATTAGTGGATTGAACCTGATCAAATCCTAGCAGCTTGCCAGTGTTCTTTTTTGAAACTACAAATCCGTAGCGTGCATACTTTCACCAAATGGTCTTTTTCTAGCAACTGAACGTATGGAGAAACTTTGTGTAAATATTTGCTTTGAAATTCTAATTTGCTATAGTGATTGGTATATGAAGTTGTTTCGATGCATCTAAAATTATTCCAAAATGAAAACTTGTTTTACTACAATCTGCGTAGCCTAAATAATCGTTTTAGGATTCAAAAGACATCAAAGATTCAAAATGTAATAAAACTATTACTTGGAGAATAGTTCTTTGGAAAATCTGTTACTTCAATTGTTATTTTGGAATAATTCATAAAGACTAACCTATTAAATAATCGAGCAAAGGGTACATGAAATGAAGCACCAAGAGCTTTATCCAATTGCGATAATCGACGAACTATGTTGCGTTGTAAAAATAAAGATCAAGGTCACACCAATGCAACAGGACACTTGTTATGCCTGCAGGTGTAACCGTCGAAGAAAAACACAATCAGCCTTTGCCTCCACCCGGTGGGGGGCGGGGCAAGGCACGGTCGGGTTACGGTCGACTCGGGTTTTTGGGCTGGTGTTTTAATCTGGTTTGCGTGGGGGGTTTCCGCGTCCCTGCGCTCTGTGTGTGATGGCGGAAAAATGTTGAGAGAGGGCGGTGTATGGCGCGCCGGGAGAGGCCGTTAGGTTGGGGCGGTCTTTTTTTTGTGAGAATTGTATGAATTTGTGTGTTTTTTTTTTTTGTGTAATATGGATAAATACATTGTGGGGGTAAAAATTTTTTGTTTTTTTTTTTTTTTTAATTTATATGTTGTTTTTGCAGCTTCATTTCGCGAACGGCAAGAGAAATGCCAATGGAATTTGGAATATTCCAATTGCCGTCCCTCCGCCGGATGAAGAGTGGCAGAAATGACCAAAAATAAGCTTAAGAAGATTCAAAAGTAACGTGTATTTTTTTGTGAACTTTTGATACCATCCCTGTAAGGCAGTTTTGTATTCTTAGAGCCTTAAACTCTTGGATCTCTTCACTTAAAATATTGACAGTTTCCAAACGTTTACTTTACTGAATATTACTATGTATAAAAAAATTTTTTTTTACTCCTTTTTTCCAATGGGATTACTGTGTCAACATATCTGGCACTACTGTAGCGACCCCCGTATCATAGAAAACATAAATTTATAAGAGGGCATCTCTTTCTGAGCTGGCAGGTCCTATCCTAGGTATCCGGTTTATGCTTCTGACGTCTGTCGTGTGACAGCTTACAGCCCAGCGGGAAAGGGTGGTCTGGCGAGCAACCATTGGCCAGGTAGCTAATGGCTCTATCGCCTTTGGCTAGGCAACCGTTGCTAGGCAGCCATTGGTTATGCAGTCGGAAAGCCAGTGGTGAATTTGAAGCCAGCCGGTTGGCGCAACCACGTGCGAAATAAGTTTGATCTAGTTGGCAGCCATCTTTCGGCCAGGCTTTTGAGTGTGTAGAAAATGCATTACCTAGCAAAATTAGCATGATCAGTTACTAGTAATTAGCAGATAATTGATGTCAAATATGACGCTAGTATTGCTGGCTAATCAATTGTCGCACAATATTTGTAAAGATGTGAATGGGCTATACGACAGGTCCTAAGAAGATCGATCAAACATGGTCCATTTGAAATCCGTCATTTGTAGGTCTACCAATGTGATTTTCCCAGCTAAAGAATTTGTTTGGATTGGAATATATCTAGCATACCAAATTCTTGTCAACTGGCAGTGTCAGGGCCTTGCCAGGCTCCTGTGGGTGGAAAGAGAAACTTCCGCGCTCTCTTGTGACAAAGCACAACACGTCCTGACACGTCAAGACGAGCCAATGCATGTCTGGAATGGTGTCGCTCAAGCGTGAAGCCGGCGGGATGGACAAGTGTTCTTTTCAAGAACTTGTGGGAAACAGTTAACTCTCTTGCCCTGACAAGGGCGGTTTGGGTCCACAAGTCTTTCGAAGCCAACAACTTGATTGTAGGTGGACTGTAACACCGTCAGAATTCTCCCCTGGATGGACTGCTGCTCGGGTAGACTGCTTGCTTAAAGCGTGTTGAATGAAAGGTTGGATCAATTACTATTTATTCTCTTCTTCGATGTAAACATATCAAATTGTGAAAGAAGGCTGATTCTATTCAATGTGGGGGGGGGGATCTTCTTAAATACTATCTTCTGGTCGTCGTCGATCGGTCACCACTGAACGCAAACAAGCGGTGCTTGCGCTGGAAGTTTTGAAGGATCGTGATCATCGTCATCATCGTCATTGTCGGCTGCGGCATATATGGAAAGCTACCATCATGTTCATCATGCGTGATCACCATGCAGCACTCTCACGACGGTCCCTAATGACTGCTGCTGTTGTCGTTCGCGTTCGGGCGTGAACAGGCAGCCAGCGGTGGCTACAATAGTTTCAGCTTTCTCTTCGCCATAAATCTTTTGTACAATTTCAAACACGGCTCGGAAATTTAAACGGTCTCTATATTATTCTAAAACGCAAATATAAAGCAAGCTTATGCCAAGAGCAGCATGCCAAATAGAAATTTTACAAATGGCGACCGTCACGAAATATTGAAACAAATGATTATAACATTACTTCCACATTGCTACGTAGTCCTACGTTACCTTTGCGTGTAACCTCATTACGCTGTCCCTTGTAGTTATTTTTTGGCAAAAGCTCACTGAATCTCTGTTGAAAGCAACGTGAGACAGTCGTTCGTTCCCTTACCCTCACGGAAACCATATTGAGTATCCGGACGTAGATTGTTCGTCTCAGCTCCAATCATCCGGTAAAATGTTGAGTTCTAGAAAGTAATCCAAAAATTTCAACAGGTGCTGCTGGGAGGTTCTTAAGCAAGTAGAATTTGATTTGTACAGTCCGAATGCGAGGAAGAGCTCTACCATTCAAAGGGTTGGCTGGTCTCATCTATCGAATTCGTGGTTTCACGAGGAATCATCCGTGCCGGCACAGAATCTGTTAAAAATTTTCGCGAAAAACTTGAGGATACGAGTACTCCTCTCGAAAGACCACTAAAGCCGCATCTATGGTAAATTGGCACCGTGAAAGGAACAACCGACTACCCCGTAGACCTACCGACTAATCCCGGAACTATCCAGGTGGGTCGGTAGGTCGGTAGGTCAAGTTAACTTCCACTTAAGGCCACGGCTGCTTTCGACGGGGAAAAGGGTAAATGCACCCTTCTTTTTAGGGAAATGCTCCTTAAACTTTGGAAAAATGCTCCTTAGATGCGTTTGCCCGGTATAATGCAATCGGAGGTATTAACCTTCTGGTTAGCGCTTGCCGGTTGTTTTGACGGGTCTTAAGTTTCTTCAAGATTGTATAGTTTTGACGGGTTTTAAGTTTATGAATTTAAGAGTCATCAAAACGAAATTAAGACCCGTCAAAACGAAATTAAGACTCTTCAAAATTAAATTAGAACTCGTCAAAATGAAATTTAAATCCGTTAAAACTACCTTGAAGATTGCGCTATACAATCTTGAAGAAACTTAAGACCCGTCAAAACAACTGGCAAGTGCTAACCAGAAGGTTAATACCTCCGATTGAATTATACCGGGAAACGCATCTAAGGAGCATTTTTCCAAAGTTTAAGGAGCATTTCCCCAAAAATAAGGGTGCATTTACCCTGCTGCCTTTCGACGGTATCTGCACAAATACGGGCATGCACAGTCCTCCGCATGCACCGTATGCGCGGGAGTTGAGGAAACTGCGGAACATGTGTCTTTCGCATGTCCTCGCTTCGACGGCGCGAGATCCGGCATGATAGCCGTAAGCGGTAACGGCACGACTCCGGACAACCTGGTCCAAAGAATGTGCCAAGACCGGGTACAGCACTGCTAGACTCCAACAAATCAATGGCATCGAAAACGAAAACAACCGCATTCTAGATCTATGCTTCTTTAGCGAGCATGGATTTCGCTTCTTTAGCGATATGCATGGACAGCACGGTTATGCAAGCTCCTGTACCGCTCGTTAAAATCTGTAGGCATCATCCTCCTGAGAAAATGAAAATTGAAATAAGCTTACAGCAACGCTTTCGTGGCACGTCTGAAAGCGTTTCTTACGATTTAAGTAAGGCTAATTTCGATGGAATGGACGATTTCTTCACACATGTCGATTGGGACGAAGTTCTTCGAGACTTAGACACTAACCTTGCTGCAACAACGATAGCATGCATCTTATCATACGCTATTGACCAGTTCGTTCCCGTCAAGTTCAGCCGTGACCCACCTAAGCCAGCCTGGTCCAATGCCGATCTCAAACACCTCAAAAGAATGAAGCAAGCTGCTCTCCGGCGAAACAGCAAGTATCGTTCTGACTCTACGAGAGCGATATATATGAAGTTGAACACCGAGTACAAGCAACTCAACAATCATTTGTTTGACGCCTTTCAAGATCTACAATCTACAAAGCCGCCTAAAAAACAAACCAAAAAGTTTTTGGCGCTACGTGAATGACGAACGAACGGAATCCGGACTACCCTCTACGATGACCAACGGCCTGATTGAAGCCGACTCCTTACCGGGTATCGAAAATATGTTTCACTCTCAATTCAGCAACGTTTTCATCAGTGAACATCTCAATCTCCAGGACGTAGACGCAGCCACCTCAAATGCTCCTCGGCTTACCGGCTCTTTGTCTCAGTTCATTGTCATCGATGACATGGTTATTTCCGCTGGTAATGAATTAAAATCCTCCACTGAATATGGCCCAGACGGCATACCATCTCTAGTGTTAAAACGATGTTTGGATACACTGGCAAAACCGATAGCGTCTGTATTCTCGTCATCCCTAGCGTCTGGTGTATTTCGGACTGCAGGAAACAGTCATATGTTTTTCCAGTGTTTGCAGCCCAAGAGAAATGTTGTGAATTACCGAGGAATAACTGCGCTGAGCTCTACTTCCAAGCTGTTTGCGCTGATAGTCCTTCGTAAGATGTTTCTCCACTTCGGCCATTATATTTCGCCAGACCAGCACGGTTTTATGCCTAAACGCTTGACGACAACCAATTTGACCTGCTTTACTTCGTATATGATTCGCCAAATCGAGACCGGTCAACAAGTAGATGCTATTTACACCGACTTATCCGCAGCGTTTGATAAAATGAATCATCAAATTGCGGTGGCTAAATTTGACAAACTAGGCATGAATGACAATATGCTTCTCTGGATCCGATCTTTTCTGACAGGACGAAGAATGTCCGTTAGAATAGGAGACCACGTTTCAGAATAGGAGACAATTTGCCTGAAACTCTACAGCTTAAAGATTCGAGTGAAATTCTCTGCCTTAAAAGTATTTTGAAAAACAAGTTACAAAATCCCACTATCAGGAACAATGATTTCTTCCAGTTATTTTTGGTGTATTGTGTTGAAAATGTGCATTCAACTCTTGCATATCGCCTAACAGTTTAATCCATTTAAACTGGATGTGTTTATAATGTGCATATTTTCTCTCTATTGCCGAACATCGCCACAGACATCAAACCGATGAGACAACTCGATTTCGAGATACACCTTTTTGAGAACTGCAAATGCAAGCTCCTCAATTAGCAAGATTCAAAAGAGCGAATTAAGCTTATTTTTCAGGGATGGTGATTGTGCGCAATAAAAAATAACATTACATGTTGGATGTCACCAGTTTATTTTTATTCCTGTATTTTTATAAAATTATTGTTTACACAACTTTCTTAACAATATCGAATATTTTGGCATCATTGTCAGGACAGTTTGAATAAAGCTTTGCCTTTATTGTATTTTCTGATAGAGGAAGAAATGAGTGGAATTTTTGAGTTCCTTGAATTGTTTTTGCATTATTATATTGATTATTTAGCTGCAAAGACATATTTTCGTATTCTTCTGTAGTAGAATAACAAAATGACAACTTTGTAAGTTCTTCTTCTTTTCGTTTGTTTGCCCAATTAAACAACTCTCTGGCAGTCTTTATCGGGTGTTCGCGTTCTTTGGCTAAACTTGCTCTGGTAGCCATGCGTTTTATCGTACCTCCAATAGCATCGCATGGACCTTTTCCGTGCGATGTTGCGAAGAAATGCCATTCAGCGTCAATACCATACTTTGACTTAAATTTACAAAGGCTAGAAAAGTTTTTTCGGTTTTTATACTGTGAAGCAGCACCATCTGACATAAAAAAAAAAAATTTTATGTTTTTATTTTGATCAATTTGTAAAAAGTTTATCATTTTATCAATAAACAAATTAACAGCGACTGAATCATGTCTTAGTTCTTCAGAAATTATAATGAAGCTAAAATGTTTAATTTGCATATTTTCAGTATAATATATTACGAAAGGATGGATTGTGGCTTGTTGCACGTTCCAATGGTGTGATTGAACTTCATCCTGCAAAATGAAGCTGTAATTTTCAGAAAAGTCACAAATAGCTAAAAATTCACCATCTTGCAAGTTTTGTTTTGTAGTTTTCAAAAAATTGGATTGTTCGGTTTTTACAAAATCATGCGGAATCAAACTTTCTAATTTTGAGCTGAAAAATGAAACAAACTCATCGGTTTGCTTTACAATAGTTTCTAAATCACATCTGTCAGTGGTAACCCATTGTTCGAATGAAAGCTTTTCAACAAAGTTTTCTTCCAGCTGTTTCAATAAACTGTCTTCTAAAACTGAGGTATCTGGGCAGTTTTTACATCTTCGTAGATGGCAATGAGTTGTCTTATTTTCGCAAAGTAATCTATTCGTTAATGTTTTTAGATCATTCAAGACATTGTATTTTTCTAAGCTATGCAGAATTAAATTGACATTTTCATGCGTAGTGCAAACGCAAACATTATGTGTTCCTGTGATAGTCAATAGTTTACATTGCCTTGGCCGGAGGCTTGCAAATGATGAAAACCCTATTTTTACATTGACGTACATTTCATTAAAGCGATTAAAAGCTTCTCTCAATGTCATCATTAACAATCTTTTCTGAACAGCTTATCTCTTATTTCCTGTCTTTACGCTAACAAAATCTCTTTGGCCTGGCATTGCACGGCTTATATCATCGTCCTCAAAAAAATTCAAAACCAGCTCTTTTGTTTCATTACTCAAAGCTTTTCCAGAGCTTGAACCTTGAGATGAATCAAATACATTATCTCTTTCCTTTCTTGCATCTGATGCCATATTTCTACTGGTTTTAAATTCGTCTACAATTTTTTGTACTGACCATGATTTTGGTAACAATGATAAAATTGATAGTTTTTCTTGCCTTGTGGCTGAATTTAAAAATTTAATTTTCATAGTTTCTATGACTTCATCAAACTCGTTTGCTTTTTCTGTTTTAGCGTCTAATTTAAAAAGATTTCTTCGTACATCTTCGACGATTTCAGCGCACTTTTTTTCAGGATAGTGAACATTTTTAACCTTACCTAAATCTATAGGCGAAACACGAATAGCTGCTATTCCTCGGTTGAATATTTCGACGTCTACAGGCATCGTGAAGTCTTCATTTGATTGAATTGTGCTTAGCGTTGACACTGATGGTATCGTGGCCAAACTTTCATAGCTTTGCGAATCAGGTACATCAGGTATGGTCTGAACAGTTGGCATCCTTGAGCCGCCGGCTACGCTTTGTTCTTCGTTTTGGGTGAGGTGAGCTCTTGAATCAATATGTAGACGGCAAGACGAACAAATACGAAAATCCTTGGTGTTCAGTGTGGATACCTTGGAAAATCCAATTGATTTTAGTTTTTGGATGATACCATCCGTGAGATATAGCAGCTCTTTCGAACACTGAATGTCTTTGAATGGGCGAATACATCTTATTTTACTCATTTTGTAATCGGTCCCTCCAATTGACTTTCTTTAATAAATGAAGAAACTTCTTGAAACCATCGTCTCATTTGTTGCTCGGTTACGATGGTTTTGTTTTAGACAGAGTGCTTGGCACCCTTGGAGAAGTGGTTGGATGGCGTTTCCAAAAACCGGGAGCCCACCCTTCCTGGAACTCCATTGTTGAAACGGTTCTTGATTTTCATCTGTCTTAGGTACTGAGCTACATTAGCTCGAAGGTGTTGCGTATTTACAGGGAACCCTGCTTTGGCCATGTCAACAATTCATTTGACAATACGACGACCACTTCTTACAAGGTTTAAGCATTGTGCAATCAATCCACAGCGACGGAATTCGTTTTTTTTTCAGAGCCATTCCGGAACAGAAACTCAAACACGGAATTAGGAAATCATAAATTAGCCGATGCCCTTAATCCGTGGTTGAGATTTTGATAACAAAAATGTACGAAAACTAAAATAATTGAGTGAATTCTATATTAAATCGATTATCCATACGTGCAGGAACATAATCGATTCGTTTCACTTTCGTTTTACATGATTTTCACTAAAAAAAAACACCGGTTTTTTTCACGTCCATATCAACGCAGCTAAAAACCTGAGCAAAAAAATGGCTTGAAGTGACTTGACCTCAAAATAGTGATGCCTTAGTGTAGTTGGTTATATTCTCTAATATTTGCGGTAATAATTGGTAAAATAATCAATCAAGATCTCAAAATATTCCTCATTTTATGTTGAAAGCACGGAGTTAGGCGCTGCGCGGAATTAGGGCAGGTTACGGTATACAGCGCAATTGTACGCCCTATCCTGGAATACTCGTCCGTCGTATGGTCTCGATATTATCAGAACGAAACTCAACGTATGGAAGCCATTCAACGTAAATCCATCCGATTCGCCCTTCGTCACCTCAGACTGGCAAACAATTTGCAAAGTTAAACAAGTCGCTGCAAGCTCATTCACCAGGAACCGCTTGAGTCGAGACGCAACATGGCAACAGCATGCTTCATCGGGGATATTCTATGAGGGAACATTGATTGTGCATCGCTGCTCAGTCTGCGGAATATTAACATTCGTCGCCGAAACCTTCGAACACATATGTTTCTTAGCTGTCCTCCTGCCCGAACCAATTATGGCTTCAATGAACCTATGCGATGCATATCCCGTATTTTTAACAGGTGCTACCATGTGTTTGATTTTAATGTGCCACGAGAAGCGAACAAATCAAGCCAAACATTGCATTAGGTCCTATGTAACATTTGTGTCAAATCGAGAAAAATAGGATTGAAAATTTAAATTTGTTTTTTAAATCGTAATTGCAGCTTTATCATGTCATCTTTAATTTTCGCATGGTTTTCAACGTAACACGTCGTCAAGATTACAAAGAAAATGTTGGTTTCGAAGTTTACGATGATTCTAGTTGTGTAATTGATACATTTGTTACTTAGGACCTATTGCATATACATTTGTAGATTGGACCTGTGAGATCGGTCTTTTGCCAAGTTAGAATGTACATTGGACTTTTGTGATTGCGATAAGAACTAATAGAATAACGTTCACACTAGCTATAATAATGTACTCTACTACTATTTTGTACTCTTGTACCGTCTCATCTTTGCAATTAGCAAACATTCAATTAAAAAGTAGTCTATTATTTTAGAGAACCCCAACAACTGGCTACATATTTATTCAATCGGATTATTGTAACAGGTGCACTAGTTACAAGAAATACTTGTTCTTTAGCGTATACGGCAAAGGTATAAGGTTAGTGTACAAACTGTGTGACCTGATGCTAGTTTTAGACCAACGTATATAAAATTAAAACTGTTGGTTTACAGATCACGCAAATCGTTCTTTTTATACTTAATTTACTTACTCAAGTATCTTGGGGGATCTCCTAGGAGTATGTGCATAAAAATGGAATTGCCCGGGAAAGGGTGGGAAAAAGGGAAAAAATGTGGGAAATATGTAAAAAAAATACGCGCGGGAAACGAGCGTGGTATGTCGCGGGGCACAGAAAAATAAAATAAATAAGTAGATGCTGGTCTGGTGAGTGGCGGTGGATTGGGATGAAGAATAATTAAGTAGTAGTGGGGGTTATGATGGGGGGGCTGCTAGTAAGAGGGAGAAGGAGGAAATAAAAATAAAGGAAAGGAGCGAAACTATCTTTATTATTGCTTACCAGCAACGCCCACTATATTATATTTACTAAATACCAACCAACCGCCATCCACCAATATATATACATGCATCGAAGACCAAGTAATAATTCATTCCAGGACCGCCTAAACAAACAATATTTTTTCCTTTTAATCCTGACTCTGTTAACATTTTGAAAATAAAAATTTTAAAATTATTATTTAATTTATATTATTTTAAAATATAATTTAATATTTTATTTTTTTTTTTTTTTTTTATTTTTTTTTTTTTTTGATGTTTTCTATGCTAGTCAAAGTTTGCTAGGGTTTAGAATATTATGTTTGTATGTTAGTTTTAAGTTAAACACGATTGTCATTGGGGTGGGTATTTCATCTGTTGACGAATAAATAAATAATAATAATAATAATAAACTAGCACTAAGCACATTTTGTTTTTCTTTAACTAAATTTATTCTTAAGGCTAACAGATTAAAACAACAGGTGCCTGATTTCGCCCTTCTCAACCATTTCCGACGATGATTGCGTCAAGACTGATTTCTTCCTCCAAACCTTTAGTCGATCCAATCCTCTCATGCACTCAGCATTCCGAAAATCCACATCGATCGGCTGGCTCCCGCAATATCATGGATCACGATGAATCCAGTTGATAACTGAGTACGTGGTTGCTCAAATTTACAGTCTAGTCGTAGACATTCTCGCACGATCTGAAATAACGGATGACTTCTGAAAAGAAAAAATATAAGATCACACTGGATGTGTACCACCGATAGGACAATCCGCTAGCATCAACCGTCGTCGGACTGCAGTCTGCTTGCGTTGGTAGTAAGCATAGTTTGACAATTGGTCTTGTCAAAAATCCTGCTGCTGTCTTCACTCTGGCTACACGTGATATTACGTCCGCTTCCGGATGCAGCTGGTGAATTCTGCTTGGTTTCCATTTCATTCATCCCTGCATCTCTGCGAGATATTTAGTTCGAATAGTCTCGAACTAAGACCAGGGGTGGCATTATGTAGATTGAAACGAACGACTTTTTGTACGAAAGCTTGTGAGAAAAAGTTCTTCGTTTCGAGATCCGCAATACGGCCCTTGAGACGCGCTACATCTTGGGTTAAAAGAGTTGTGAATTCTTCGAATGACGCTAGATTCCCTCCCAGCACTCGTAGAAGATAAAATGTCGCTGACCGAACTGTGGCTTCCCATAGCCCGCTAAAGTGGTTCTTTCGCTGTGCATTCTTTCGTAGCTAAAGTGCATTCTTTCGTAGCTGATTACTGATCCTGCCCGTCAACCTTCGTAAGTTGGAATAGTTCCTTCATCTGAATATTAGCGCCGACAAATTTTGTGCAAATGCCGAGCAATGAAACGTCCTGCAGAAAACGACCGATACTCAAATTTGTAACCAGCTCCATTTGGACGACCTTAGTGTACATGCACACGTTTACTTTTATTACTGCTCGTCGTCGACCAGCATGGATGTATACCGGTCCAAAATAATCCACCCCGGTTCGATTTAACGGTTGGGAAACTGTCACTTTAGCCGTTGGAAGTATCCCCTTCTGCTGTTCGAGAATGAAAGGTTTTGCTCTGAAGCAGCGTTGACATTTGTAAATGATCTTTCGTGGCGAATGATCGGGTGTTTAGTTGCATACGGTTCCTTTGATTGTTCCAATCTTCCTCACACGTGAAGCACTTCATCCTTGTTTGACCCAGCGCAACGCGGATCCATGGTGTACTGAGCTATTTTTGAATAGCGTAGCAATTTACAGGGGTGTCCATTAATACATCGGCAGTGACGTTGCTCTTCTGTGTAAACTGGCAAGTGACCAAGCGACCAAGAGAAAAAAGCCACATCGACTCTCGGAATAACCTCCATTAATGTTCTGAAAAGGGTGAGTTCCTGAATCTAACGGATCTTAATTGATCGAAAAGTGCGACAGTTACAAACATATCAAGTTCGCGAGTATCCGAGTGTTTTTTATCTGACTAAGAAACGGATTTGTCATCAAATGAGAACAAAATAAACCTTCCACTGCACGTTGATAGTAAAGTAATGAAATTTATTTCTTATTTTGTTTCTCGTTTTTCTCACCGTTCGACTGTTTCGTCACATCTTAGGTTATCAAGATTGGGTTTCCCTTGTGTAGTAGTAAAAAAAAAAACAATGAAATTTATGCGATATTCACCTTCGTTTCTCGGTTTTCCAAGTAATCAATGTACATTGAACACATGTTTATTATGTCATACGAAAAACTGCTCTGCTTTGTCGGAGTTTCGTTCCGGCGATGTTGCTGTAGGTATGTTTTGCTTCGATTCGACCCACCTTAGGTTTCCGGCTAAAACAATGCGTGGGAAGATGTAAATACTTCGAGTGGAAAATTAAATTGCATTAAACAACAATTTGTGTCGAAAAAGCTTACGATTGAAATCTTCAGTATTCTTTCCCGAAATTCGCGATTGTGTGCTATGGATTGATTCGACGCGACTATTCTCTTCTATGTGGGTGATGATGTGTAGAATAAGATGGGAAAATAAACACGGTTCAGAGTAAATGCTTTGTTGATTGATGAGATTTATTCGATTCGATTTGGTTTCTAAACTTTCTTTGACAATAAATGAGTTGTACGATCATAAGAATAATTACTCCCCTCACTTGGGCAATAATGATTATAACTTTGGTGGTGGTTTGCTTTTTTGTTTGCATTCTATCTTTGATTCATTTTTAAATCAACGGATTCGAGTCGTTGTAGAAGTCCCCTATTTGTGTTCATTTGCTTTCTTTGCTATGATTAGTATCTTACGCGAATTGTTCGATATTTTTCGTACTAGAAAAAAAAGAGTATATTAACCAATATTTTTTTCTACGAATAAATATTAAAATTTAGCTAAGCAAACGTATTCTTGCTATCTTCCAGCTCCTCTGTAATTTAGCTTTACTTCGATTGTTTTGCTACGGACAGTATGTATATGCTTATATCATTAGATTGTGAATGTTTGTTATCAGTGACTTTTAAGAATCAAAGTTTCATGGCATAATTTCAATTTTATTTAAATAAGCGCTTAAATAAAACGAATTTTCCACATTTTGGGTTTGTTGATGCAAGTGCGGAGATGCAAGTGGGAGATTGTTGTGTCTAGGGAGTAGCGAGTTTGCTCAGTTGAGATATGTACCGACTGGATGGTTTCGCAAAGCGACATGTAGGCGGCACACTCATCGCTTACCGATGGTAATGGTGATTTTGATCAGACGTTTGGAGCAGGCAGTGCTGGCAGATGGACGTGCTTTGAATGATTTGGTTAGCTGATTTTTTTTTCAATTCGAATGTTCTCAGAACAATACCTCGTAGAGATGAAATTGGATCGATCAATGACTGTTTGCTTCAACGATTTTTAGAAAAATAACACAACACTGTATCAAAAATCGCCCTCAAGCAAAGGATTCACAACAAGATAAGCTATTTTTAGAAATATCAAGAAGTATGACATACTTTCCAAAATTTGAATAAACTATGATGAGTACAAAATTCTTCAATGTGTTCTTAAAAGAGCTATTTCTCAAAATGGCTTATCTTGTCGCTGAACTTTATAGGCAAGGGATTTTTGATACAAGCTTGCGTTATTTTAATAAAAAATCAATAACACTTTTTCTAACAGTAATCCATAACATTTCGCCTTAACATATGATACAACAACAAAATAATAATAGACCAATAATTTCCATAATGATCATGTATAATTATTTCAAGATGGTTAAAGTAAATCCATAGTGATATGCTGGATAATATGGTTTGATTACGAGGGATAATCATCGCTATTACTCAGTTTTAATTCATTATAATGAACCACTAATCCTAGATTTGACTGTTCAAATTAATGAATTTCTTATCAGTTGTTGTGGTTGTGCCAGTCTTCAAGGTTTATTTTTGGGTCACTCACATATAACTATTCTCATGGCATTTCATTCAAAGTACAAGAAAAAAAACGCTAAACTCTTTCGAGAGGTCAACTAGAACCCTAAGGGATTATTAACAAAACACAAGCCCGAGTTGATTTTGATGAGTCTTTTATAAATACACAAAGATAAAATGAATCTTTTATAAGTGCTTAAAAAACCCGATGGACTCAAGAACTAGTTTCACGACTTGGCCATTTTGTTCAAAGTTCTTCTGAGAGGTCTCTCGTTGGCTTCATAGGTATGTTTTCAGGTTCAAAAAGGCTTTCAGAAATGCAATGTTTCGAAGAAAAAAAAATCGGCAAAGTGTTAGTCCATGACGCCTAGTTTCAAAGTGCACTGAACGATCTATCTCGAGGAGAAAAATAAATCACACATTCACGCGGATTATCATGTTAACTCGAGCGACGAGGCAAACTCTTTTGCTTTGTGTTTTTAAAAGTGACTTCCAGCCTCTTGATTTAATTAGACAGGTCAGGGAGAAGAGGATACGAGGGCAACTACTTTACGTGATCAGAGATTTTTTGCTTCTAAAATCCCATCGGCACCAACTGGAATCGATAGGAGACCCACTGGAGCAAGAGATAACTACGCTTACCACTTATTCTTAACACGAACACACTTCTTAACTTAACATGAAAAAATATCTTGGAATTATTTAACAGCATAGAAGTAGATTGTGGATGTAAATCTACAATGTTTGTTCAGATTTCTTAGATGACGTAAATAAGAGAGAAAAGAGAAAAAAGTAATTCGAACCACTGCGGCCCCAAAACTTTCCACAAAAAATAACTAAATGTTATACGAATTCAACTTAATAGGAAAAAATATTGAAACAACTCAACGATAAAAATATTTCAAAATTTTAAGACATTGGGGAAATGTTCACACCTTTAAGATATCCTTCTCCTTTAATTCAAAATATTAGCCCATCAAAACACTTCACATAATGTGTTCTTATGACGACAAGGTCTTTAAGTTCTTATTTGACTGTGTTTCAACTATTCAGTCTTCCTGTCATGCATTATTTTTCTCAAATAGATCACAGACTCGACAATGTAGCAAATACGCAGTTTAAATTGAACGAGCTCCGACTAAACCAGAGGCTGCTGACAATTGTTTCACTCACTTGAGAAGTTCATCACTTAATATTTCAAGCAATTATTGGCAATCCTGTCGATTGAAATAGATAGAGAAGCATAGAGCAAATAATTGTAAACAAACAAAAACGTCACATGTAAACGTGATGCTGTGAAAACACTCATAAAAGTACAGATTCTGCTTAGAATGCCGAGAATGAGTAATGAACGAGTTCCCTTATTGTAGTTAGTCTACAAGTAGCATGTGGGCCGTTGACGAGCAGTGGAAAGTCATTGAAAAAGGAAGAGCTGTTCAGTGACTGACGGCTACAAAAAAGAAATAATTTACTTGCGTCAAGAGACAGAGTGTTTTCTTTCTATCACACAAACTGTTCTATTTCACTAAATATTCGCTCTCACTAAATTTTCTCTTTCATATGAAATCTTCTTCCACATTATCTTTTTTCTCTCTCTCTTCTTCTACACGGCGGGATAATTTAACTCTATTTTGAATCGTTTTTAACTCACTTTCGTCAAAATTGGAGTCACTCATATATGAGTAAATGTGACTGGGATTGACAAGTTGACATATCTAAGACAGCGACGTAAATCGGATCAGATGTTTTAGATATGTCGACTTGTCAATCTCAGTCACATTTACTCATATATGAGTGACGATTCAAAATTGAGTTAAATTGTCCCGCTGTGTACATCTTTTATATCTTTTTGCATCTACTATCCTTCTTTAAATTAACTTTCTCTTTTACCAACATTCTCATTTTGAATCAACTTTCTCTCTATAAGAATCTTTTTTTTTTCTCTTTAAATCAACTTTGTTTTTGAATCTTCTAATTCATTCTCTTTTTGAATCTTCTCTCGCTTTGAAACTTCTCGTTTTTTACTCGTTTTCTCTTTGAATTTACTTCCTCGCTTTGTATCTTCTTTCGCTCTTTGAACTTACTTGCTCTATTCGAATAAAATTTCAATCTTTAAATAAGCTTTCTCTATTTGTATGACCTTCTTTAAATCGACTACCTATTTGTAAATCAACTTTTTCTATTTGAATCAATTTTATCTCTTTAAAACAACCTTCTCGTTTAAAAAACAAATTTTCTTTGATTCTCATCTCATTCTCTTTCTCTCTTTGCATCTACACTCTTTCTATTTCTCTCTTTGAATTTACTCTCTTTCTCTCTCTGAGCCTACTCTCTGTCTTTCTCTCTCTGAATCTACTTTCTTTATCTTTCTATCCTGAATCTACTCTCATTCTCTTTTTCTCTTTGAATCTACGCTCCCTCTCTTTCTCTCTTTGAATCTACGCTCTCTCTCTTTCTCTCTTTGAATCTACACTCTTTCCATTTCTCTCTTTGAAACTACTCTCTTTCTATGTATCTCTTTGAATCCACTCTCTTCTTTTATCTATCTATTCCTCCCTTTGAATCTACTCTCTTTTTCTTTCTCTCTTTAAATCTACGCTCTTCCTTTTCTTGTCTTTGAATTTACTCTCTATCGCTTTCTTAGTTCGAACCTACTCGTTTTCTCTCTCTTTGAATTAACTCTCTTTCTCATTTTCTTTCTCTTTCTGAATCTACTCTCTTTCTCTTTCTCTTCCTTTCTTTGAATCTACTCTCATTATTTTTCTCTCTTTGAATCCACACCCTTTCTCTCTCTCTCTCTCTTTCTCTTTCTTTCTCTTTGAATCCACACTCTTTCTATTTCTTTCGTAGAATTTACTCTCTTTCTCTTTCTCTCTTTGAGCCTACTCTCTTTCTATTTCTCTCTCTCTCTCTGAATCTACTCTCTTTTTCTTTCTCTCTTTGAATCTACTCTCATTCTCTTTTTCTCTTTGAATCTACGTTCTCTCTCTCTCTCTCTCTCTTTCTCTCTTTGAATCTAATTTATATCTCTTTCTCTCTTTGAATCTAATTTATTTCTCTTTCTCTCTTTGAATCTCTACACTTTTTCCATTTCTATCTTTGAATCCACTCTTTTTCTTTCTCTCTTTGAATGCACTCTCTTTCTCCTTCTCTCTTTGAATTTACACTCTTTCTTTTTTCTCTTCGATCTACTCTTTCATCTCTCTTTAAATCTGTTTTTTTTTCTCGTATTAATTCTACTTCTCTCTCTTTCTCTGTTTGACAACTGTCAATCTTTGAACTAACATTCTCTGCTTGAATAACACTTTTTTCCTTTGAATCAACTTTCTGAGTCTATTCCCTCTCTCCCTTGTTGAATCTACTCTCTCTCTCTCTCTCTCTTCTCTATTTTTGAATCAACTCTTTCTTAGAATCTCTTCTGCTTCTTAAATCTTCTTTCTCTTTTTCGCTATGAATCGACTTCCTTTTAAGTTTTTAAAATTAACTCTCTCTCTCTCTCTCTCTTTCTCGATTTGAATTTACGCTCTCTTTTTCTGTGTTTGCATCTACTTTTTCTTTCTTACCTTTAATCCACTTTCTCTTTCTATTTCTGAATCTGCTCACTCTCTCTTTTTTCTTTTTCAGTTTGCTCCCTTCTTTTCTTGCCATGAATCTCCTCACTCTTTGAATCTACTCGCTCCTTCTTTTTTTGAGTCTACTCACACTTTCTCGCTCTTTCTCTGTTTGAATCTAATCTTTGTTTCTCCCTTTGGATCATCTATTTCTATTTTTCTCTTTCAATCTTTACTCTCATTTACTTTTTCAATCTCCTCTCGCATTTACTCTATCGCTCTCTATCTGTTTTATTTTACTTTCAAGAATCTTTTGTTTGATCATAATTCTTGCCCTCGTAGTCATTCAATACGACATAGAAGAGGGAAAAATTTCCTTAGACAGGAAGTGCTGTGGAATATTTAAAAAAAAATCAATTTTGTTCCTTCGGAATTTGCTTTAAGTTCACTCAAAACATGCCCAAAGATTCTTTGGAAAATATTTACCCCGGAATGGCCTAAATAACTGAGCAAATTCGAAGAAATCTGAAGCTTCATTGTTTTAAGAATTTCATCAACGTTTGTTGAATTATAAGGTTTTTCTGTCCACCGGAACTGTGCCCAAAAAAAAGTCTCACGAATGCCTATGGTCAGGTTTTCCAACCGAAAATTTGATTTTTTTTTCGAACAGCTAGTTTTAAACCGATGTATTTTTGACCTCAAATGATTTTTTTTTATTTGGACAACACAAGTTGGGCTTCTGTGGCCACGAATAAACTTTTTCAAACCAAAATCACCCATTTTTAGACTCGAACTTAGTCGGACCTATATAATCTAAGCTGCATCCGGAAGAAAATAGCTTGAGCAATGAGTTTCTGAAAATAAAATAAAAACGTGATTTTGCATAACTAGTTTCCTATGCCAAGAACATTATCCCATGTACAAAGTTCTCGAACAACCCAATTGAGATGATAAAAAACTGAATAAGCCATTTTTTAGCTTATGAAGCTTATTTCCGATGAAGCAAGCTGGTTTACTCCAAACTTGTTATAAAACATCTACTAATCTGCCCTAAGTCCTCTCAGACCGAAGCTTCCTCGGCACCTGCAATTGAATACCTCAGAATTAATGTAAGTTTCCTCAGAAATTTTATGTTTTTAGAGAATTTTCCATAAACACCCTCTGGAGCTGCCCAATTCCCTCATTTCCAAATTTTCAGAACGTGGTCTATGTTCTCTCGGTACAAGTCTTACGTTCTTTAGGATAAAACTCACAGAAATTCCCTTAGAACGCATATGAATCTTTGAAGAATGCTGAATATATCCCAAGTAGAAAGTCCTCAATGATATGTGCTACATTCTTTAGGACATAACCCACAGAAATTCCCTTAGAACTTGACCTTAACTCCATCGAAATATTCTCTAAGCTTCTCAAGAACTTATCTGTGTATTTGTATTTGTTATTTGTGCTCTCGGAAGCTGTCTGAGGAATTTCGCATATCAACCTTTGAAGAATGCTGAATATATCCCAAGTAGAAAGTCCTCAATGATATGACAAGCAATGAACTTGTTGTATATTCTAGAAATAGTTCCATCAAAATTTAAATTAGATAAGAACCATAAACATGATTTGTAAAAAAAAATAACTTGAAATTTTAGGAAACTCGATAAGGATTAGCTCAGAGCAAAAAGAAAAAAATGGTACCTCGATTACTATAATTCGTTTACACACCTAAACAGAGATAATCTCATAATCCTAGACGCCCAGAATGCTCGGTAAGGTTTGCAAACACTGCTAACATTATAAAAATATCACAATACAAGTGCAAACGTTTTACCGTAAAGAGCCGACGAGCAAAAGAAGGCAAAAAAGCCAAAGAGACTGACAGTCGCCTTAATAAATATAACAAAAAAAAAGAGAAAAAAAAAGCTTACCTGGTGAAGTATCTTTACCCCGATGTCGGGTCGGATTGCCCAACTTTTCTCGCATTTCACGCATGTTTTTTATTCCTGACTTATTCGCATAATTCCCGAATTTTCAACAGCTTTGTTGAATTCTTTATCTACTTAAAAACCTTACAACCCCTGTTGTATAAAATTCAATCAAATATTAAAGCATATGGAAATTAAAATTTCGGTCCCATGCTATGTTAGCATCAAACCCTGAAGAATTTCTTCTACTAAATTGTATGTCGTAACCAGAGCCGTAAATAGTCATTTCGCCTCAGTTAAGTTAATGTTCCAATAACTGTTGTCCGAAGCAAAATATCAGAAATTGTAGTTCCCAACTAATTCTACAACTTTGTCTAATAATGCATTGTCCTACCTGTTATATTGAAAGTGTTATATTCACTGTAATATTCAAATGATATTCAATGGTAAAGTAAGAGCAATACATTGTCAAACATATGTATGAAAATAATCAAGCCCAACTATTTCATAATACATTATATTTCAAAAATTATCTTCTGGAACGATTAATCGGCAAAAAAAATCGCATTTAGTCGAAAAGTCTATGGTAGTTACTAATGCGATCCAATACAAATGATTTCCAACCATGTAAACATGATTTCGGTGAAGACGAATTCGATAAAAAATCAACATTCTCCGGTTCTCAGCATGCAAATAACTAACCGATGGCCACATTCTTAGTTCTTGCCTTTGAATTGTAAATTAAGTGAACGTTAACGTCTGTGCTTGTCTTTATCAGTATATTATAATGATATATTATATTATATTATATTATATCATAATATTATGTTCATTTCCATGCCAGACGTTAACGGAACAGTGTAAGACGTTAAAAGATTACCAACTCTGGTTGCAACCAAACCGATGAGATCAATTTTCGGTACATTTCTATTACAACTAATGATAATGGCAGCACTGCCGTGATTCAAACGTCTGATATGCCTACCCATCCGTCTTCGGTTTGCGACTTGGCTAAATGTAAATACGGTGGGTTTATTGAATAGTCGAGTGTTTCCAGCCGCTTCCGCTTGCAAAATTATCGGGGCCAAACAAAATGCCTCTTTGGTGTGGGTAGTAATTCTAGTTTTGTCTGGTTTTGTCGCATCTACATACATACACGTGAAGTCCGGGTCATAGTTTTTCCATTGCATCGCGTTTCACCACCAAGTTCTACTTACTACACTGGTTGAGCAATGACTTCTGGTTTTAATGTGTTCTAAATTCAAGCCTGTCGAGCCCTTTTCCGCTTGCCGTACAATTAAGGAATGTTGTGTCGGTTTTTCTTCGGTTATCTATACTTATCTGTCAAGTGAAGATTTTTTTTTCTATCAAAAAACGAATAATTCCTATTTGTATGTAATAGGTTTAGGACTTCTGGTTCGATCTTTGTTCTTCTTGGGTGGTTGCGTAATTTGCTTATACTGTACTGTTTTGTTTCTTAGAAAATGGATTGTTCTTAGTAGAAAAAATGGTTGTTATTTTCGATCCTCAAGCTGGACACTTTTCCTAACACCATCCGTTGCAGCTTTGCATCGATTTCTTAAATAGTTTCATTTCAGTGTGATTACCATATGAGTGAACTTCGTAAAAACGATTAATAATACTTTTTTTTTCTTACAATTCTATTTCTCGATTAAGCTCTACCAACGGAGAAAAATTTAACGAAAATATACACTTTAGATTGGACCGGTACTGCGACCCGACGATAACAGTTCAAAGGTATCATATTAAACCGACTAAAAAAAATTCGTTTCACATTTGCTTCCTAATTATTTACGACACTTACTTTGCGTTCATTCATTTAGGTTAGCTAAAATTTGTAGTCTCTGGTTCAATCAGTTGTTGAATTTTGGCTTCTTGTGAGTGATCTTTCCGGATCTCCTACTTGTCAATATCAATTGTAGTGTATGATTCCTTGTTTGAATTTTATTTTTTGGTGTAGGCTTTCGCTGGAAAATCGTTCTTCATACTTAATTATAATACCAACACAGTGAATACCACTGGCTTTGCGTTTTAGTACGTTTTTGTTTTGTATAGTATTCTAAGTGGCGGAAATGTTGTTATTATCCCCATTTGGTTTGTTGTTTGTTATGTTTATTTTTTTCTTTTTTCTTCAGTGATGTTCGGATGATTCCATAAATTCAGGATCTTGCCGTTAGTAGAGGTGTGTTTACTGTGCTGAGATGAGGGCGTTGCATGCTACCGTGACCTATAATAGGCGATTGTGCTTGAACGACATGCAGACTAGTAGTAGTTGATCGCAGTTCTCAATTCCAATATAAAACAGCCACCGATTTACCGGCCGTCCAGGTGCAGGCAAGGAACCTATTGATTCCATCCATTGTCTTTATGTATACAGAACAGCACAACACAGTTGATAAACGACAGAGAAAATGGAGTGTTTTGTTTTGATTCTGACAACACTCTTCACCAGACGACAAGCCTCCTTCGATCGAAAAGGCTGTTGGAAAATGGACTTTGGAATTTATGGGGAAATTGAAGATAGAAGAAAAGTCGCACTTTGCTCGAAATATTATGTTTACATAACAATTGTTTTAATGCTCGTAATAGAATGTAGAACTTTGTTTGATGCAGGAAACAATAGTTGAAGAGGTGTCGCTGTTTTTTTTTGTCCATTTTTATGCACTGGCGAAGCGACATCTGTGGGTTTTGACAGAAAAATGGTACCACATTACACATGGCCGAGTGGAGGCACCTCTGGACTGGTGCTATAAATATTTTTAGGAAGACGAAACAGTAGTTGTTTGTGCACGTTATACGATAATTCAGTATGTTTATGTATTGTTGGAGTGAACGCCTGAACGAAATGTTTTAAGTTGGTTGAAAAGTTGAGCCATAGGAAGCCACTTAGCACAGTAAACACCCAGTACGGACCTATTTATATTCACGTTTGAAAGTTCCGTTCCACTTTCTGCGAAGAGTAATGAATCAGTTCTTTGTTACATAAAAGACGTATATATATGTAGTAAAAAATTTACGTAATTGTCTAACTAAACGACAAACGCGTTCTCACGATCTTACTATCAATTCTACGCGCGCACTCACACACGTGTACTACCAGCTATAGTAATAGACACTAAAATTAAATAAAAAAGAATGAAATCGAATTATCCGTCGTCCAACCCCCAAAAGTAAACCCCCCCTTTTAAACCTATTCCTATACCTTAGATTCATATCCGCGGTGGCTTTAAGTGGTGCAGCATCGAACTTGGTGCCGAACCGACCGAACTGGGCGTTGGTTGCTGCGATTGCCCCACCACCGCCGGTGCCGTCTGTTGTTGACTTTGGTCCATCATGTGCCAATCTCCGTCGCTATCGGCATCTACCGCCATCGCCGGTGGACCACCACTACCGCAGGCACTATCCTCCCCGGCAAGGTCCGCGTCGCCATCCATCAGGGGCCCACTGCTGCCAACGATGTTGTTCTGTTTGCTGAGCAACTTCTTTTCGTCCAACGATTTCGACGCTTGTTCGCGCCATTTCGGATTAATCGGTCCGACGACCAACATCGGACAACCAGAGGCCGACGTTGTCATCGTCGTTCCCGTCAGAGCCGACGTTTGCTCAAACGAAACCGCTCGCTGCTTTCGGATCCGGTTGTGATCCTTGTTGCCAGCACTGATGTTGCTGAGATTGTTGGCTTCATTGACACCACTGCCGTTACCGCCGCCACCGCCACCAATACCGCTGCTACCCTTGGCAGCGGATGTCTTATTCCGGAAGCTGTTGGACCGGGATGAGCCGTTTTCCTTGTTCCGCCGGGACGAGCTCCGATGCACGTGACCATGGCGGGAACCCCGGCGGCTGGGTCGCTTTGCATGGTGGACCGACTCGGCTGACGCACTTAGACCGAGGTTTCCCACTTAAAAAATTCGTACACACATACACAAGACGGGAAATTTGAGATGGAAAAAGAAAAGGGGTTTCATTTGAGGTGCGGGTACGAGATTAAAACTTGGTATTAACAAATGTACAAGACACAAATTTATGTATGTATCAAACACCTGCCACGCGCCAATTATGATACAAAAAAAACAGCTTTCGAGCAATAAGCCAGAAATATTTAAGAAAAAGGCAAAATACAAAACAACAACAGCGCTAATAGAGACACACAAAAAAAAAACCTTCAGCAAAATTTAGGTTAGGTTGTCATCATCGAATCACTTGTACGATCACGCTCACTAGACAATACGGTGCCACAATATGCAAAACAAGGACAAACAGTAGCATAATTACGATTATTAAGACTGACGCACCACCATGTGACGAGTGGGTTGAGCGAAACACGATCGTTAACATAGTGCGGAGGAAAAACCAATATGGAGGAAAACAAAACAAAAACGAAAAAGAAAAAAGAGAGAAAGAAAGAAAGAGAGAGAGAGAAACAAAGACAAATAAACACTTTGTACTGAGACGGTACAAAACAAACAACGTTTGTTTGCTAATTTTATTATTGACTATTCATTATTTACTATTGTTTAGCTGAATGTTATGATGTTGTCTGGGCTTATGGTGGTTGGTTTTAGTTCATCACAGGATGAATTGTTGTAGAGTTGTGTGTGCAACAAGACTTCGTTTGAATTGTGTGTGTTTTTTCTTTCTCTTAATTCAGTGTGTATTGGAGGAATTTCTGTTTTGTTTGTGGTTGTTTGGAAGTGATCTTTGATTATGATTGGGCTGTCATCAATTTATACATTACCTAACTATTATAACGAGCTGTCAAATAGTTGTGCCATTGGCCTTGAACATAACCAAACACTGCCAAAAAACTATTTTCAGATCTGGAATTTAGTCCTACAGAATTCGATTGACTCTAGGTTACATGTTGGTATAAGCCTCATTGTGATACAGTTATACCACAGAGAACAGACATTGATGTCCATATACCTTTTCTTGAAAAACGTGTGTAAGAGTTAATATGGGCAGCCGGTATAAGAAGCAAGTGCAGAGAAAAACAAACAAAACTTTTCAGGTTATGTGCTAGGCTTCTTATTGTTAAAAACATTTACATGACATTTATCGCAAAACTGCAGCGCCGCCTACCAGGAGCATAACGACATACATTTGAAATGTCGGTTTAAAGTTTTAGACAAGCAGCAGACCGAAGATGAACGTCTGTTCTCTGTGGTTATACCTCGATGACTTGTACAGTGTTTCTCACAATAGGTGTCACCTTTTTTCAGTCTTGGTTTATTTCACCTGGGTAATTTTAACAGCGGAATTGATTATACCCGTTTTGAGTGTATTCTTTTGACAGCTTATCGCTAAAGCTAAATAAGCGATTCCGTTTGTTTAGATTTATCAGCTACCATGGAAGCCATACGGGAGCAAGTTTTTAAATTACATTTGCAAAAGCTTACACTGGTCAGATATTCCATAGCCTTAAGCAGTTCGGAGTGAGTAAGCGTTTTGTTTTTCGTACCTTGAAACGGTTCAAAGAAACTGGAAATGTCCATTTTCAACACAAGCAAAGGAGGTGCCAGAGGAACTGCCAGAACGAAGAAAAAGATCAAATGTGTGAGGGAGCGAATAAGACGTAATCCGGCCGTATCTTACCGTAAATTTAGCAAACAATTTCAAATGTCCCCTGCCTCAATGAACACGCTCCTCAGACATGATCTGAAATACAAGCCGTACAAGAAACAACGGGTTCACTGGTTGACGGAGCGTCAAAAGCAAGCCAGGGTCCAAAAGAAGCAGACATCTTTTGGTTCGGCACGGTGACTGCGAGGTTTTATTTTCGGATGAAAAGCTCTTCCTCTTTCAGGACAGTCATAATCAACAAAATGATCGTGTGTATGGCCAAAGTCTTGCCATTATTCCAAGAGATAAACTAGCTGTAGAACGCTATCAGAATGTATCGAAAATCGTTGTATGGGGTGCCGTTTCACGAAAAGGCAAACTTCCTCTTCTTTTCATAGAAACTAACGTAGAAATCAACACTGAATATTACATCAAGCAGGATTTGAAGAACCACCTGCTTCCTCATGCTTCAACGCTGCATGGGAATACACCATATTGTTTCCAACAGGACTCAGCTCCAGCTCACAAGGCAAAGAAGACACAAGCGTGGTGCGCGGAAAATTTGCCCGATTTCATCACAAGGGAAGAATGGCCTGCATCTTCACCGCTTCAACATATAGGCCCTACGAAAGGGCTTACTTTAGATCGATTCAAGAAACATTTGGTTGATATTTTGGAACAAATTCCTCAGGAAATCGTGCGTGCCAGCGATTGGTTTACAAAGCGTTTGCGCAAAGTTATCGCGGAAAAGGGCGAGAGATTCGAATTGAATTAATATCAACTTGAAATGATCGAACTAGGTCAAATGTGATATTCAATAAATAGATCAGTTGTTTAGTGAGCCCTATGGCTTACGTCTGATTTTGTTTTTGACGGTTTAGTGACTTTAGGACTTCAATTATTAAAATAGTGACCAAACAATAAAAAAACATTTTAGCTCCTTCTGGAATTTGCTCTTAGTTCTCTTGGAACATACTCAAACTCTTGGAACATAATCTCAGTTGAAAAAAATCGTTGAAATCCAAAAAATTGGTGGCTTTACTTGCAACATAACTATACTAATGCAAAAATGGTACCTGGCATCAAAAACTCCCAATTAATAACTGTGGAAGTGCATTTAGAACACTAAGTTGAGAGCAAGCAATAAGTTAATCGTGAAAGCAACAAGCTTGATACGCTAAGAAAGAAGTGTGGGATTGCTTTTATGACAACTCGGCAAGTAGAACCTGTAACGGTCACTCCGGAGTGGGGTTCCGATGGGGTCAGGTATGGCCAAAAAATGCTTTCATTGAGCCCTTGCAATATGGGTGCCAAGATTCTTGGGATGTACCCAATAGCGATGGAAATTTTCGTTCGGAACGATTTCAAGAATTTTGACACCCACATTGAAAGGTAATTTTCTTGCCAACCGTGACCCCACCGAAACTCTCTAAACTGGCCACTCCGAAGCCACTCCGATGGTCCAATTACTATGGTAAACTTTCTTCTGGAACGCTTCCAAGAATTTTGACAACCATAAGTTCAATTTAAATCATTCTCTGGTCATCCGTGAACTCATGGAAACCTTCTCTGAATTACTGTTGATTTTCTATTGAAATCCATTTTCGGGACACACTTTCGGAAATCCGGATTTCCCGGAGACGGAGGGTGTCCACCCGTAATATTAGACAATTTTGAGAAAGTGGTTGAGTTCCTGAATCAAGAGTTGCTAATATATTCCTAATCGGTTATTTCCATAGTAGACTGGTCATTTTAGGGTTATATTCCTGTCGGCTTCTTAGAGGTATTTTTTGTTGTATTAGGTGCGCAACTAAGTTCCCGCTGTTTAGCAATAGATGGCGCCAGTAGTAAGTGCTGGTCGAATGTTGTACATCTCAAGCGTCATAAACCAAGCTCAGACATATGGTAAACAAACCGCTTTGCCAAATCAGTGATTTTGGTTTAGTGTTATATATTTTGGTTGTTTGAAGATGTCTGATTTCGTGCCAAATAATCGTCATTTGCGGGAAGTGTTGATTTTCTTCTTTCATTCGAAGAAAACGGCGGCTGAAGCACATCGAGAGCTCCAAAAAGTTTACGGTGATGCTGCTCTGAGTGAAACAACTTGTCGTGATTGGTTTCGTCGCTTCAAAAACGGTGATTTCAGTGTTGATGATCGTCCGTGTGAAGGAAGGCCAAAAAAACTTCGAAGACTCTGAATTGGAGGCATTGCTCGATGAGGATCCGTGTCAAACGCAAGAAGAGCTTGGTTCAGGATTAGGAGTTTCCCGCCAAGCCGTTTCTAAGCGATTGCATGCGTTGGGAATGATTCAAAAGCAAGGAACTTGGGTTCCTTACGATTTGAAGCCAAGAGATGTTGAGCGTCGTTTTTTCGTATGTGAACAACTGCTCCAGCGGCAAAAAAGGAAGAGTTTTCTACATCGCATTTTGACGGGTGACGAAAAATGGATTCATTACAGTAACCCAAAACGGAAACATTCATAGGGACTGCCCGGGCATGCTTCAACATCGTCGCCTAGGCCGAATATTCACGCTGCGAAGGTTATGCTGTGTATTTGGTGGGACCAAGTTGGTGTTATTTATTATGAGCTGTTGAAACCAAACGAAACCATTACCGGGGAACGGTTTCGAACTCAATTGATGCGATTGAGCCGAGAACTGCACGAAAAACGGCCACAATACGAGCACAGACACGAAAAAGTGATTCTTCAGCCTGACAACGCTCGACCTCACGTTGCGAAACCCGTGAAAACCTACTTGGAAACGCTCAAATGGGAAGTCCTACCCCACCCGCCATATTCTCCTGATATTGCACCGTCCGATTATTACTTGTTCCGTTCCATGGCACATGGTCTCACTGGTCAGCAATTCCACTCATATGATGACATCTCAAAATGGCTTGATTCTTGGATAGCATCAAAAGACGAACAGTTCTATCGAAATGGTATTCACGTTCTACCAGAAAGATGGGAAAAAGTCGTAGTTAGTGATGGGCAATACTTTGAATAATTCGTTTGTAACCTTTGTTTTCAAAAAAAAGTTCCTTTTCTACCAAAAAACAGCGAGAACTTAGTTGCGCACCTAATACGTACCAAACGGCTTGTAAAAACGGTACGTGAGCGAATTCGCCTAAATCCTTGTCGTTCTTCATATAAACTGGCTCAGGATATGCACGTCTCCAGGAAAACTATCAGATCAGTTCTTAAAGAGGATTTGAGATTGGTGCCGTACAAGAAAAGAAGCCAACAAGAAGAACAGAGTCATTCGTTGTCGCGAATTACTTCGTCGGCACGGTGATTCCATGATTGTGTTTTCGGATGAGAAAAATTTCGTATTGCAGCAAAGTTTCAACGCTCAAAATGACAGGGTCTATGCAGCGAGTATTCAGGATATCCCTTCTTCAATTCGCGCAGTTCAACGCTTCCAAAATCATACTTCGGTCATGGTTTGGGAGCGATTTCTGCGGAAGGCCGTCTACCACTGCTTTTGATTGATAAGGGTGTAAAAATCAACGTAAAAGAGGTCATGGAAAGACATTTGAAGAAGCATACACCGATGTTCGGTAACCAAGCATGGTGCACCAAGAATTTGCCAGACTTCATTCCTAAGGAATTATGGCCAGCTTCTTCGCCAGATGCAAATCCTCTGGATTTCTCGATTTGGGGAGTCATGGAAGCTCGCTTTCGAGATCTTAAACCAATGGGTATTGAAACATTCAAAGCTACGATACAGAAGATATGGGATGAAATCCCCGGAAATCAGGTGCGCGCCGCTTGTAATGCCTTTCCGAAGAGACTAAGGGCAATAATTAAAGCTGAAGGCGATAGAATCGAAATGTAAATATGTACACATAAACAATAAGATATAAGAAACAGAAAAACAAAGAAACATTTAAATTATTTGTCTTTTCGTGGGAGATACAGTCTTTGTTTCATGCGTCACTTATTTGGGCCTACCCTGTAGATGAAGTGTGCGCCGCACGATTTGTCTATGCATCCGAAAAACATAGTTTAGTTAGCCAAAATCATTTTCAAATAATTTAAAAAACAGCACATCAAGTACATCTTGTTTTGATTCTACGAAACAATATGTGTAAGGGTAACAGGAGCTAAGCGAACATGAGTTAATTCTACTAAAAAACATTTGGTTGTCGCAGCTATTTACAACAAATTTTAAATTTGATAAACATCATGGTGTAAAATGGGCACTTTCAACCACCACTGCTGAATAAACTGTACACCGTAAGAATTGCCAACCAATTTTATCTCGAAAAAATAAGAGTTCGGACATTTACAAACAACAATTCAAAATCCCATACCCGATGAACGTTATCCTAAATCAAAGATCACTTCCAAAACCACGGTTTGTCAACTTCAAGAATGACGATGATGTGACAGCTTCTTTCTGGAATTCGTTAACGGATTTCGAACTAATAATTCAGTCTCGTACGATTAATCCTACCGACACTATTAGGCTACAATTAAATAAACGATGAAAGAACGCGTAAAATACTGAGATTGACCAAAATACTTGATCCCTAAAAACTTGCTGTCAAACTCTTCTCGATTACCTATAATATTTATAAGTGCAGTGTGTAAAAACTTACTAGTTAATAGGAAAATATGTAACTGTGCTCTCATGTGTATGTGTATATGTGGGTGCTGAAAATGCGTTTTCATTATTCATGGTTACAGTTTGTTTACAATGTTTCGTTATTTTCGTTCGAATGAATGCATGAATTAAAAACTGAGTGCAAGTGTATAAAAATAGCTATTTTCAGGTTGATTACTTACAAAACTAAATTAACAATAAATTAGTCAATAAGCTTAGTATTATAAAGGTAAAACAAAATCGTGGAAATCAATGTTCAGTAGTTAGAAGCAAATCAGTCATTTTGAGTTTTGTTTGTTTTAGACATCTACTACCTTCCTCGCTCCTTGCTTTGCTTCCAACTATTGATTGGCAAATGAATGTAACACAAACACTGGGTTTAGAATTTTTAGAAAGGTGTTTTTTTTTTAACTAAAACAAAAAATCCAACACGGTAAACACGAGTATGGACAGATTGCTCTGACGTGTACTGTTGGTCGAGCTACTATTGTTTCGCGATTGGCTGCGCTGGTTCGGATGCAAGTTGGTGCTAGTTCTAGTGGTAGCTGCAGTAGTAGTTGTGGTAGTAGCATTGATAGTAGTATCAGCAGCAGTACCAATCACACGTGCCGACGGTGATGACACCGATTGGTCATGCTGGGGATGGTTCTTCTTCACTGCTTCGACCGTTGGAATCGTGGAATGCTGATCGCTGGCAATGGCGACGGCACCCGATGACGGTTGTTCACTACGACTACAATTGACCGTTGACATCGAAGCCGTCGACATGAGCTGATCGTACGAATGGCGTCGTTGACGGAGCAGCTGACGCCGTCGGCGACGTCGATTCTCGGCCCGGTTGTCGAAGTGATGACTCTGTATGAGGGCAAAATCATGCTCGTCAAACATCCGTGCCTCATCGTCGCCGCCATTGTCCAGCATGTCAACATCGATGTCCTCCGGGTCGATTTCGATCGAGTCGCAGTGCTCGAAGAACCACCCACCGCCACCGCCGTTCACGTGCGAACGTCTGTTGCTACCACCGACAGTTGTGCCATTCTCGAAATGATAGGGATGATGATGGAGGTGGTAATGATGGTGATGAAGACGGTTGGGATGATGATTAGTGGTCGTGGCGGTGCCAAGATACTCGTGGTGGTTAACATCAACATCAACAACAACGATATCGTTCAAATGCTCATCAATACTGTTACAATAGGTACCGATAATGCCATGGTGATGGTGTCCGGGTCCGGGTCCTGGTCCTCCACCCCCGCTGCCTATTCCACCCAGGATGCTGCCCGGAATGGGCGTCGAGGTAACGATCTGCGGGTGGCACAGCTCTAGCGAACCACCGCGGGCTCCCAGGAACCACTCGGATCGGGTGCGCATTCGGGCCGCCTGTCGTTCGTGGACCTGTTTTGTTGGGACAAAGCGCGCGACGTCCCATTGGGCGTGGGTGGTTTTTTTTTGCATGTGTTTGCAAACAGTATGGTAACACGGTTAGGAATCCGGGGAGCACATTGCGGGTGGAGGGAGAAAGAAACAGAGCAAACAAGAGACAGAAGGGCAAAATTGAGATATTTTCGTATGATCCCTGATGATGGCAGTGTTACGTTGATATAGAGCATAGGGTTTTTGGAAGGGGGAAGAACACATGTTAGCACTCAAACCGGGATCTAACTAATTGGAAAAACTGGATTGTCCTATGAGAGGGGTCTACTATTACTTAGATAACACCCCGAATAACGGATAAGGTTAATACCATTCCAGTACTAGAAACAGATCAATCGCTACCTATAATATATGATTAGTGGTGTACACTTTTAACTCTAAGTTGTGATATTTTGGTTTGCTTCAGGAATATTATAAACGACGAAATTTTGCGGCTAATAGTGCTGAAAGTGAGATTGCAATCTAGATTTCTAGAAATTGATAGCCGGTACAGGCGACAACTCTCTGATGAGACTACAGAGATCCAGGTTCTTTTGCCCAACCCATCCCTAAAAATGTCACCCCTTTTTCTCCCGGGGTACATCACGAGTAAACGGTCCAAGTCCTACTAATTTAAGGTGAATTGCTGCTCCGTGTATTTTTTCCTATCTTATATCTTTCTCTCGCAAACTTACCTCGTTATTTCAAATTGACAAATCTCGATTGTAAGTGAATGAACATCGAATCGAACTTCATCAGATTGCTCACCGCAAGTAAGCATACAAACTGGTGTGATTAAATATTGAATAGTACAGATAGATTCTTATTTATATTCAATTTTAATTTGGGGGGGAGGGCCGGCAATGAGGATGCCTGCGGCATACCCCCAGAATTATTACTTATTTGATTTAATTGTCAACAGACTAATTTGGTGTCCAAATGATAAAAAAAACAAACTATCTTAACGCCAACAAAAAGTGTCTTCTTGTATAGTTTCGCGACATATTAAAATCGAAGACAGGCGACACACAATTAAAGGCACGTTGCAAAGCAATCATTTCAGAGTTCGTTCCCCTGTGTGGAACTCTAAGGAGGGAGGTGTTTCGTAAGATACGGCTACGAGCCTGGAGTGGACCATCGGCGAGCAGTGAAGGGCAGTCTATTCGATTAGACAGCAAATCTGCGACGATAAGTGCCTTCGCGGCTTTACGACGAATTTGAAGAGTGTCCAAATGAATCATAAGGCAGCGACTCTCGTAACTTGGAAGGTTGAAAGGGTCTCTCCAAGGCAGCGTATCGGATGAAACGTCGTTGAATTGACTCAATACGTTCGACGCCGTTTTGTAAATGAGGGTTCCAAACCGGGGAAGCATATTCCAAGGTGGACCTCACCAACGAACAGTACAGCGACTTAAGGCAGTCTACGTTTCGAAATTTTTTAGCGATACGAAAAATGAAGCCGAGATTTCGGGCAGCTTTCGCTATGATGTAGGATATGTGAGGTTTGTACGTGAGTTTTAGTGTCTCCGAAAATTTCTGCAACTGTAAGGCCTCTCGTAGCGAATCCACGCGAATGTAGATTTTGAGGTCGTCAGCAAAGCTTAGCCGATGAGATTTCAGCAACAGGTTGACATCGTTGAAATACAAGAGAAAAAACAGCGGCCAAAGATGACTACCTTAGGGAATGTCGGACAAGGCGGGGAACGAAGAGGACAGCTCATCGTCAATTTTAACCTTGAGAGTTCTTCCACAAAGATACGATTCGAACCAGTGAAGCAAGAAGGCGCCAAAGCCAAGCCTTTCCAGTTTCGCCACAGCGATGTCATGGTTGCTTCTGTCGAAGGCAGCAGATAGGTCCATGTAGAAAACGTCCGTTTGTGAACCAGCTGAAATCGCATCCATGTTGAAGGAAGTGATTGATAGAAGGTTTGTGGTCGTTAAACGCTTCGGCATGAATCCATGTTCACGTGGAAAAATACGGTCAGTTCAAATAGCTTAGAGGCTGCGCACAAGCTCGTATTAAGTATTTCATGTTATCAAAAAAAATGGAATATCGGATCTGTAAAGCTAACGTGATTGAGCCTCCGAAATAAAAGAACCATATAGAAAAGAGCAATAGATGACCCGATAAACCCAGCAAACACAAACAGCCGCTTCCGTTTCTTTTTAGAGTACAAATAGTACAAACAGTTTCTATTGAGACTGTATTGTTAACGTCCACTCAGATGTGCAGTTGCCAGTGAGTATTCGGTCCAGATGGAAGAAAATCAGCAAATTTTGTTCATCCACATGAAAAACGAATTGCGTCAAACACAGAATTAGCACAGGAGTCTATGAAAACCACGTGGTTGTATAACACGGGACTCGGAGCCGAGAGACAACAGGGTGGATTTCATCGAAAAGTACCTTAACTGACCCCATTGGCCTCAATTTATAGAAATATTGGGCAAATGTTCAGCGGAAGCTGAAAAAGACTAAACAAGTGACACGGAGTTGGGGCTGGCAAATGTCATTATGAATGAAAAACGACGCACGATTGTAGAGAAGACATCGACTACTACAGGCGAAAATTTCCAATGATTTGAAGTGTAAAATAAACACTTTCGCGACGAATTTGATTGAAGTTCGAAATGTATGCTGACAGTTTCAATTGTGGGAACAATAGTAGACTAAGTTAGTATCATTTCTATTGAGAACCTCTGAAACTTCTACCCGAAATGATCCGGACCATTGTCAATGGTCTCTTCTTGGAATGGATTATCACAAATGAGAAGCCACCCAGCTCATAGTGCGTTTTGAAGCTGTGTCTAAACCGCTAAGGGGGCTAAGGGAAGACTTCTGGATAAATGAAGATCGCTTTATATCAGAAGAGTTTGAATCTCCCGTTAAATATCTCAGGACAAAGTCTTTTTCGCTCCATGCGATGGTGCCCAATCGCGATGGTGCCTCGGCTTTT
This sequence comes from Aedes koreicus, assembly GCA_024533555.2. NCBI lineage: Eukaryota > Metazoa > Arthropoda > Insecta > Diptera > Culicidae > Aedes > Aedes koreicus. Next base: position 965,412 of record JAHHFK020003779.1, read on the forward strand.
TTTTTTTTTTTTTTGCACCGATATTTCAGCATGGTCAATATCGGGTGAAAATAGGAAATACTTATGTTGGTACGTCAACTTTGACGCCAGCTGTAGTCCAAACTACTTGATGGAAACAGTTCAAATTTTGTTCACATCATTTTTTATACTTTTTTAGGCTATGATGACATTTTGAGTATGCTACCTAAATTTATCACAGAAATACGGGTTTTTTTAATTTGTATGTCCAAAAATGACTTTTTTCACATATGATATGAAAACTTCAAATTTATGAGTTTTATCAAAATGAAATTTTGGTCACATAAGGTTTATATATTGATTGTTTTTTTTATTTTGAAACAACAGATGATGCTTGGGACTAACATACATCCTCAATGTGTAAAAACGGCTTATCCAAAATTAAGACAATACCGGCGCCGGCCACATCCGAATTTGCGTCCAGTAAGGAAAGTGTAGGAGAATATTGACGTGATACTCGGTTTGTTGGAAGCCGAGGAATCCTCTGCCCTTGCACAAGAAATCACTGAGATGTTGGATAAAAGGGCTGGGTTAGCAGCTGGGTTCGTTTTGGTGAACGATACGCGGAATTTTCGCTTATTTTTGTTTTCAGATTATTCTCCATTTAGTTGGTTTTAACGAGATGCACGAATATTTAAACTCACAAAGTGTGATGATGGTTTACTTCATTGAGAAAACGAGATTTTTGACTACGCTTAAAAGCCGCAATGAACCGATTTAAATCAACGGTTAGGATGCCATCGGGGCCACTCACACTTTTAAGCTGGTGATTTTTGTGCAGACAAAAGTGATGTATATCAACAGTAAGAATGGTGTTAGGGCCCTGACGAAGTGTGATAGTAGTTTTTGCATCGGAAGACAAGCTTATTTAAAACGATCGATTGCGACGAACGAACGATCGATAAGGACCGATTTAAACCAACAGTAAGGATGCTGTTGGGGCTACTCACTAAGCGTGATACTGGTATTTCATTGGAAAGACAGGGTATTTTTTAATGACGCTTGAGAGCCGATTTAGACGGATTTATGTTAACAGTAAGGGTAGTGCTGAGGACTCTCACAAAGTGTGATGGAGGATATTCATTGGGAAGGCTGCGTCCGATTTTGACGGATCTAAGCCAACAGAAGTATTTTATTTAAATATAAACAATAAATGACTTCCAGCTTTGGACACCAGAGTTGAAAGTTGTTGGCGCTACATCGCAGATTGAATATTCTCATTTTCAAAAGTCAAACATTGTATCTTTACATTACTGCATATTACTCTTTAATATTAACCAAAGTGACTGAGAATCAAGAAGATACATTTCAGAAATAATCAATATAATATCACTTCAATATTATCACTTTTCAGAATTACACTGATCTAGACACTTCTAATTATCACGCCAGCAAATTAAATCTTTAGTGTACCAGATATTTCCAGAAGCTTGAAAAAGTTATACGCTGCCGTGTAAAATAGTTAACACTTTTAAGACAAAGTAGCAACTAATTGTGTAACAAAATTTTGATTCACATGTCACAATAAGAAAACTGAGTTTCTTCACAGAAAGGTATTTATTTTTCTTTTCTGAAGAGCGAAAAAAAATGCAACAATGGATTAAAATTGACATCCGTCTACATTCAAAACCTATCTCGATTTATGGAATACTTTTCGATGCATCAGTCTAAAAACTAACTGTTTGGAATCTTTGTAGTTTTTGAGATTGCTACATACTTATCTTACCAATCAGACCAAGGCCGGTGTGACCTCAGCTGTACACAGAAATTGTCTCCATTCTGTTCGATCCACGGCTGCACCTCGCCAGCCTCGCTGTCTGCGCAGGGTTCGCAGGTCGCCTTCTACTCGATCGACCCATCTCGCACGTTGCGTGCCTCTTCATTTTGTGCCCGTCGGTTCGTTTTCGAGAATCATTTCAACTGGCCTGTCGTCCGACATTCTTACGACATGCCCAGCCCATCGTAGTCGACCGATTTTAGCGGTGTGTACGATGAAAGGTTCTCCCAGCAGCTGATACCATTCGTGGTTCATTCGCCTCCTCCACGTTCCGTTCTCCATCTACACTCCACCGTAGATCGTACGCAAAAGCTTCCGTTCACAGACGGCGTTGGTTGTCAACTAGCAATGTCCATGTTTCGTGGCCGTTCAGGACTGCCGGTCTAATTAATGTCTTGTAGATGGTCAACTTTGAACTTTGTTCGATCTTAGCGTCCGTCGGAGTCCAAAGAAGGCACGCTTGCCAGCCATAATACACCACTGTAATTATCTGCTGGTGTCGTTATCGGTGGTCACCAGTGAGCCCAGCTACACGAATTTGTCTACTACCTCGATTTCATAACCGTCGATCTGAACTCGTGGTGGGAGTCTAATATTGTCTTCTCGTGAGCCTCTCCCCTTCATATATTTTGTTTGCAACGCATTAATCACAAGCCCAATCCTACCAGCTTTAGCCTTAAGTCTGATGTACGTTTCCGCCATCGTCTCAAAGTTACGTGCTACGATGGCAACGTCGTCGGCGAAGCCAAAAATTTGGACGAACTTCCTGAATATCGTGCCATTCGTATCTATCCCAGCTCTTCTTGTTAAATAGCAGACACGAGAGTCCATCACCTTGCCGAAACCCTCTCCGAGATTCGAAGGGACTCAAGAGGGACTGTGATTCGGAGTCCGGAAATAGACACGAACGGTTTCAGGAAGTCCGGCCAACTTTTTGGCTTAACCGACGATATTGAATCGTTAAATCGTTAAATTCCGAAGCTAGCTGGATTAAGCTTGTCATTATTGCTCCGTAGAACGCTAGGATTGAACAGAGTTCGCCGAACTACAAGGTTGACCATCTACAAAACGCGCCCTATGATTTGGAATGCAGAGACCAGTCGCGGAGAAATGCGAATTAACCGTAACAAACCGTAAAAATCGGTCTCCTACGATGGGCTGGGCACGACTGGTACTGGAAGAAGAGGCAAGATGGAAAGCGACCAGCGATCAAGTGGAGATTGTTTCTACGTACAGCAGAGGACACCCAGGCTTTGGCCTAAATATAAGTAAGTAGGGTAACCAATATTGTCACAGTCACAGAGGATCATAACTTCGAAACGTTTTTAAATCATTTTCGGAGCACTAAACTAACTTGGACGTAAAAATTAAAAATTACACTAATAATGTTATTTCCTGGTAGAAACTCCAAAATACCTTAACGATTTTTCTGGTAAAATTGCTATGATTACGACCGGGAGACAAACATCGATGTTTCTCAGTGCAATCAAAAGGCCATTCCTAAAAGTAGTTGAATTTGAGAAAAATCATAGCTTTAGAAGCCCCCCGATTTCCAAGTGTAAGCACGATTAGCCGCAAAATTCGCATATTAGTACCACCTACGAGTTATTCGGTTATTCAACCAAAGAAAAATACGCAACGTAACTAAAACAAAGAAAAAGCTTCTCTTCTATCGTTCATGAATCAACACAGAAATTTTATTGTGCAGTATTAAAAAATCCAATTAAAATACATTGAAAATATTCAAGAGAAAACAATACTGAATCTGAATTACTAAAAATACTACTCATTTCCTCGCGAAAACCTTCTATCGTACGAATCTTTTCAAAATCTTTCTACAAGTGTCAAACTACAGTATCTGCTTTAGTTCAATCATTATCCGGTCTTACACTACTTAAACCTTGGATTTCTCTGTTCTTTTATTATCTAATGAGCAAATTTGGTGGTTCCGTGAAATACTTAATCTAGTCATTACAAATTTACAACAACTCTATTATATTGCGTCGCGCAAACCAAAACCAACGAAACAAAGAAAAAGAACGCCAATGTAAGGAAAGAAAATATGTAAGCAGTAAGCGCTGTCTCCTCCGTCGGTCATCCGGATCAGGTGGGTAAAAGCTTGCAACGAAAGCAGATAATACTGGTACTCGAACTTGTCAGTGGAATAAAAACCGAATTAATAGAGCACAAGCGAGCAGCCCGCAAATGTTAGAAGACCCTATCAAGCAAATTGCCTTATTTCGAATTATTTAAGATTAGAACAAAACTATCGTGGAGATTCTTTCCAGAATCAACCCAGATGTGAATCGGTATTGTACATTCTAATGTCTATCGTGTGTTTGTTAAGCCTAATTGTTACTCGCTAAATATCAACTTTGATTTATGCATGTGTATGTAGAGGAGATTGTTCAGTACTTGTTTTTTTTTTTTGCATGTAAATATATATATATGCTCATTATGGTTAAGAAAGTAGAATATATATAGGTACTCAAAATCAGTGCATGACCCTCACCTGAGGTAGGAAGGATAGGCTCTTGGTACTCTCGGCGTACCGGTTGACCGCCCGCAGTTCGTCCAGGGTCATGTGGTGCTGCGAGCCGGACCGGGTCGTCGTCGAGGAGGACGAATGCGACGACGAGGAGCAGCTGGATTTTTGCACGTTGAAGATGCCCGGGCCCTCGAGCGACACCGAAAGTCGCGCGCAGGACTCTAGCAACGAGTGCTCTGGAATGATGCCTAGGGAAACGGCCGAGTTGCCAACGTTCGGGCCGCCAGTCGTCAACAGGGCTGGCGTCGAATGGGATTCCTCTTGTGCGACTGCCGACGGCGATGGTTATGATGATGCGATGGTCATGAGATTTTTGGCGATGTGGCGTTTTCAGATGATCACAGGTTAGGTAACATGAATGTAAACACACACCACGCATACACACAAAGTTAGGTGAATAAACAGAAACAGATTGATTCGATTCCGGAAGGAACGTTGTGGGGAAGAGAAAAAGAAGAGAACAAAACAAATCGATTAGACAGAGAGACACTTCACCCGCATGTGATGAACAAATGTGGCACACAGCGACACAGTAACTGCTATTATTAATAGAGTTGCTTAGTAGTTGTTACGACTTTTGTACGACTAAAGTGTAAGTTGTTATCGCTTAGGAGAGAGGCTATCGAACGTACTTAGTCCCCACCGCTCGCATTCACACTGCAGCCAGGTTTTCTCGGTTTCTAAAGCTAGTTTTACTACTCGGGATAAGCGCAGGTTACGGAGCAGTCCAAACAATGGGTGAGAATGAAACAGAGAGTGAGAGAGCAGTGGCAGAAGATAGCATTACAGGAACAGATAACAGAGAAAAACGAAAAAAGAGAAAAACAAAGAAATCACCATTAGTATCGTTGTTGCAGTCTTAGAACGCTGTTTCTCTTGTTCTAGTTATATACTGGAGAAGATCAAAACGAGTTATTATTAATTCTACAAAAGGATGTTCGAAAAACTAAATCAATATACAGAAATCATTATGATAAACGCAGCACTCTAGGAATTAAATAACTTTGAATTTAAGGAAGAAAAAACCAAAAATTTACAAATATCTGTTTGAATAAAATATAAGTACAATAATAAAAACAAAAACAAAAGAAAAAAATAAACACAACTCGAAGCGACACTTCCTCAACAAACAACTTACATGCATAGTTCTGCTGGGCAGTCTTCCCCCTCGGGGGCGGTGGATAGCGGAAGGAGCAGATCCACTCGTCCTGAACCCGCAGGACCCGCCCGGTCACTCGGGCATAGTACTCGTAGTTGTCGCGCCCGAACAGATCGCAAGCCGCAAACTGTTCGATCATCTGCTTCATGATCCGGGTCGCCACCTGAAACGGGTGAGAAAGGCAAGTGTTGAATGTAAGTAATGATGATTCTAGTGGAGGAGAAATTGCAAAACAATTTCGCCCCCCACTGCATTTCGGTGCATCTACCCTAACAGAACGGGGGATGACGAGGTAATTCGTAATGATTACGCTGGTGATGGGGCTAAGAAGGTGGTCGAAGGGTAAGTGAAGCTAAAAGGCTGTAGTTTGCTTTCACCGGTATAGACTACAACTGGCTGTTGATAGTGTCATGTATGATAATTAGTAGTAGAGAGGCAGAAGGTAGGCGGATACAACTTCCATAAGAGTGACTGGTTTACAGCAACTACGATAGTTTACAGTGGTGAATGCGCGCCACTAGCAAGTCACGGCATTCACAATGTTTTCAGTGCCAGATTGCTACCGAGCAAAAGAACAGATAAATAAACAAACAAACAAACAAACAAACGAACAGGTAGGGAAACGTGTAGTTGTAAAAACTTTTTATAGGCAGGCGACGAGAGAGTAGGAAGTGTTTTCATCTAGGTTGATTAGATTCCGGTTCATCGATTGCAGCACATTGTTAACAGATCAAAGAGAACCATTGCAAATATGAGCCCAAAGGCTGATTAGAAAATAAAAGATTAAAATACTCAACGAAACATGAAACAAGTAAACCGGTATCAAAGTAGAAGAGACAGTTTCAGATTCATGCTTCATCAACATACAATTCCAGTGAACGATAGTTTTAATATTTAGGCTTTTTTTAGATTATTTTCAAATTAATTCGCATAGAGGCGTCTCGTGATTACCCTTCCTAAGATACTGGGGTCAATTCTGACGCATGGCGCAAATTCAATGTACGCTATTTTTTTTTAAGCCGATCGGGCTGAAATTTTCTGACTTTTAATATTTTACGGATAATAAAAATTCCGGACTCATTGTAGAGAATTCGCATCTTCAGCAAAGTTTCTCAGTGCGTAACGAATCGTGTTTTGATATTACCATAACAGTTACAAAAGAAGCTGCAGAGATGGCGCTGCAGTCTATCTCTGCCAAATGAAGCACCAGAGAGTTGCCGTCTTCGGCAAAGTTGTTTGGAATATAAAATATAGTCATTTGACATTATCATATTAGTTCCAGATTTTTCCGCAGAGATGGCGCTGCAGTCTAGCTTTGTCGTCTTAGGTAAAGTTGTTGAGAATATAAAATGTAGCCACTTGACGTTATAAGATCAGTTCCAAATTGCGCGCAGATATGGTGCTGCAGTTTATCTTTGCCAAATGAGACTCTACAGAGTTGCAGTCTTCAGCACAGTTGTTGAGAATGTAAAATGAAGACATTTGATAATCACATTAGTTCCAGATCGTACCGCAGGGATGGCGCTGTGGCATATCTTTGCCAATCCACCATCTCTGCGGCAAGATCTGGAACTAATATGATAATCTCTCAAAACGACAAATGACATACTGAGAAACTTTGCCGAAGACGACAACTCTCGCAATCTCGCAATCTCTGCGGCAATATCTGGAACTAAATGATAATGTCAAAAGACGACAAATGACATACTGCACAACTTTGCCGAAGACGGCGATTGTCTAGCGCTTCATTTGAAAAATATTGACTGCAGTAACATTTCTGCGGCAAGATCTGCAACTAATCTGATAATGACAAAAGACGACAAATGACATAATCAGAAACTTTTCCCAAAGCGGCAATTCTGTAGCGCTTCATTTGGCAAAGATAGACTGCAGCGCCATCTCTGCGGCATGATCTGGAACTAATATTGACCCTAATGTCTTATGTGCCAGTTTTTTTTAGTATCCTAGGAAGGTTAAAAGTTTCACCTATTTAAACAGCTTAGTCTACAAAAGGACTGCGGTTAGATGAAAAAATCCCCTCCAAGAAGGGGAGGGGTCTTGAACTACCATACGAACATTTCTTGCCTTCAAAAATTCTCAAGCTGCCAAATTTGGTTCCATTTGCCTAATTATTTATCAAGTTATGCAGAAATTTAAGTATCATTTGTATTGGAGCCCTTCCCTCCTGAAGGCGGAGGGGTCTCAAACTACCATAGAAACATTTCTTGTCTTCAAAAACCTTCACATATCAAATTTTGTTTCCATTTGATTGATTAGTTTTCGAGTTGTGCAGGAATTGTGTTTCATTTGTATGGGTGCCCCCCCCCCCCTCCCTTCTGAGGGCGGAGGGGTCTCAAATCATCATAGAAACTTTTCCTGTTTTCAAGAACCACATGCCAAATTTGGTTTAATTTGCTTGATTAGTTCTCGATTTATAAACAAATTTGTGCTTCATTTGTACGGGAACCCCTCCTTTTAATAAAGGGAGGGGTCTTGAATTGCCTTAGAAGCATTTCTTGCCATCATAAACCTCCACCAGCCAAGTTTGGTTCGCTTTGCTTGATTAGTTTTCGAGTTATGCAGAAATCTGTGTTTCATTTGTATGGGAGCCATAGATGGAAGGGGTCTCTAACCATCATAAGAACCTTCCCCGGCCCCACACAGACTTCCGTTAGGCAAGTTATAGCATTGGGAATACTTAACGTTATGCTTTGATGGTTCAATCCAAATAGGCCTTCAATTCAATCCAAAATTAACAACCCAGAGGTAAGTTCAACCCTAGCCGTATAAAATAACTTATCAAGCCTATACGGCATTCTACAGGGTGTACGGAATCAAATTGCAACACACACAAATCTTCAAACTTTCAGGGAGTAAAATAAAACATGTTATGAATATTTTCCCATGTTGGTTTTATTCAATTTCAATTCCATATCCAAATACACGAACTTCTTTACACTACTCATAAGGTCCTATACAACATTTGGACCAAATTTTGTTTGTGTGGCAATCCATGTTTTCTTTACATCTTCCTCCGATTTCACTTCCTTAGGATGCTTCCGAAGTGCCTGCTTCATGGAGGCTCAGTATTTTTCATTTGGCCGCAGTTCCGGTGCGTTCGGGTGGGTTGAGATACTTCGGCACGAAATTGACCTCCTTAGCCTTGTACCACTCCAAAACCTCTTTCGAGTAATGGCACAAGGCTAAATCCGGCCAGAAAATCGTAGGACCATCGTGTGACTTCAGAAGAGGATGTTTTGGAGGCATTCCTTTAGGTACACCTGCCCATTGACCGTTCCAGTTGTCACGAACGGGATGCTCCGCTTTGCACACGAGCAAATTTCTTGCCAAATCATATGTTTTTTGGCAAACTTTGACATCTTCTGCTTTCTACCGTCCTCAGGGACATCGAATCTATGATGAACAATGAAAAACTGGAACCCCGGAAGCTGCAGGAAGCCTGCTTTTACACACGTCTCATCATCCATAACGAGGCAATGTGGTTTCCTCAACATTTGGGTGTAGAGCTTCCGTGCGCGTGTTTTACCTGCCGTATTCTGTCGGTCATCGCGATTAGCTTGAACTCCCCGCTTGTGATCCTTAACACTATACGGAGATCCATTTTTGCCACTTTTTTCTTTCCGATCGATGGTCCCAGCTTCCTGCTGATGACGATGAGAAAGATCCGGAATTTCGAGGTACGTGCGCAAAATTTCTTTACGCCGCTGCTGTTTTTCAACTCCATCTTCGCAACGATTGTACATCTGTTAGTGGAACTGACACAGCGTTAACAAATACACATTGATCTAATTACACCCAAAATTTCAATAGAAAATACCCAACGGGTAAAAAGTTACAGCCATTTAAAAGTGGTGCAATTTGATTCCGTACAACCTTTAAGTCTCAATGTGCTCACTCAATTTGAATTGGATATACTCATTCGCTTCAGAGGCAGAATTTCTGAACATTGTTTAATTTTTCCGTTGTATTTTTCAAAATAAACTTCATTTTTGGTATTCCCGCTATTCTTTTTTCCTGTTCCAAGTTGATGCCTTGACCAGTCCGAAGAGCAAGATTTGCTCTTGCAACTTAAAGTAATTCCCTACATTGTCGGCTAAAGGTTTTCAGAGGAAACAAAAATGTAAAATTAAGTTGAATTCAACAGTAGAACCTGGTGACACCATTCCAATTATAGTAAAAAAAAATTAATCTCAATTCGATACGTAACTGTTACATCATCCTTGGTGCCAACCGTCATCATGCATCAATATAAGTTTTGCATGGGCTTCTTCTTGGGCACCTTTTTGAATAATCTTGTTCCAAGTAATAGTGTTTGATAGTCATTTTCGCTACACTCTTCTTCTTCTTTTTGTTTATTTCGCCACCGGAGGGAGGCACCTCCACCTTACATATCGCACTCAACAACACATGAGCCGCGACCAACGGCTTTACTTCCCTTCCGAAGGAAGACGTGAAAATCAGGAAAATCACACCGACCTCTGCTGAAATCGAGCCCAGACCGACTGTTGAGTGTTATTTTGAAAGTTAATTTGGAGAAAGATTTCTTGGAAGTCTGTAGAAAAATCTGCAATCACTTAACAGTTGAAAGCAGAAGATGCGAACAGGGAGATTTACACCCATTTCGAATATGGTGCCTAATGAAGTAAACTGGGAAGTAATAAAATAGTTAACAAAAAGATGTGGAAGAAACCCATAATAAAATCCAGACAATTTTCTAAGAAGTTTGCGGAAGAAATCTACAATACCGTAGTAAACATTTTAAGAAAAGTCTATAGAAAGACACCAAAATTTCTAAAAAACGTTAGTCATAAAATCTTTTAGAAGGACATTTGAAAATCTACCAAGAGATCTGTTGGATATTAATTATGATATAAGGTAAGGATCCTATGAAAATGTGGGAACGTTTTCTATGAAATAAACCAAAATAGTAAATCCATGAAAAATCTGGTGGAAGTTCTCAGTAATAAATTCAAGACGGACCACGGCAAAATCGAGCAGAGCTATCCAGAATATCTACAAGTAAATGAACTGAATGAATGGAAGATCGGAAGATATTTCATTAAACGGTTTGAAAGAAGTTCACTAGACGGTTTAGAGAAAGTCAACAGGAAGTTCTGTTGGAAGTTCAAGGCTGCATACAAATATGCACGTCTTCGAAAGACAGAACTTTGGGACGTCGCGTGGTGCGTTAAATTGTTGTAAAGGCGGGACTAATATCGGAATAGGAAGAATTTGACCTTTGAACACATTTGCATTGTATAAAACTTATTCGAAATAATTCGAGCAGTATTTTGCATAAATGTAACACGAGACCAGCATTGCGTCAATCTAACACCCACTGACTGACAGTGGAATTATGTTATATTATGGAAGAAATTTGTTTGCAACAATATTTTAAGTGACCAGCAACAATATTTTAACTAAGCAGCTTTAATCCGGGAGCTAGAAAGTGATAACTCTACTGCAGATCCAGCAACCCATTTCAGAATGTCTAGAGAGTCACGCCAATTCCAAGCTTACTTTCACAAACAGTAAGCCCCGCGTGCAAACATTACCTGTACCATTTGGATAAGGGTAGTGCAACTGCCAGATTTGGAAATGTAAAATTTCGAAACCAGGCAGGTATTTTGTATTATATGAACAAAGTTTTTTGTAAAATATTTAAAATAAGATAGATCTCACCAAAGGCCGCCCCCAAATAGCTAGCTTGATCGATCGTAAAAGTGAAAATTTTCGACGTTAATTTCATAGGATCGCGACGAAATAAATGCGTTGCTAAACCAACCGTAAAATATGCGACCAACATGCACTTGGCTGTGGATGCGCGTTGGCTTCGTTCGATTTTGAGCAGCAAATGATTGGATTCTTCGTTCCACTGGTTTTCTTTTTATTAGATTTTTTTTTCCAGCAGCATTTTTTTTTGGAGAATGACAATAATAATCACGAATTCTCGGGCGACATAGTGGAGAAACACTCTTCCTTATATTTTCTGATACGGAGGTTGCTTCAAAACCCGATCGGGAATGCGCAAATTTCACCACACCCGTGAGCGAAACCCGTTCAGAAGGACTTTGAGACACTTTATATATTAATTTCGGTCGAAAGCACGGTAATTCCTCAATTTTCCAGAACAATTAACTATGATGGAGAAAGAAAACGTCTGCTTCGCTCAAAAACACAGTCTACTCTTCTGATCTTCTTCAGGTTCCGCTTGCCGATGGCCTAATATTTCTCGGTTGGGGTATTTTTCGAAACGGAAACCCATTTTTTCTTCATGTGTTCCTCAGATTTGACCTCCTTGGGATGCTCCCGTAGTGCCTGCTTCATTTTTTTTGTGAATTCATTTATTTGTACAGGCTCAATCGAATCAACTTTACAGAGCCAAGTTTTCATGTTTCTATACATTAGTTATCTTAGAACTAAGATTAAGGGGGTAGAACCGATTACTCGCGGCCGTCTCGAGGTTAATAGAAATTACAATTTTATGAATGGGAAAATTGCGGTGGAAATTTTGAACAAAGCATAAGGAACAATGGTTTTCTTATATCTAGAACTTCAATTTACAATTTTTTAACTGAACGTTTTCAATTTTAAAAAAAATACCTGCTTCACAATAGCCCAGTAATTTTCGATGGGCTTAATTTCCGGTGTGTTGGGGGGGTTCATGTCCTTGGGTACAAAAGTAACCCCGTTGGCCTAGTACCACTCCAGGACAACATTTGAATCGTGGCACGAAGCTAGGTCCGGCCAGATGATCGTAGGGCCCTCGTGTTGCTTCAACCAAGGAAGCAGACGGTTCTGTAGACACTCCTTGAGGTAGATCTCCTCGTTTACAGTCCCGGTAGTCACGAACGGCGCACTCCGTTTGCTACACAAGCAGATTGCTTGCCAAATCATGTACTTCTTGGCAAACTTTGAAAGTTTCTGCTTCCTTACTTCCTCCGGAACATCAAACTTGTGCTGGGCGGTGAAGAACAGTAGCCCCGGAAGCTGCCGAAAGTCCACCTTGACTTAAGTCTCATCACCCATGATGAGACAATGAGGCTTCGTCAGTATCTGGGTTTACAGTTTCCGGGCCCGTGACTTTCCCACCGTATTTTGCCGTTCGGCACGATTTGGAGCCTTCTGCACTTTGTACGTATGCAGTCCCTCCCGGTCCTTGGCTTTCTGAACGAACTTGGACGGATTCAACATCCCTGACTAAATCATTGGGATTCCTCTTAAACGCTCTCACGACACGCTTGTGATCCTGATCACTAATAGAACATCCATTCTGACTGCATTTCTCTTTTCGTGCTCAGAGTTTCGTAGTAACGTTTGATCACCTTTGTTTTCCTATGTCCCGATGAGAGAGTTGAGGACTTTCCAGATGCTTGAGCAAAATCGATTCGCGACGTTGCTTTTCGGTTGACGCATTTTTTTTCCAATTTTCGAAAAATAGAAAAAACACTCTAAACTACTCTACCCAAATTTGCAAGAGAAAATACCCAATGGGTAATTTTCTAAAGCGTTTATTCCGTGATGCAATTTGATGCGGGACACCCTTTAGTAATGATCTGCTTCATGATCAGTTCGGATTACGGAAGCGTCCCTTCAATTCAGACAACAAGTTAAATAATATTGAGGAGTAAGAAATCAATGCTCGGACACTTTTGGAAAACTGAATCTAACCAAAACTGTCGTGCAAGAGCCGAAAAAAACGTGAAGGACTACACACGTACAAAGTCCAAAAGGCGCCTAGTCGCGATGAACGGCAGAATACGGTAGGTAAAACACGTGCACGGAAGCTCTACACCCAGATGTTGACGAAACCACATTGCCTCGTTATGGATGATGAGACGTATGTAAAAGCAGACTTCCGGCAGCTTCCGGGGCTCCAGTTCTTCATTGCTCATCATAAATTCGATGTCCCTGAGGACATTAGAAAGGAAAAGAAGTCAAAGTTTGCCAAAAAAATATATGATTTAGCAAGCAATATCGTGTGGAAAGAGGAGCACTCCATTCGTGACAAATGGTACCGTCAATGGGGATGTGTACCTAAACGAATGCCTCCAAAAGCGTCTACTTCCTCTTCTGAGGTCACACGATGGTCCTACGATTTTCTGGCCGGATTTAGCCTCGTGCCATTACTCGAAAGAGGTTTTGGAGTGGTACAAGGCTAAGGGGAGGTCAATTTCGTGCCGAAGCATCTCAACTCCCCGAACGCACCGGAACTGCGGCCAATTGAAAAGTACTGAGCCATCATGAAGCAGGCACTTCGGAAGCATCCCAAGGAAGTGAAATCGGAGGAAGATATGAAGACAAAATGGATTGCCATGCAAAAAAAATTGGTCCAAATGTTGTACAGGACCTTATGAGTAGTGTAAAGAAGAAGGTTCGTGCATTTGGATATGGAATTGAAATTGAATAAAGCAAACATGGATTTTACTCCCTGAAAGTTTGAAGATGATTGGTTGAACGGGCGAATTTTGCCGAATATTTGTGTGTGTTGCAATTTGATTCCGTACACCCTTTACAAATTGCTTCAACTATATTCGATGTTCTTTGAATTTCCAAGAAAAATATAGAAAAACATCAGTTGCTGAAGATCCCACGAAAGGTTTCTAAGAAACTCTTGCTGGATAAATACATCTCAATTGGTATTTGAAGGAATTGGAACCATGAAATTTTTCCGACCCAAAATTCCAGCGAACACAAGTCATAAAATAATGTTAATTGATTATGTTTTTTTTTAGTTCACCGGATTTTCCTGGAATTAAGAAGGTGTTTATAGAATTCCAGGGTTTCTCCGGAATTTTTTCCGAAATTCCAGAATTTTGTTATCAATTACCGGTGGGTGGCTGGATGTAAACTGCCAAGTTGAGTTTGTCTAGGTAGCATGCTGAAAACCCTTTAATAGCCGTTTTCTTGGTTTATTTTTAGCAATGTGGACGTTGAAAATTTCTAAGCTTTCCGCTACGCCACGGCAAATAAGAGTGACTCTGTGCTATGGGAGCAATCAAGCCAACATTCATAATTTCCAGAGATCTGTGATTTTTTTTAGCACTTAGCCTGTGAGCTTTTGATTTATTTAACTTAATGATTCAATGATTAAATATTGGTGGCAGATACTTTACGGTGGCAACCTGGTTAGTATGTAAGTAATAATAATGCTAGCTGATAATCCTGTGCTCTGTTCTGTCATATCGTATTGAGTTATGAGTTAAGCTGAAACTGTTCTATTAAAGTAAAAGGCAAATAGGCACACTAAAATAAGCAATACAAGGGTAACATATTTCAATAGTAGTAATAAAAAATAAATCATATCAAAATTGATAAACGAAATAGTTAAGGCCAATAAATATTAATCATCCTTCCGAATTGATTACATCATGCAAGTCATGCGTAAGTTAAAGTTTAGTAAAGCGATTAACAGTAGAGGCAGTTGTAACGTGTGATAATCACGTTTTGTTTATAATTTTCATATTTGATAATCGCGGTTTACGATTTAGCCAAAACAAGCTAGAAGATAGATAACAAGCAATACAGCTAAAAACATTCTTCAACAAAGTCAATGGCTTTGAACACCACTAATACGGGAAATGAAAAGGTAGGTGAAACTAGTTCCAAAGCTCCTTTACGAACTGATTCACACGATAAACTTACTTTCACTTCCGCCTGGTCAGTGGTTGATGTTAGTTTTTTTAAGTGTCAGTGTAGTTTTGGTATTTAAGTATTTGGCAAACGCGTTCGCCCGAATCCAGGAAGTTGGTACATACGTATTTTAATTGGTTTGGTTCAAAAATCAAATGAGGTGCGGTTTGAAAAAAGAAGTGGAAAAAAATGAACAATTATTAACACTTAAATAGTCGAAGTACCTATTGCACATGTATCATATATAGTAAGCAAATTAAGGTAAAAGTGTTTTAGCTCCAATGAACTTTATGTTGCAAAAATAAAAAAATGTTTCCCTCAAACCACTTCCGTAAGTAGCAACAGCCCATCATAATTGCATATATTTCCGGAGAAATGAAGCATGAAATTACCCAAACATCTTGTTTTCTACTCATTGAACAACGATTTGTCTTTAATCCACACATAACATCAGCGACGAATCAAGAGTGGAAAGCATACGAAAATACACACCTAAGTTGTTCAGAAAATCGCATTTTCCTTAATCCAAAACAAGCGCGACCACGACAACGATTACGATGAGCGGGGATAAACATATACAGCAATTAGTGCTGCCATTGCATGACTTCGTCGTTAACTTTGTTATTGTTGTTGTTGTTATCATTGTAGGTGGCGCTTTTTTGTAGTTTTCATTTCTCTTCACTTTCGTTCGAGCAAAGTGCCGGCTTCTTTTGTTTTGCTACAGTTTTCCACCGCACAGCAGTTCTGTTCGCTATTTGTAGCATAATTTGTTCAGTCACGCATTGACTAAACCCGCCACTGTGAAAAGCGACACGCTGTCGTACAATCTTCAAACATGGATGCGTGCATGGCAGTGTACCCGTAATTTTCAATACAAATCGGTGTTACGTGCAGCTTTTGAATCGTTGCTTGGTAAAGTTTAGCAGTTGATTCATTTTTACATTAGTGCCGTAAAGTAATCTGTCCCAAGCTCAACCGATGGCCACGATGGTTCTTTTTTAGATTGGGGACTTTTATTATGGACCGACCGTTTAAACTTTCACTTAGGGGGTGTACTAAATCAATGCCAGCTGGAAAAGAAACGTAAACTACAACCACAGTCCCGGTGCAATTTTGTGCAATAAATAATATGACCGGGTTCGCTTGCGATGATAAATGGCTTCGTGCCGCTTGAGGTCGTGTACGATAGGAGCCAATTCCGTCAGAACTGAAAACCTGTCACGCCCGCGTTGAATTTATGCAATTTATTATGATCCGGTTTTTTTTTTTTGCTATCATTTCCTATGTAGGAGGGGGCAATTGGTGGTAAGTGGGAAAAGGTTTCGTTTGGAAGGCATTTGAACAATTAATAATAATTGCTGTTAAATCAAGAGTACACCCTACTTTAAAGTTAAGTTATTTTTTGTGAACGAGATCAAAAATAATCTTAATGTGATTTGATCATGTGGCTTTATTCAATGATTTAACGTATTGCTGATAACACAAATAGATTTTCCTAAAACTAGGGATTATGAACACTAGGGTTTACCCAGCTGTCTAAAGGGCGCTAAAGGGCGAACACGAAATTATTGGAACTGGTTGTATCTTTTTTACCACTGGACAAACATTTACCAAATTTTGCACAGTTCGTTCCCTTTGACATGGATTGGTTACATCATGTGAATTGCGTAGTTGTGTGGTTTGTTGCGGCCAAGATGGAGACGCGTGAAAAAATGTTGGATGCTCACATGGAAAATCCGGAGTTGTCCCATCGTGCTTTGGTAAAAATGCTGCACATCTGTTATTTAATCATCTCAAGAGTACTAGAAAGGTTCAGAAAGGTCGGCGTTTCGCAAAGTTATGTCCAGGGGGTAAAGACAAGAGCTGGATTACATGCATACAAGGATCAAACTTCGCAAAACAGGATGAACGGCAGCAAATTGTTGCCAAGATCCGTGCTAAAGGTTGTACGGAATCAAATTGCACCACTTTTAAATGGCTGTAACTTTCCCCGTTGGGTATTTTCTTTTGAAATTTTGGGTGGAATTAGTTCAATGTGTATTTGTTTACGCTGTGTAAGTTTCACTAGAAGATGTGCAATCGTTGCGAAGATGGAGTCGGAAGAGCAGCAGCGGCACAAAGAAATTTTGCGCACGTACCTGTAAAATCCGGATCTTTCTCATCGTGCCATCAGCAGGAAGCCGGCAATGGTACATTCTACGGTGTCTCGTGTTTTAAATCGGTACCACGAACGTTTGACCATCGATCGGAAAGAATAAAAGTGGCCAAAATGGATCTCCGTATAGTGTTAAGGATCACAAGCGGGTAGTTCAATCTTTCAAGAGGAATCCCAACAGTTCAGTTCGAGATGTGGCGAAGATACTGAATCTAACCAAAACTGTCGTGCAAGATGCGAAAAAACATGAAGGACAACACACATACAAAGTCCAAAAGGCGCCTAATCGCGATGAACGGCAGAATACGGTAGGTAAAATACGTGCACGGAAGCTGACGATGTTGACGAAACCACATTGCCTCGTTATGGATGATGCGACGTATGTAAAAGCAGAATTCCGGCAGCTTCCGGGGCTCTAGTTTTTCACTGCTCATCATAAATTCGATGTCTCTGAGGACGTTAGAAAGCAGAAGATGTCAAAGTTTGCCAAAAAATTATATGATTTGGCAAGCAATTTGCTCGTGTGAAAAGCGGAGCACCCCATACGTGGCAACTGGAACGGTCAATGGGGAGGTGTACCTAAACGAATGCCTCTAAAAGCGTCTACTTCCTCTTCTGAGGTCACACGATGGTCCTACGATTTTCTGGTCGGATTTAGATTCGTGCCATTACTCGAAAGAGGTTTTGGAGTGGTACAAGGCTAAGGGGAGTGCCTAAGCATCTTACCCCCCCGAACGCACCGGAACTGCGGCCAATTGAAAAGTACTGAGCCATCATGAAGCAGGCACTTCGGAAGTGAAATCGGAGGAAGATATGAAGACAAAATGGATTGCCATGCAAAAAAAATTTGGTCCAAATGTTGTACAGGACCTTATGAGTAGTGTAAAGAAGAAGGTTCGTGCATTTGGATATCGAATTGAAATTAAATAAAACAAACATGGGAAAATATTCATAACATGTTTTATTTTACTCCCTGAAAGTTTGAAGCTGATTGGTTCAACGGGCGAGTTTTGCCGAATATTTGTGTATGTCGCAATTTGATTCCGTACACCCTTTAGAAAGCTCTACACGGAGATGTTGATAAGATACAGTTGCTGTGTGATGGACTACGAAACATACGCCAAAGTTGACCTCTAACAAATGCCATAACAGGAGTTTTATATCCGAAAAGATAAATTCAATGAGGATGATCGTTTCAAAAAGAAGAAAACGTCAAAATTCGCATCAAAATAACTCATTTGGCAGGCTATCTGCACCCGTGGAAAGCTAATTAAAATTTTCGTCACAACAGGCACCGTCAGTGGTAAAATTTACTAGACTTAATGAGTCCAAAAACATCTTTAGCCTTTTTTTTTGGGGAAGGACAATGAGAACACCACACACTTAGAAAATATCATGTAAATTTAAGTCTGCTTGGATGCACATAAAAGGAGCGACCCGCTGGACATAAATTTACGTCGATTTTCAAAATTACATGACAGCAAAAACTCTAAATTGTAATTTACATGTCATGTAAAAGAAAGTCATGAAACATAAAATAAAATATTGTATTGCTCTAATCTTTAATAAAATTATCAATAGGTTTCATACTATATGATTCTTTGCTATTGATTTTGAATAATCTAATCATACTAAATGTTTGAAAATAAGGATAAGATAAGGCCCTAAAAACTAAGTACAACCATTTATGTTTGTTGAAACATTACGGTTCTTTTTTGACAAAAAAAAAAGCTTAAACAGAATTTTTTTTTCGAAAAATATGTTAACTTTTATTATTCGTCGTTCATTAAAATATTAAATCATCACAACGAAAGATTCGATAAATCTGCAACTGAAGTGCACTTAATTTCTTTAAACATGCGAAGTTTTGTAAATTTAGATTCAGAAAGATTCCCTAACCGTCGGCCTAATAGTGCCACGGAACGATTTTAGTCCCTGAAAAGAGTTCTTCATCTTTTGGAAACATATGATCATCAAGCCGGACAAGGATTCACAATCCTTCACAATCTTAAGAGATTCCTTTGACGTTTACTCCGACTACTCGCGATAAAAGGACATTTAGTAAATCCTTTTGCTGTTTGAACTGTTGTGTAAGGTTTGTATTATCAGCATTTAAAAATACAATAAAACGATTATCTCTGTGCTGCTGTACTGTTACATATTATTCTAAATTTTGGGACTTCGAAATCATACCCGATTATCGAACAGTTACAAAAAAGTTCCTTTATTTTGTAAATAACGCTGCCTGAGATACTCTCGAAAGGCAACGGAGGATCTGCGTTTAAAAATCCTTGCACTCCGACGTATGTCAAATCAATGGTGGACAAACTTATTAAGACGTGTGAAATCGCCTACGATAGAAATTTGACTTAGTGGTGTGCATGAAGCTTGCACCAAAGTCAACGGCCGAGTTAGTCTTGAGAATCGTAACATTCAGTCTTTTTATCTTTTTACTTTAATGTGTTGACAACATATGTTTCCGAATACATCCTTATGAACTCAAAATTCGATCATTTTCACATTTAAGTCTTAAAATATGCACGGGTCATAAGGATTACGTAACCCGTAAAATCCATTATTTTTAAGAGTGTTTGGCCGGATTTAACTTCATGCCACTATTCTCAAAGCCTCCTGGAATAATATCACACTAATTCGGTGAATTTGTCCCCATAGGACATGAATCCACCGATCTACATCCAATCGAAACGTATTGGGCCGTGATGAAGCAGGAACTCAGAAAGATCAAGAAGAACGTAAAGGATGCAAATAACATGCGTAGGAAGTGGATAAACATTTACGAATAGGTACCGGTTACGACTGTACAAGCTCTTGTGGATGGCGTGAAGCGGAGTAGAGAGTATCGCGAATTTTACCAAACAACATCCAATAATTGATCCAATGTATGTAACTAAGCTGAATACATGAATACAATACATGAAACTGTCTTACAAATTTGGTTTTTATCCAATAAATTCATAATATTTAATAGTAAATTGCAATAACTTCGTATTCGCCCTTTACAGTAAAATATAAAAATAATGAAAATGTTCTCGGTTTTATAGGGGCAAGAGATTTAAAAACGTTTGAAAACTAGGATCGGAATTTTCCTCGAGTAATGGTTAACTCATGGTTAAAATTTCAAAACCATTGATCTGATTCCATCTGAGTAATAAGAAATATATGAATTTAAAATTAAAGGGCCGAACGGTCAAAAATGGGTCGGCTCAAATTTGGCGTATTTTTTTAAAAATCGTGTATAATGTGAATACTCCTCAATTTGTACGAGTGTACGTAATGCACGTTGCTTCTCTTTTAAATTTGCCATTTTCTATTCAGTTAAGTCGAAGAAAGAGGAACAGCGTATCAATTTTGTCCTCGCGCATAAAAATTTGAAATGTCTGGGAATGTCTAAAATAGTCTGTAAAATTTGTTTTTTGCAGAGTTAGACTTCTTTCAACGAAAAGACGCAATAAGAGAGTTATGTCATTTTCGCTATATGTGTGATTATGTAAGCATTTATATTGCTTGGATCGAATGAAATTTGACAGTATTTTTTCATAATTTCAAAGTGACATTTAAGCTTGAAGCATTCGCATAGATAACATACAGTTTTTTTTTCCTTAAAACATTTTTTCCAGTTTTGTATTATAAAACGGCCCAGCGGCCTTATGCCAAACGACCTTATGCCATATTGAGTAGCCCCGCTTTTTAATACCGATAGATACATCGAAGATACGCAAGTTGACAGCCCCTCGACTTTAACTACAAAAAAGTCCTTTTCACCCAAACGTTTTATTTCATAACAACAAGTTTCATTGTAGTGGTTTTTTTAAGGAAATAAAAATAAAAATTTTGAATTCAACTTTTTTATATATGTAACGGATAATTGACTCTTTAATTTATTATCATTCAATGGTTATTTTTGGAAAAAGAAAACAAAGTTTGTTGAACTAAATTTTAATTTTATAATACAAAACTGGAAAGAATGTTATAAGGGAAAAAAAACTATATGTCATCTATGCGAATGTTTCAAGCTTAAATGTCACTTTAAAATTATGAAACAATAGTGTCAAATTTCATTCGATCCAAGCAATAAAAATGCTTACATAATCACACATAAAGCGAAAATGACATAACTCTTTTATTGCGTCTTTTCGTTGAAAGAAGTCTAACTTTGCAAAAAAAAAAAAAAATTACAGACTTTTTTAGACATTCCCAGACATTTCAATTTTCTATTTGAAAAAAAAAATCTGGCATTCTTGCATCGCATCCAATCGTCATATTGAATTCTGCTGTCAATATTTAGTAGCAAATCCTTTATTTTCAATAACAGCCTTGCATCGTTGAGGCATGGATTCATTCAGGTTGTCAATAATGTTCTGAGGGATTGCTGCCCACGCGTTTTGAATTTGCTCGAACAATTGGTCCTTATTCTTAACCCCCACGCGATTAATTCTTCGATCCACGATCTCCCAACACCAACGGTTCTCGATAGGGTTTAGCCATTCCATAACCGTGATGTTATTATCGCTGAACCATTTTTTGACCACTTTGGCGGTGTGTTTTGGGTCGTTGTCCTGTTGATCTCTGTCCTCTCCTATCTTAATTTCATATTCCATTCCGCATGAGGTAGCATAAAATCTACATAAAGCGATCCATAATTCCTTTAATCTGATGGATCGGGCCAATACCGTTCGCATCCCCAGACCATCACATTGCTTCCACCATGTGTCACGGTTTTTTGACAATATCGTGGATCCAAGCGTTTTCCGACGGGTCGATGTACACGGCAAATTCCATCACTCCCGATAATGTAGAAACTTCGATTCATCGCTGAACAGAATAGTCGTGCAGAAATGGTCGACTCCAACCAATATGAGATTCAGCAAACTGGAGCCTTTTCTTCTGGTTTTTCAACGATATCAGCGGTTTCTTCGAAGGGCGTCTGCAAAATAATCCGGCATCAACGGCACGTCTTCTAACTTGCGGTCTGACAGCTGCAACTGTTCTTTCACTTTGAAGGATGATTTGAAAGGATCTTTCTTGATGCACCGAACGATATAAGGGTGGGAAAAAAATGGGAATTTGTTTTTTTATAAAAAATGGGGTTTTTTTCAGGGCTGGTAGCGGATGTATGGATAAATAATAGTGACTTTAGTGACTAAAATAATAAAAATAGTGACCAAATAGTGACTTCTAAATTTTAGTATTTTTTTAAGTCATTTCTCAAAAGATTTTCAAAAAATTTACAGAAAGATAGGAAGTATTTCTACGCATCAATTTCAATACAGAACATTGTTGATTATGGATCACATACTTTCATAAATGTTAAACCTTGCCTTAAAAAGTATATTAACTCCTTCAGGTCAAAGTGGTCATATATAACCCCAAAAGGATAATGGCTGTATACAATCACACAGACTGAATAAAACTGTACACTGTCTTCGGCAAGTTTATTTTCCATCACTTTTTTATCTGGAAAATATTTAAAAAAAACATATGAGTTTAAGGCCAATTGAAGACCTAGAACATCATGAATATGAAGTTCAGGAAGAAAAAAATTAATGCCTTATTAATAGTGTACAGCGTTGTTTTAGAATATTGTACGTATGCATACGTATTCTCGTTAAATATTTTTGCATCTTTCTGGGAAGTTCTAGGTCATCTAAAATGTACTTGAGTTCAAAACTTCATATCTACAGTTGTAACAGTAGATTTTAGGGCTATATCAGGTTACGATATGTATTCAAACATATTGAATGAACCTTTCGGAAGGTCAACAGTCATTATTTGACAACTTTATGATGTTCTAGGTCATCCAAACTGTCCTTGAGTTCAGAACTTAAAATCTACAGAAGTCGCTAAAGCTCTTTGGGCTAAACAAAGTTACGCTACGTATTCAACCATATTCAGTGAATATTTTCGAGCGTAAAAAACACTATGACATAAACGGAGATGATCTAGGTCATCCCAACTGTCCTTGAGTTTAGAACATAAGATCTACAGTAACAGTAGGTGTTTGGAGTGTGCAAAGGGACGATATGTATTTAACCATATTGATTGCATAGTGTGGAAGGCCAACATAGATAATGTGACAATCTTGGGATATTCTAGGTATTCCAAGCTGTCCTTAAGTCCAAAACATAAGATCTAAGTGTAAAGTAGTTCTTTGAGCTTTCATGGTGACCAATGTATTCAAATATATTAATGAATTTGGATGGTAAAGTATTATTTTAAGGAGAAAGGGGGAGGGAGGGGAAAGGGTGGGGGGGGGGGGGATGTGGTGTTTGGAAAATACACAAGAAGATAATCTTGGGATAGTCTAGGTCATCAAAACTGTCTTGGCGTTCAGAACTTAAGATTTACAGTTGTAACAGTACATTTTAGTCAATACAAAGCTACAATAAATATTCAAACATTTTCAATTAATATTCTTAAATCTAAAAAACATCCTAATCGAATATGAAATGTTCTAGGTCATCCAAACTATCCTTGAGATCAGAACATAGGACCTACAGTTGTAACAAAAGCTTTCTGGGCTGTGCAAAGCTACAATGTGTATTAAAACATATTCATTGAATATTTTGGAACAGACATTATCAGATAATCTTCGGATGTTCTAGGTTATCCAAACTTTCATGGAATTTCAAACCTAAAAACTACAGCTGAAGATTTTAAGTCTTGAATTGTAGCTTAAAATCTACAGCTGTTTGGACTAAACAAAGTAACAATATGTATTTGACTGAATTAAGTGAGTCTTTTGAAAGGCCAACCGATATGACGAGATATCTTGGGATGTTATAGGTCATCAAAACTGCCCTTAAGTTCAGAATTTAGGATCTATAGTCGTAAAGTTAGCTTTATAATCTATGAAAGGTGACGATATGCATTCAAACACATTCAGTGAAGCTTCTGTAAGCTCACCAGTTATTATCAGATTATCTCGGGATGTCCAGGTTCATAAAAACTGACCTTGAGTTCCGAACTTAAGACATACGGTAGTAACCGTAGCCTTTTGGGCTTTGCAAAGCTACAATAAATATTAAAACATATTCAATGAATTTTCTGAAACGTCCACATACATCATAGGATAACCTTGTTAGTTTCAGGTCATTCAAACTGTCCTTCAAAACTTAAGGTCTACAATTGTAACAATAGCTTTATGGGCTATACAAAGTTAAGTTAGTTTGTTTGACATAGAATATCCCAATATTATCTCATAATGTCAGTTGGTCTTCCAGGACATTCACTGAATATGTTTGAATGTACTTATCATAACAATGAATAGCGGATAAAGCTACTGTTACAACTGAAGATCTTAAGTTCTGAACTCTTGGGCAGTTTGAACGACCCAGCACATCTCAAAAATATATTTCCTACTTTTTTCAATCATTTAATGTTATTGAGCACCAAATCAATCAGATTTCACCAAATTGCTTGTATAAATTAGGCCTGAAAGGATCTATTCAAAGAACATTGAGTTGTACCATCTAAATGGCTTACATTTGGTATTGCAGTTCTACGTCATCATTTCGAACAACGTAATGGGACTGTACTTTGTAATTTTTGATTACGTGCTTACCAGCAGCAACGTTATGCTTATTTTCATTGTTGAAAAAGATGAGTTTGTCGATCTCCTTTAATTTGTCCAGCTCTGCTATTGCTTCCTCCCCAACATAAACTTTTTCCGCTGGTAGCAAGTTCTCAATATTGTCCAAAATGTCCTCTGAAAATGAAGTATTCGCGGGCCACACATTGGGCTTACAAACTCGACCGACGATGGTTCGCACCAACCTTTCCAGATCAGCGTACATTAGATGTATGAGTGGTTCTTCCCTCTAGAAGAATCCCTAGAAAATAGCATTGAAATAGATCAGTATGCTTATCAATAGTTCATAAATTTTATCAAAAAATTTAGATCAAATTCTATCAAACAAGTTTTACAACTTTGCCAAGAAACATTCTTTTTAACAGCAGTCAAACAAAGACAGAAAAAAATAAAAAATTTTTTTTTTTTTTTTTTTTTTTTTTTAATTTTTCTTTATCAAAAAAAATTATTTTTTTTTTTATAATTTTAATAAAAAAATATTAAATTTTTATAGGGTAAGGGGATGTAATGTTAGCCTAGCTCCTTCATTCGGCCTATGTACCAAATATGTCATTAAATCAGCGATAATCAACAAAATTATGTTGCCATCATGATGACCGATTTAATTCGAAGAATTTCGGACATTATTAATCAATTTACTATTGTTCACTTCCGTGTAATTTAAGATTTTCGTAACTTTTTAGACATCATGATTTCACTGGCTAAGCTGAACAAATTAACTCCTGATCTTCGAATGATCTAAATTTGGCTAAATTGAAGCAACAAACCAAATAATGCAACCAAGATGTACAGAAAATAGTCACACGTTACAAACTATCTGTCCACATTGATAAAATAACAATGATTTTACAAGAAAATCGTAGACCCAATGTTGAGGACATATTTTTTTCTTTGTTCCTAACTATGGCCTGTTGTCTGGATAACTTAGTAAAAATGTTGTTATTGATAAAATTTTCAGTAAAAATGTATAAGTTTCGGTTGAATATTTTCCAAATGGCTCATATAAAGAAAAACCAAAGGAACAAAACCTGTGCAGAGTGAATTATTATGTTTTCACTATCGAACCGACAATAAATCATATGTGAAAATCTTTTAAGTGTTTCAAAGCAGTTTAAGTTAAGTTGGTTTTGTCAAATTTTATGTTGGATAAAGCGAATACAGCTGGCAATGCCTTAAATCATAAAATCTTGAAGAAAAACAATAGAAAGACTGCATTTAATAAAAAAAATCGATCGAATCGGACGAAGTTGCATCCATGAATAGGCCCAATTTGATGCTTATAGACCGATATTACATCCATATCCCTCGAAAGTTTCTGACTTTATAAAAAGAGTTGTGTAACTTTTCGTGATACATATTACCAAACATCTTATTTAACGTATCTAAGCAAGTGTATAGCAAGCTAAATATCGCTTATAGCTTAAATTTTGTATGAGTAATAATAAAAAATGTAATGGATCGTTGCATATTAGGCTGAGTCAAGGGACACATACCCTACGAGTTTTAATGGAACTTTGAAACCATAACGCTTTTATAAACTGGTCGAATTGCACTGTATCCCGTTTTCACTTATGATGGATTTGGTTTCACTGAATACGAAAAATAAATTCTAGTTTCGGAATTATTAAGGGGGAAATTAAAAAAAATTCTTTTTTTTTTTTTATTTTTTTCCCCCCCTTTCCGGGGTATTTGGTTTGCAAACGGAGTGGTCGTTTTTTAAAAAAAAATTTAAAAAAAAAATTTTTTTTAAAAAAGTGTGTGTGTATAAAAAAAATGTTTTTTTTTTTTTATATAATATATTTTGTATATAAAAAATTTTTTTGTTTTTTTTCCCGTCGTGGGTGGGGGGGGGGGTGGGTTGGGTTTTTAGAAAAAAAAAAAAAAAAAATAAATAAGAAATTGGAAAATGAAAAAAAATGAAGATGGGAGGGCGTCGCATTCAAGCTAATATAGAGTGCTGTGACCGACCAGCGCTCTGCATTTGACAAGTTCAATTGAGGTAGAGGCGGGCACCTGGCGTTCGCCAGGGCATCTAGTTTTTTGGTGTATATTTTGCGACTTTTCTATAGTGTAACCAGAACGCTTAATTTGGTTGACTATTGAACAATAGGTACAAGTGATTTATTAAACTTTTTACAATCGGCGGTGCGAAAATAGTGACTTAAGTGACCATTTTCCTGAAAATAGTGACTTTAGTGACTTTTGGATGCAAATAGTGACTTTTTAGTGACTAGACTCAAAATAGTGACCAAGTCACTAAAAAGTGACCTGCTACCAGCCCTGCTTTCGGACGTAGTCTTCCGACATTGACTGCCATGTGCGTGTTATGGTTGACTTCAGGGTTTTCACACTAGGGTGTGATGTTTTGCAGGCTCGTGCTTCAACATATGCCCAAATCAAATAATCCAACGGATTAATATCTGGACTGCTAGGGGGGCACAAATCCTTCGGCCAAAACTTCATGTTATCGTTCAACCATTGTTGGGTTCGATTGGACGTGTGACACGGCGCTCCATCCTGCTGTACGACAACGTTTTGGTCCTCGGAGAAGTTGGCCATCACCCAGGGACGCACTTGGTCCTTTAAAATACCGATATACACTTCGGTATTGATTTTAACTCCAGCATCAATGAAATCAGGCGGCATTTTCAAACCGTTGGACGCCACCAAGCCAAACATTATGACACCAGCCGGATGTTTGGTTTGAAATTTGAATTTCACTTTTTCCGGAACGTTCTCCATTTTCTGCGGTGAAATGAACCGGTCCGTGCGGCTGTTGGCCACAGCATCGATGCTGAAAAGCTTTTCGTCGGAGAACAGGATTATCATTTTTTCCTTCTTCAACAAGGAAAGCAATCTCTTGGAACGAGTCACTCGTAGTTCCTTGACCCGGTCCGTAATCAAGTGGCTTTTCACTCTGGCTCTGGAAGATGCATGCAGGTCTTCTTTGATGATTCTCCGCATGGATTTCTCCGAAATATTGGCTTCCTTTGCAAGTTTTCTTATGGAACGCACCGGGTTGCGAGCAATTTTTGCACGGATCGATTTGATCACGTTCGGCGTGCGTGAAAAGTACGGACGTCCGCTTCCTGGCTTCCGCTGCTTAGGCCATCCTGCAGGGACTTTTTTATGCGGTAAACTGTTGCCAAATGGCACCCTTGGCAATCTCTTTCGGCTTCTTCTGGGCGAGCAACAAACTGGTGATCACTTCTTTCGCGAACATTTTGACGAATTTGCGATTAAACAGATAGAATGTTTGGATGTAGCACTTGAAAGTAAACATAAACAAATACACTTTCGACAGAAATTAGTCACTAGCTACGCGAATTAACCCAATAGTCAAGTTTGAACATTTTCGCATTATTTTCTGCCGCACCCTGTAAATAAATATTGAGGTTATTTATAACAAACATTGATACTCCACCGTTACAAATTACAAGTAAGCTCATGAAATATGCTATTACGAGTAAGAAGGCCTCTTTTCTCACCGTCATATGACGACCGTGATGTTTACCAACTGTGGAGAAGCCAACATCAAAACCCCCGAACCGAAGAAAATCGATCAAATCGCCGAAAATTATCCTATCAAAAGCATGTGAAAACCGAAAGTTTGATATCTGTTGAAACTTGCCAGCCAGAGCCTAAATGGGTGGGTGCTGTGAAAACACATACAGCACATTCACACATAAGCTGGGAATTTATTGCAATCGAAAGCAAAAGCGTGACCGCGTGTTGAGTGAGTTATTGCACCACCGACCGTCACCCACCGCCATCAGTTTTATTACACATTGTTTCGGTTCGATTAAAGGAGAAAAAAAAAAGCGAAATTCGTTGACCGTCATGCTTTATGGATTGTGCGAAAGCATAGATGGGGTTCATTGACAGTATCAATTAGTTGGCTACTGATCTGTATCAGGGAAATTATAACGTGTCAATTTTTCACTGAAAACAACGTAAAGAATTAAATTTAAATCCTCGAAACTGAACTAAGTATCCCCATGCCATTTTTTATTCATAAAGGAAATACCTTCAATTAGCGGATTGAAGACCTCTATGTGGCTATGACATCAATCAATGTACGCACCTGTCAGCGATGGATCAAAAATTCCAAAACAACTGCTCGGATGGACCCCGATTTGAACATCAAGCAATTACAAATTACCAACCGAAATCATCAATAAATCCACTTACAGATGACGACTTTGCCGACAACGAAACAACCGTGACATCGAAACCAGAGCTAAGACCCAACTCGTCCGGACTTAATCATGGGCAATTTGACGCACAAATTTGCCTCCTTTTTTCGGAATTCATCCGACCACTTGTTGCTTTGCCGAGATCAAAATTAAATCGAAACTCGTTGCCGGTCCAAATTAAACTCGCTCGCTGAGCTCACTTTATCGGAATTGGAGATCTCCCAATCCGCCACAGTGTGCCATTGCGGTTGCATCATTTGCCTACACACAGCTATCTGTGTATGCACGCAATCACCTACATATGCTCATCCGTCCGAAAAAGGGCATTTAATAATAATAACAAATGATTGGAAATATCGCGTAACCATGGTGTTTTGTTTTTCGCGAATTAGCTAACGACCGACGGCAGCTGACCAGGGCTTTTCGTAATAGCCAACAACGAGCGGCAATAAAAATAGCGCTGCGCCGAGGTGGAGGAACTCAACCACGGCAAACCCTCCTTGGCTCTCGGTCATCGTCGTCGTCGTCGTAATTGATTCCGGAAACTGCAAATCGTAACCGCGAATGCAAGCGCACGACCCCGCGCGCGTTGGTTGGGTGGATAAGCGTAGGAAAAATGGGCATTGTTTCACTCTCGTTCGGTCCGTTAGAGCCGACATTACTGACACACAGCCATGTGGAAATGTTTTAAATATGTGCCCAGCAGGTGGTGGAAGGTGGGCGTATTTCAATGGGAAGGGAAGGGTGCACTGAGTGAAAATACTCGAATTATGTGAGCTCAAACGAGCTCGCTGGCGCTGGTCATGCCTAGTTAAGTCCGCTGGAACCCTTTTTTTCGCAAATGGTAGCTAATTTAGATGAACTCGTACAAACGTCGAAAGCCGTGATGCAATTGCTCATTGCCTAAATGATTCAAATGAGAGAGACTTTACCAAAATGTGCGAAATAAAGAACAAACTCACCAATTATGACTGCTGATCGTTGTTTTCATCATCTTGTTTATTTGATTTTGAAAAAAGTGTTACAACAATTCGGTCAACAATTAAAACTAGTGAAAATAGTGATAAATCGAAACCAATACAACCAAATCACTAGCTCTCAAAATTCAAAACCGGCCCACCGAAGCGGCTGGAAATTGTAGAAAACGTGTTCAATTTGGATGATTCGTATTATTCACCAGCTTTATCAATTCGATAGTGCTACAATTTCCACCACCACCCGAGAGCGTTACAATCAAAACTCCATCAGCGGATGGTGAGGATGATTGGCACTTGAAAAGGTTGTAATCGATTCGCAGTGATGCATAAAATTTTCAGGAGAAATTATTACCTTCATCAGCCAGCAAGCGCTAGGTAATAATTGATAGCCACCCGCCGTCGGATTGCCTAATAAGGTCGGAACTATACAATTGCCCGTTGGTGGGAAGGTGCAATTTTTGTTTGGGAAATTTTAATTGGATTTAGTTGGTTTGATCCGTTGATTGGGTGATTGTACCCGCTTCGGAGGAAAAAATAATTTAGTGATAATTGCAGTGGTAGATTCGCACGATTAAGGGCGGTAGAGTGATGACGTCCGGTGTGAGGACGATGCGATACGTTATTTTTCAATGAAAATTACGCAACAATTTTGTTTTCTTCAAATGTTACAAGATTACAACAACCAAAATTAACCTTTTCAATAGTGTATTGAGAGAAAATAATTATTAATTAAATAATAATTAAGCTCGAGTCATTTAATATCGGCAGCAGGGTAAATGCACCCTTCTTTTTGGGGAAATGCTCCTTAAACTTAAAAAAAAAAATGCTCCTTAGATGCGTTTGCCCGGTATAATGCAATCGGAGGTATTAACCTTTTGGTTAGAGCTTGCCAGTTGTTTTGACAGGTCTTAAGTTTCTTCAAGATTGTACAGCGGAGCTTCGCTCCGCAATATTCTAGGTAGTTTTGACGGGTTTAAACTTCATTTTGACGAGTCTTAATTTCATTTTGAAGAATCTTAATTTCGTTTTGACGGGTCTTCATTTCGTTTTGACGACTCTTAAATTCAGAAACTTAAAACCCGTCAAAACTATACAATCTTGAAGAAACTGAAGACCCGTCAAAACACCCGGCAAGCGCTAACCAGAAGGTTAATACCTCCGATTGCATTATACCGGGCAAACGCATCTAAGGAGCAGTTTTCCAAAGTTTAAGGAGCATTTCCCCAAAAAGAAGGGTGCATTTACCCTTTGCCTTTAATATCTGGACGCACTGTTTATTTTACTGCAGCGCTCCTAGTGGTCGGATCTGGAATGACAGGTGTTTGTTTTGAAACATTTTCTATTTCAGTGCTGAAAATTCCGTGACGATTCTTTTTGTTTCAAATAAATTATAGTTGACGGAAGCCAAGAACCGAAATAGAATGTAGGATTTCACTTCGAAAATAAACGTGGACAGGTTCAAAAAACGCACAGTCATTGAAATTGGCTAAATCGATCGTATGCAGCGTTCTCAAATATTTCCGTGAATGGCATACTATCGATTGGCAGGAAAATAGCAAGCGTCGTAGTAGGACTAAGGATTGGAAGTTGCATTTGAAGGTGTTGAGAACGATTAGGGAAAACCCAGGGCTGTCGGATTATGATATCACCAAGAAATTCAAAGCTTCGTCAGAAGGATTCGCCTGCGAGAGGGATTTCGATCTTTTCTTACCAGTAGGCAACCAAACAGGACACTAAAGCAGTATCTACACGGTGTTCAATAAGTTCGAATACAAGTTTTCATCATTGCGTAGGTATGCGCCATGTACATATTCTGCATTGGTATTGGTGTCAGCTTTAGCTTCATTCATACGCTACCGAATGTGCGCGGTGTTGACATTCTGTTAGTTGTTGTTTGTTTGTTACGCGCGATGAAAGAGTATCGGGACTTCGTAATTAAGCGTTTTTTGAACGGTGAGCGACCCGGCGATATATTCCGGCTGCTGAAATCGCATGGGGTCAAGCGGAACTTTGTCTACACGACCATCAGGCGATACCGGGAGACGTCCTCGACCAATGACCGTGCGAGATCCGGTCGGCCGCGTTCAGCGAGGACGCCACGGGTCATCAAGATCGTGAGGGAGCGAATTCGGCGCAAAAAGAACCGCTCAATCCGGAAAACGGCTGCAGATCTCAACGTTTCCATTGGAACCGCTCACACCATACTCACCAAGGACCTTGGTTTCAGGCCTTACAAAAATCGTAAGGTCCATGGCGTTTCGGAGGCTACCAGCAAAAAGCGGTTGGATCGAGCTAAGAGGATCCTCTCTCGGCACGCTGGTCAGGAGTTTGTTTTTTCGGACGAGAAACTGTTCGTGCTGCAGCAGCCGCACAATGTGCAAAATGACCGGGTGTGGGCGCCATCGAGGGACAGCATTCCTGAATCCAATATAAACATCCCTCGGTTCCAAAGTGCCGCGTCGGTGATGGTTTGGGGGGCAGTATGCAAACGTGGTAAGCTACCCTTGGTGTTTATTGAAAAAAACGTCAAAATCAACGCGGCGTACTACAAAACTGAGGTTTTGGAAAAGGTTGTTGCCCCCAGTCTCCGAAGCCTCTACGGCGATGAGCACTACGTGTTCCAGCAGGATGGTGCACCAGCCCATACGGCAAATGTGGTTCAAGCCTGGTGTCGGGACAATTTAACCGACTTTCTGGACAAAACTTTGTGGCCTCCCAGCTCCCCGGACTTGAATCCTCTCGACTTTTTTGTTTGGTCCTATATGATGGCGAAGCTGAACGAATACAAGGTCAGCACTTTGGATCATTTCAAGACGGTAATTCTCAAAATCTGGGACGAAATGCCCATGCAGTCCGTGCGTGCCGCCTGCGACGCGTTCGAGAAACGTTTGAAGCTCGTTAAGGAGTACAAAGGGGGGGTCATTCCAAGAGAAATGTTGTAAACGTTCCTTGTAAACATAGCTTTCAATAACATAAATCCAAAAAATAAAAAAACATGTTTTCATTTTTTTAACAAATTTTGAAAGTGTATCCGAACTTATTGAACACCGTGTACAGGGTCCGGCAGAAAATAATGCGAAAATGTTCAAACTTGAGTATTGGATTAATTCGTGTAGCTAATGATTAATTTATATCGAAAGTGTATTTGTTTGTTTACTTTCAAGTGCTGCATCCTAACATTCTATTTGTTTTATTGCAAATTAGTCAAAATTTTCGCGAAAGAAGTGATCACCAGTTTGTTGCTCGACCAAAAGAAGCCGAAAGAGATTGCCAAGGTGGTAGGTGCCATTTGGCAACAGTTTACCGCATAAAAAAGTCCTTGCAGGATGGTCCTAAGCAGCTGAAGCCGGGAAGCGGACGTCCGCGCTTTGCACGCACGCCGAATGTGATCAAATCGGTCCGTGCAAAAATTGCTCGCAACTCGGTGCGTTCCATAAGAAAACTTGCAAAGGAAGCCAATATTTCGGAGAAATACATGCGGAGAATGATCAAAGAAGACCTGCATGCATCTTCCAGAGCCAGAGTGAAACGCCACTTGATTACGGACCGGGTCAAGGAACTACGAGTGACCCGTTCCAAGAGATTACTTTCCTTGTTGAAGAAAGAAAAAATGATAATCCTGTACTCCGACGAAAAGCTTTTCAGCATCGATGCTGTGGCCAACAGCCGCACGGACCGGTTCATTTCACCGCAGAAAATGGAGAACGTTCCGGAAAAAGTGAAATTCAAACTTCAAACCAAACATCCGGCTGGTGTCATGATGTTTGGCTTGGTGGCGTCCAACGGTTTGAAAATGCCACCTGATTTCATTGATGCTGGAGTTAAAATCAATACCGAAGTGTGTATCGGTATTTTAAAGGACCAAGTGCTTCCCTGGGTGAAGGCCAACTTCTCCGAGGATCAAAACGTTGTCGTACAGCAGGATGCAGCGCCGTGTCACACGTCCAATCGAACCCAACAATGGTTGAACGATAACATGAAGTTTTGGCCGAAGGATTTGTGGCCCCCTAGCAGTCCAGATCTTAATCCGTTGGATTATTCGATTTGGGCATATGTTGAAGCACGAGCCTGCAAAACATCACACCCTAGTGTGAAAACCCTGAAGTCAACCATAACACGCACATGGCAGTCAATGTCGGAGGACTACGTCCGAAAGGCATGCTCTGGCTTCCAGCGTCGACTCGAGGATGTTGTTAATAAAAATGGAGGACACATTGAGTTAATTTGTTTAAAATGACTTTATAAAGATAACGGCACTCGAAAACGTTGATATTATTGCTTGAATTAGTTGAAAATGGGATTTAAAAGAAATAGAACAAATTTTCGCATTATTTTCTGCCGCACCCTGTAGTGGCCAAAAGACGTGCCCGGAAGTTGTACAATGTGGTTCGGACGAAGTACTGAGGATGCATCCTCATGAACGCTGAAATTTACCTCAAGATGGGTTATGGGCAGCTTCCAAGACACAAGTGCTATAAACCCACTGGTCGAGGTGATGTCCCAAGAAAGGTCAAATTTGTTTTTGTTAATAAATTTGCAAGAAAACTTAGAGCATTTCCAGCCAGAAACGCTAAAAAACATATTGATTTTGTCTCGACAGTTTCTGGTTTTACTGAAATTTTATCCATAAAGTTCTGTCCAGTTAGAATCCGGAATTACTTATTGTGTTGCAGCGGCACGGAAAGTGACCGCTGCAAGAATTCTTTTACAGCGGTTTGTTTACCTAGGCGCCCACTTTCTGAGGTATAAATCGTGCAGTGAGTCAAAAGTTATTCTAGATGGGAGCCGAGAGGAGAGAAAAAATTCTGCACACCCACGTTGATAATCCAACGTGGTCCGCAATAAAAATCGCAAAAACATTGAAAATCGCCAAATCAACCGTGTATGATGTGCTCAAACGTTTCAGGGAGCGAAAGAGCGTGGATCGAGTGCCTAAAGGTAAGCGTCGTAGTGGAACATATGACCGCCAGCTGAACCAGTAGGTGTTGAGAACCGTCAGAGCAAGCCCTGGACTATCAGATAATGAAATCGCACAAACATACGCTGCTGCTCGCCGTACCGTTCGAAGAATTCGTTTGCGAGCAGGACATCGTTCTTATCGAGCCAGCAAGCAACCAAACAGAACGTTGAAGCAAAGTTTCCTCACCAAAACTCGAGCTCGGAAATTGTACCAGCAGGTTTTGACGAAGTACCAAGGATGCCTGCTCATCGGCGATGAAACCTACGTCAAAATGGATTTCGGACAGCTTCTTGGCCAAAAATTCTACATGGCGACGCCAAGAGGAGATGTTCCTGCGAAGTTTAAGTTTGCTTTTATAGACAAATTAGCCAAAAAAACTTTTGATTTGGCAAGGGATATGCAGCTGCGGAGAAAAGCCCAAAGTGTTCGTGACGAATAAGACGATGGACTCGAAGCTGTACATGAAATAATGCCTCAAAAACCGCGTACTACCTTTCATTAAAGCCCATAAAGGGCCCATGAAGTTTTGGCCAGATTTGGCGAGTTGCCACTACAGCCGGGAAGTCATTCTGTACCTCGATAATAACGTAGATTTCATCGATAAAAACATAAATCCACCCAACTGCCTGCAGTTCCGGCCCATCGAGAGATTTTGGGCAATAATGAAGCGGAGGCTTAAGAAAAGTGGGAAAACGGCTCGGGACGGGACTCAGATGACCAAAATGTGGAACAAATGTGCCAAGGAAGTTGACTCCGGAGGTGCGCAGCATTTGATGGGAGGAATAAAGAAGAAAGTTCGAGTTTTCATTAGAAACAAAGAGAAATGATTTGTATTGATTTTTTTTCCTTAAAATACAGTAAGTTACCTTTGTTTTGATGTAGGTATTACACTTCTTTGCACGTCAATCCGTTACCGAGATACAGATGATTTTATTATTCCGGATTCTAAATGGACATAGCTTTATGTAAGTTTCTACCCAAGATAACTTTTTCATTAAAAAAATCCTATGATTTCCTGGACAAATTTTCTATAAGGGATAAATTTTATTTTTTCAAAAAATCATAACATGTAAACGATTATTCTGATCAAAATGTCGTATGACAAGAAGTTGTAGGTCATTGAGTGTTCTTCAAGAAAAAAATACACGGAAACTAAAAAGATGTGAATTCATGCTAAAACAACACAAAACATTGATATTTTCGGAGAAAGTTGAGAAGACAGCAGTCAGGTAAATTTGTATTATTACCCGTGCCTGGAACAAAATTTTTTATAGGTACATTTCAGTACAATGGAGTCTACCATACATTTGAATTGAAGATAGGTACAAAGTCAACACAAAGTGCTATATATTGGGAAGTTCTTCACTTCATCAATTTAGTTTATCTTGCATAGCTTTTCAAGTTAAATAAGCAATTTTCAAACATGGATAATACTTTCAAGTGTTTTAAAACTCTACCCAAATCGAAGAAGTGCGGTTTAGAGACTAGAAACTTGACAGATGGTGTTATTGAAAAATTAAGATCATTAGGTTGTAAGATACCATTGGATAATTCGATGCAAATCTGCAATAAGTGTTGTCCCCTAGTTTATCGTCCCCAACAAAAACCCCCACCTTCGAATGATGAGGAATATCGTGGATTATGAGGATGAGGATTATGTCTCTGTAGTGGCGAGTGGTGTACGCCAGGTAACACAAAAACGTCTCTTGGCGATGTCACTCAAAGAGTCATACTTGCATTTTAATGAAACCCATAAAGATGTTGAACTAAGCTTTAGCTCATTTGCAGCCTTACGGCCAAAACATTGTAAACTTCTTAGTAAATCAGGATCCCATAACGTTTGTGTTTGAACGATTCTGTGAGAGGCACAATTTAGAACAGACTTTTGCCAACTTCGCGCGTGTATGAATTGTTACGATACGTCAGCATCAGAAACAGCAATTTTAGAAAAATTGGAAGAGAATGAAATTAAAGAAATTAAAGTCATTTTAACAGTGGATTACGACTGATAGGTGTAATATTGAATTAAAGACTTTACCATCAGAAGAGTTTGCTTCCTTTTTTTATGAAAAAGATTGATAAATTAATATATCATGACTATAAAAAATAAGCAGAGTAAATTTTAAAAAATCACATAAGGAAAGAGTAGAAGATGGTAAAGTCATAGTTATTTGTGATTTTTCTGAAAACTACACATTCGTTCTTCAAGATGAAGTGCAAAGTTATCATTGGAATAATGCTCAATGTACAATACATCCATTTGTAGCATATTACAAAGAAAACGGTACACTAAAACACATAAGTTTTGTGATCATTTCTTATGCTTTAAAGCATGACACAGTAGCAGTTGAGGTGTTTATCTCAAAATTATTGGAATATTTAAAATCACAAATTACAAATAAAAAGATTATTTTTATGTCAGACGGAGCAGCGTCGCAATATAAAAATAAAAATAAAATTGCTAACCTCTGTGGATTTAAAGATAGGCATAATATTGAAATTGAATGGCATTTTTTTTGTAACTTCACACGGCAAGAGTCCTTGTGATGCGATCGGAGGTACTCTTAAGAGAATGGCAACTAGAGCAAGTTTAGCTAAGCAACACGAACATCCTATAACGAATGCTAGACAACTATATGACTGGGCAAATAATCGCAAAGAGGATCATGAATCAAAAATGACATTTTGCTATGTTTCCACGGATGAATACAAAGAGGCCGAGAAGGAATTCGATCCGATTTTTAACAAAGATAAACCAATTCCTGGAACTCAAAAATATCATTCTTACATTCCAGTTTCAAATAACCAAATTGCAGTTAAGGTATTCTCTAATTCTAATGATGAACCCAAAATATTTAATGTATTCAAATGATCTGAAATGTAATAAATTAAATACAAATTGAAAAAAAAGAACATTGTATGAAATACTGCTTTTTCTCTCAGAAACGGGTAGGTCTGACAGCCACAGTGTCTGAGAAAAAATTACCAGTTTTTCAATAATCTATTATGAAAAATACATTTTGCTGTGGACATCACGACTAACAATCAAAAAGGGCCAAAAAAAATTGGAAAAATATAAATTTCTGTTATTAAAATTCGCAATAACTTGAGAACGGCTAGGCTAACATAAAAAGTTTTAACATGCTTATTAATTAGAAATAATGCATAAAATCTATTTTCGGAATATTTTAATTAAAAAAATTATCATTTTCAACATTTTCAGCACATTTATATAAATATAGCAAAATATAAAAAAAATTAAAGAAGTGACAATCTTAACTCTTCACCAGCTTAAAGGACATAGCTTCAGTTTAAAATTAGGAGGATCGAAGGCGGGGTCCTTCGAGAAAATAAACTTTTTATGTTTTTTAATCATGAATTTACGATTTTTTTAGTTTCATTGTATTTTTTTCTTGAAGGTAATGGCCTACAACTTTTTCTAAGACGACATTTTGATCAGATGAGTCGCTTGAGAAAAAAAAAATTTAAAAAATAAAATCCACATTATAAATACGCACTTACAGAAAATTTGTCCAGGATAATTTTGGATTTATTTATGGAAAACGTAATTTTGGGTAGAAACCAACATATGGACAAAATTTCATTCAGATCGGATCACTGCGAAAACCCGCGCCCGGAAACTTTACACGAAGCTGCTCACCAAATCCGGTTGCATCGTGATGGATGACGAAACATACGTCAAGGCCGACTTCCGTCAACTTCCTGGGCAAGAATATTTCGTTGCCAAGTCGAAGTTCGATGTTCCGGAGGATGTTCGAAAGAAGAAACTATCGAAATTTGCAAAGAAGTTTCTAATCTGGCAGGCGATTTGCGGATGTGGTGAAATAAGTGCTCCCTTTATCACTTCCGGAACAATAAACGGTGCGATTTACACGGAAGAGTGCCTTAAGAAGCGTCTCTTGCCATTCATTAAGAAGCACAAAGGATCAACTCTGTTTTGGCCTGATCTAGCATCCTGCCACTACGCTCGAAACGTATTGGAGTGGTACCGAGCCAACGGAGTCAATTTTGTGCCAAAGGATATGAACCCACCAAATTCACCGAAACTTCGTCCAATTGAAAAATTCTGGGCAATTATGAAAACGGAACTTCGCAAACATCCCAAAACTATAAAAACAGAGCTAGAATTGAAGAAAATTTGGGTAAAAACAACAAAAACACTGGGAAAATCGGTTGTACAAAATTTGATGGGTGGAGTGAAAAGGAAGGTGCGGGCATTCGGGATGGGAGACGAAATTGAATACAACAAATGTTGTAAATCAAAACTCATTAGTAGTTCTTCATTCCCTGAAAATTTCAAGAAAATCCGATAATTAGTTTAATTTTGATGAGTATATATGTGTGTGCCATTTTTATCGAATACACCCTTTATTACTCTCATTTAATTAATAATTTCAGCACATTTTGGAATCATCTTTGCATTCCAAAACCATTTAAGAGCTTGGAGCAACATGACAAGCATTAAAGGCTCAATTTGTTTTTCAGCATTTCAACATAACTTTTTTTAATTAATAATTTTTGAAAAAAGTGAGTGTAAATCAAAAATGACTTGATATTTTGATGTAGTTTCTTTTTTGGACATTTTATTTGCATATTGGATAAACGTTTCGAGTTTTTTACTCAAATCCCATCAACATTTGCACAATTCAACATTTTAAGAGCGCTAATGCCCGCTAAGATTGAACCCGTTTTCTGGTAGGGAGAAAACGATTTGACTTTGGCTTAGATCGTTTGACAGCTTATCGATAAGGTTAGATGGATTCTCTGTCAAACGGCCTACGCCAAACATCAAATCGCTTGCTTCCTACCAGAAATCGAGCTCAAACGAGACGGCCATTTCTAAAGCCCTCACGTTCTCTCTGCGTCCATTTTTTTTTTAAGATTTTTTACTGGCGGGACTCTAAATAGAGTAGAAACCTCTACGCCAGAGCCTTTGATGATATCGTTGAGCAAATCCTTTCAAATCATTTTGACAGCCGTACACAGAACATGTCGTCCAAGAAGACGCTGTTGCAAATGACTCGGAAGGAGCCACGTTTGAGAATTTTGAGTCCTTTCGTCTGTTTCTTCAATTGTCTGTTTGTTATTTTCTTAGTCACTGTTATGTTTATAAGTTTAATAGGGCGTTTCGTAATTTCTTTATTCTTTTGTAGTTTGGTCCGTTAGTGTGTCATTTAATATGCTCTGAGAGTCTTCCGGAGCAGTTTTCTCGAACCCAAAATAAAAAGTTATTGTATTGTACCTTGTGTGTTAGAATGAAATAACTAACTCTTTTTGAAGCATTTCACCAGCCGTGCAACTATCATGTCGTCCATAGAGGCGCTGTTGACACTGCCTCAAAAGGTGTTACATTTTCTAGTTTGCTTTCCCTTTCTCTCAGTCATGTTCATGTCAACTGTTTTGTTTGGTGTCGTGTCGTTTTTTTGTCTGTTTATTATTTAGTTCGTCAGTGTCACGTTTATTAGTTTAATAAGGTGTTTTACTAATCTTCGTAATTTCTTCTTGATTTCTGCAGTCTTTTGCAGTTTGTGCATTTCTTCATATTTTGTTTGTCTGGAGCCGCTGCGTGCCATTCAGGGATATGAATTCCACTCAGCTCAATGTCTTGCCATATGCAGTTTTTCCATAAATATACGTTGATCCATTAATATGCGTATATTGAATGAAATAAGAAAAGACGTTTTGTGCCTACGGGAGATAGATTTAAAAATTTTCACTCCCGCGGGTTTTTCATCTCCATCTAAAAAATAAATAGATACCGTAAAGCACATTCACGGATAGTTCCTCACAACGCCGGAACTTCAACGGACGAATAAGTCATTATAAACTGTTTTAACCATTTGTATTTACAAACGCGGTTTATAATCTAGTTTTAAATTGAGACTAACCTCCTACCGGACAGGATGAATGCTGTATATATTCTTAACATTTGAGTTCTCAGGCGCAACCAAAAATGGACAAACTAATCACCAACATAATTTCTTGAATATTTAAATATGAATATCGCCAACACCGCTTGCTGAGCTTATCTCAAAGCTTACTCTCCCTACTAACATTGTTCCTGCTTTCCCACTAGTTGCAAGGATGTGCACACTCAAATCCATCATTTCAGCTCGGTTTTTTTTTTTGCTGATTTTATTCTTAATACTTTATATTATATCTTTAATTTATACTGAGAGAACGTTTTTTTTGTACAACATATGCTTATTTCTGTAATTATTATTACCGATTTGCCTGTAAAATATAACAAAATACAGATGTCGGTAATAAATACAACCAAATAAGCTGGGTTTCAGAAAAAAAAAAAACGGTACTTTTCGTAAACTCAGTAATTCTTTGAAGCGAACATTTAGCAAAAAATACGCTTTACCGAGCTATCTTCAATATATATACCAAACTCTCAGTTTCCGGCTGGCTTATTCAACGTTCTATATGACGCCATTTTTATAAAGTTCAGTTATTAAGTGATCGCTTCTAACCAAACGCGTGTTCTTCGCTGAGTTGAAAGTTATACACATTGTGAAATGGAGTTTATTTTAAACTTGCTGACTGAAGTGGACAACAGCGTTGCTGAATTGTTTAGTAAGTTAACTTGAGATTAAATTTTATTAACATTTTTGAAATTGCAGCAAAATTGCTGACGCGATCGTTTGCTTCTTTTGTCGTCGTCCTGTCCCGGGTTATTTGAATGGATTGAGCCATCACATTGGATGGCACATCCGAAAGGGAGATTATTTGCCCGATGCTACATGCAATTTATGGAAAGCAATTCATGTTTTTATTTGCGATGTGAGTCCTGAGAACAAACAGTTCTATTCCTTCATTTTTACAGCCGCACCGGTGCGTTGTCCACAACCGATGAAAAGTTTTTCCGATCGATCCAGTGAATGGTTTCAAATGGGTAATTTGAAAATTTTGTGATTTAACCTGCATTTTGAATATTTTTTTGATGGAACTTATTGGCGCGAATAAAAATTGAAATCAAAACAAAGCTAAAAGTGTCTTGCCTGCACAGGCTTGACAATAGGACAGCTTCAGTACTAGATATGTGTACCCGAAAATTTGTGGTGCTCTTTTTCTGTCAAAACTAGTTTCTCTGGAAGTAACATATGAAAAGGTCGTATTTCAAAAATGAATTAAAACATTTGTTTTTAGTTTTATTTCGGGAGCACCCAAAAATTTGTGGTTCTGCCAAAACTAGTTTTTCTTGAAGTTGACATTGACTACGGACTAAGTCCTATGAGTTTTGTACTGGTGAGGTAGAAGAGAGTGTTTGTTGGTATGTAAACATGTAAAAATTCATTGGAAAAGAAAGAGTAAAAGAAATGACCCACGGTAAGTTGCGTTCCCACCCATTGACGGGTTCGATTTCTTAATGTAGGACTACGTTTCTCTTTTGTATACCGGGTGTCATTTCAAAATTTTGAAAAATGAGAGCGTTACGTAAAAGTGAAAGGTTTTTGAACGCTAATTACTCTCATATGACTGAACAGAATAACTTCATTTATACATCATTTGAAAGGTGAAAGGTTTTTGAACGCTAGTTACTCTCATATGACTGAACAGAATAACTTCATTTATACATCATTTGATCAGAAAAACTTACAAATATTTTTGATTAAAATTCCAATTTAGTGCTGTTTTCATAAGTAGTTCAATTTTTTACTTGGAAATGACCTACTTTTGCTCCCATTCAAATCTGCTTTTTTTTTTGTTGGGGCGTAGAACCACTGCGTCCACTGAGTTGAACTTTTGTGGTAGGAAATTCAAATCTGCTTACGAACAGGTTGAAAATATGGGTTTCCCTTGCCGGGTCCTCAAAAACGGGTAACAAATGGTTCAAATTGTCTTCTTCTTTTTATTTCACTTGCTTTTAATCGATGTTTAACACAGCCATGGCCACACCCATCAGCTGCAAATTTATTTTGCTTTGTTGTCGGTGTCTGGTTTAATAACTGTAGCTCGTCCCCTCTTATGAAATTTGCTTCGTACTGCATGTTTGTGCCTCTCTGTTTTCGATGCAATGCTATCAACGCCAGTGTATAGCACACGATTCGAACCAAAATGCTTTCATAGGGATATTCAAGTTCGA
This sequence comes from Aedes koreicus, assembly GCA_024533555.2. Taxonomy (NCBI): domain Eukaryota; kingdom Metazoa; phylum Arthropoda; class Insecta; order Diptera; family Culicidae; genus Aedes; species Aedes koreicus. The sequence goes on from JAHHFK020003779.1 coordinate 1,008,578, forward strand.
TTGAGTGGTACGGTTGTGTTTTTTCGCTCTCTCGTTACAATGATATTTTCTCGTTTTTTGTCTATCTCGTCCATTTTCTCGCGATTGCCCGTCTGGCTCGCAAATTATCGCCTGCGCAAATTACTCATCGACAAGCCAGAAGGAAGCGCTGCATAGTTTTGTAAGTTTCCAGATTGCCGTGGAAATGGGTCGTAAAAATGGATAAGCGGAAAACGATGTTTGTACCAAATAGATAACTATAATCATACCAAGTATCTTGTATTTTGTGTTGTTGTTTACCCATTTTACCTGCCTCTTCCGATTTAAACGTCTCTTCCAGTTCGCATAAATGTCAGAGATGATGCTGACACCTTAATAAGTAATCACCAGCCACCCTAGCTACAAACTGCACATGGCCCTCTAATATTTGTGTATGCGGTCAATTACATTCACAATCAAATAAGAAATATAATTGATTCTAGTTCGTGATTGTTCCTTTTTAGTATTGAATTTGAACCCTTTTTACACATACGCCTTTTTCAAATGTTGCGTTGGAAATTAGTTTGGTGTTTTTTTGCATCCACGAAAGAAGAAACAAAAACATGGTTTTCAATGGTAAAAAAAGTTCCGTTTGTAAAGGATGACCCTGAGGATGTGTAAACAAACGCTACTGGTGCGACATCTACAATTTTGGAGAGGGTACGTGAAACTCGGCTTATCTGTCAAGATATTCAGCCTCTGCTTGCCTGTGAACTTATTTTTATTATCACCGCAAAAAGTGGGGGTATAAATTACCAAGTCATTCGCACTAATTTTGCGGATATGCTGGTAGTAAATTACAAGAAAAAACTGTTAAAATAATACAAAGGTTCTCGGTGTGGCAACATGTTTGGCTTTTTTTAAGGCTTGTTCAGTTATTTTTGAAGATCAGTTCGCTAATTTTTGACATATCGCTAAAGGTTATGCAGTACCAAGGAATCGGTAGTTGAAATTGATTACCGAACTGACCACCGAGACTCAGCTGTTGAGAAATCGGTATTATTTTAACTGAGCCGGGTAAAAATAATTAAGTGTGTGGCCAGGACAGCTCTGGTCTGTTGGAAGGCGATACACCCTTTATCTAAGAGGTAGGGATTGTACCAACGACGATATTGTGCAACCTGGTTTATGCTATGCTATGCTCTCTAACTTGAATTTGGTTCCCTAGTGACGAAATAAATTAAAAAAAAAATGCAAATCGCGAATAATGCGAACGCCTGCCAAATCACGCCTCATCATCATTTACAGCTAAAAGGTTGTTGAAGCGTTGAGGCTACAACTATACTATATTATTCAATGGATAATAATTAAACTTCAAAACGTCCTTTTCAGGGCCCACATTAGAATTGTTTAGATAATAAAATTGGAGGTTTGCATCAATTAAAGAACTATTCTTCCCCTTATTGTGACTCAGTGATAATTTTTCGTTTCTAGGAAAAAAATGGGTTTACAAATTTCACGTTTTTGTCTTCACCTCACTGTCTTTAAAGTGCTGAAAGCTAAAGATAACACTAATCACAATGCATTTATAACTTCTACCTTTTTTTTTGTGGCTCTTCTGGGCAATAGTATTGAATTTCTAGTAAAACGTAGAAGGTAGTTACCTATATTTTGAAAATGAATCTCAACATTTTCTTTTTGATCGCAAGTTTAAATTTCAGGAAACCCAGAATATCATTGGAAAATGCTACTTACTTGTATACAGAAAATTTTTAGCCCGAGGTTCATCATTAGCGACATTTATGTTTTGATTGTAATTTAAAGAACTTTACATCAATCCGTCTCGTAGGTCAAATTTGATCGACGGTGAGAGGGCTTATCTCATGCTATAAATATGCCTGTGAGACCAAGAATTTGACCAGTAGTGAAAGTATCACATATTCTGCACATTTATTTCACTGCCACGTCGTAGAACGTTTATATAAAGGCACTAACATCAGGTGTGATACTGGCGGGCTATGCCGCAATTCACTCTTAGACTTCTTACTTTCAATCTAAGGGAAACGACTAAAAGTACACTTTTCATTTTATTGACAACTTATGTTGTTATTCATCCATTTTTTTATGGAATGAATAACCGAAATACCTGATTTGCTCATGGTATGATAACTAAATGTAATTGCAACATTTTCGAAAGGGATGAATGTTTTGATCAGTGTAATTATCTGACTGTTCGAAATGAAGCACATAGCTACAGAAAAGCGTTACTTAAGATTGTCGGGGACAAGCATGTATATTAGAGATAGGACGCAGAGGGCCCGCTTAGGGAACACCATTGGAAGCAATAGAATAAACCTTCCATGTATGAATCCTGGAAAGTGTGAGCTTTTTAGTGGAATACCTGTAATTGGAAAATGGGAGGAGGGATTGATGGTTTTCATTTGGTCCCAGCCCAAGTAACAATTTTAGTTTTATTCCAGCCGTATAGCCGCCTCCCGGCTTTGTTGATAAAACTACATTCAAAACTATTTTGTCTACCAACATGCTTCTATGCTTCTTTTAAGCCGAAATTTGTACAAAATGGCCCACTCTATAGACGGTTGTGAAAACAAGTTAATAAAACCTTTATAAGAACATAAAGATTTTGAAAATGTTCTTGTGAAAGATGTTATGACCACTTGAGAACCTTCATAAAACCTTTTGGCTGCCATTTAAACCAGAATGTGGCCAAATGGCCACATCTGTCAAACTTCTCTGTGAAGTCGAGGTTGGTTTTTGTTGTTCTGCTTTGTTCGATTCTTTGCTCTTCTGATTCATTTAGCAGTAAAAAAAAAAAAGGTCTAGTGTTGCGGGAAATTTCGTTTGATAGCAAAACATCCAAAACAAATGGTGTTTTCTACAGCGTATTATGCTCCAAGTTATGTGCGCAATTATATTTATGGTGAATATTGGCACGATAAGAGCAGAAAATTAATGCGCCTCGGAAATTATGGGAATTTACAACAACATAAATCAAATAAAAACAAATATATTCGATAAATTAATCATGAATTTCCTGAAAAGTGCTTGGAATTGGCTGCGATTATCTAAAAGAATGCCGAAACTGGTCTTCGATCTACTGTTTATTTGCATACTATTGAAAATTTGATGCATTTATTTTTCCACATTTCAATTATTTCTTATATTTTAATATGGCGATTGGAAAAAAATCACAGTTTTGCCATAAAGCCAATTTATCTTTGCAATGACTATTATAAAACTATTTGGTCTTATGGTGACTTGTGGAGGCTATTTGGATCTTATGGTGACTTACTGGAGGCAAAATGGTTTTAAAATGCTTTTTCAACTGATTATAATAAGATAAAATAAATGAGTCCTAAAACATTTCAATACAGCATTTTACGAGTTCATAAAGTCGGAATAAAACCTTTGATAGGAGTAAAAGGAATTTGAGAAACAAGGTTTTAAGATTGTTGTAAACAAGCTGTGTGGGTTCTCATAAACCTGGCCTGACTATGAAACTCATTGGCACCTCTTGGTGCCATAATAAAACCAAATTGATTTCAAGTGGCGTTTATAAAGCTTTAATTAAACTTAATGAAGCAGGATGGTGTTAGCAATGTTACTTGGGAGCTGCCTTTGTTGCTTGTCTTGACGGATGCGCGTGTTTCGTCTGCAGTGTGCGGACTTCTTCGGTATCGTGTACTAATATCGACTGTCGAGTATTGTTGCACGACAATGGGGAGGTCTGCGTGTTGTGGACGAGATCCGCGTGTCTTTCGGGATGGGCGGTGGGGGTAGTTGGAGTGGGGTGGAGGTTGCTAGTCTTTCTTCTCATTTTATGGTTACCTTTCCATGTAGTTTATAGCATGTATCCTCCATACCAGACAATGGAATGGATAGAAGAAAAAAACAGTAGATAGGAAGTAGAACTGTTCTTTTCCAAGTGTCAGATTGGTTCTGATTTGAAATATTGTTGGGTTTGAGATGGGGATGGTAACTAGATCCAAAGCTAGAGAGTAGACTAGAATTTGAAATTTAGACAACAATTCAATCCAGTATTTTTATTTTAAATCCTTTTTGATTTAAACATCATTGCTTCTGGTTGGTGCTGTTCAAGTTTGGTTTAGTTAGGAATTCGGAATTCTTAGAGAAACGGAAAGTCGTCGAGAGGGTGTCACCAATAGTCTCTCACATACGCCCTGCATGCCATGAAGTACTAATACCTTCTTCTCTTCTCTTTTTTGTTGACCTTCATGGTCGGGAACGGCTGTGAGATGGATCGATTGAAGTGCGAAGGACCTGCTCAACTCTAGGCTACATGCGGTTTTGATAAGGAAGTGATCATATCAATTTCAAGAGAAAGTACCGGTGGAGCATCTTCGAAAAAATCAAAGACAGCACAGAAAGAGTATAAAAGTATCATCAGTCCTTAAAATCAAAACTGTCATACTGTCAAAAACATTAATCTTTCTTAAGACCAAAAAGTTATATTACAGTCACTACTAGTTTCAAATCACAAACAAATTAAACATTTCAGATCATTTTGTAGCAACGCGGCCATCTCAATAAAAAAAAAAACACTACAAATCCCTTACCCCAATTTAATCCCTATCACCTCCCATGGCGTTCAAGTAGTCCGCATAGACCAGTTCGCCATTACCCCTCCCTAACCCTCGGCTTTGGATTGACTTGCGCTCTCATTGTCCCACCAAACGCTGCAAAATGAAAAATGAAATTTAACGAACTTTACATTAATATTATTTTTATCCCTGAAATTTCCTATTTTAAAACTTAGTATATTGTAAAAATAAGTATTCCGAATCGACCGAAATCCATATAAATTTAGAGCAATTATCTATTAAATCATCAAACCCCTGATCTATATAAACTAGAGCACAATCTACCGTAAAAGCGTTGTATATGATATGTTACCCAATCGAGTAACTGCACGCGGCAAAAACAATCAAATTCAACCTCGAGTTAGATGAAACCTCCCGAACAAAAACTAAGCAGAGCAGTTCAAATTGGACCGACTGAACGCGAAAAACTAACATCTCACCACATCTCGTCAAGAGGCGTGTAAACGAGTGCACTTTACCACTGAGCTGTACCATCCCCCTTTGGGAGGGGCGCTTGGTCGTATATTTCTCAATCGACTCGCTGGTTGTACGTTTCGCTAACAGACACATCTGAACACATTGATTATCGGACTAATAAGAGCAATTTTCAAGACAGAATCCATTTCACTGAAGTTAAAAAAAACACCTCATCCATGCCTAACGCTTCATTGGTCGCGTGAAACATGAGCCGTACACAGGCGGTAATTGCAACGCATTGTGTAGGAATGTCAGTTCGTACTTCTACATTACATTACATAAAGGTTGCCCGGCACTCGGCGACAGAGCAAGCGAAGGTGTGACCAATGTGACACCTCTTCCTCATCTTATTATCGTTCGTCTTTGTTGACGTAACTGCAACTACCTACAAGCCAATCGAGTGTGGAGGCTATTCTCCCCAATTCTTCGGTTCTGATTCGTTCCACTGACAAACGATACGAAATCTAATCATCGCGTTTAAAAAAGACGACGAAAACAAGACACAGCGCATTTGGACAGAAGTGGATCAAAGTCACGCTTACCTTAAACCGCAGTACGTCCTCCATCCGGGCGGTTTTGCCGTCGCTGACGCAGGACTGGAAAAAGCTGGGCGCCACCGAGACCCCGAGCGCCTCGCTGGTCATTCCGGTGACGGCCCGTTCGGAATTGCTGGCTATCACCCGAAAGGTGCCAAACAGCAGCACCAGCAGACGCTGCGTGTGGCCTGGCAGTGACATAAGTAATCTGTGAAAACGGAAGGGAAAATAATGTTTGAGTGTTTGAGATAAACAAATTTTGCGCTTTTCATAATCAATAAATAAACAACAAATCGGAAATCTATGCTCGCTCTCATGGCGCGGTTTGCGATTTGTGCGATAGGTGTTTTGATGGGCATTTCCGAGTGGGGTAGAGAGAGATACTTAGAGCTGAATTTGTGCTGCGTAGATATATTCACCCCATGGATAGAAAGACCATTGAATCGTAAACAATACAGATGCGATAGAAGCTCAGCCAGTGCCCGTTCGGGTTTTCATTCATAGTTGAACCGCATTAGTTTTATTCAAGTTGCGTAAGCAATGTGAACGGTTTATTTCAAGTCAGTTGTTAGGTGATTTTAAGTAACGCCAGGCAATATGCAGCCGAATTAACAGCTTAATCGAATTTAGTCATCGACCAAGACAATGATCAGTAATTATTAAGAAAGAACACTCCTTTAGTATGGAGACAATAGCACACGGCGGCGTCGCGGAGTATCGGATGAAGATTCAACGAAACCGCACTCGCATTGATCACATCGAATTCCCCGGCTATTCAGACGATTTCCCAATCTGCCGCGAACGTGCTCGGTTTGGTTGATGTAGGTACTGCTTTTGGGAAAAGAATTTCTATGACTCATTCGGATGGGATGGATATATTGAATAGAATTCCTGCACGACGCACGTTTTCGAGCGATTAGCGAAAGCCGCGTAAGGCATTGGTGGCTGCGCCGGCGGCGATTCACCTTAATCGGTTGTAAATTTTCGATTCCAAGTAAACCTCCGATGATGACTCGAACCTTTTGCGGTTTCTCAGCCGGCGTGGTTTGAATTCCGTTGCTAACCGTTGATGACCATACGAGTAAAGGGGAACAAATTGGAACTAAATTGGTCTAGATTAGAGAAAAGTGTGAGTGCGGCGTTGAATGTTGATGGCTGAAAGAATGTCGATGAACGCATTACGCTGGAGGTCAACCAGAATCGATTACACGAACAAAGGTGATAGGGTGATTGCACTGGTTTTCATCATTCCTCAGAAAAACGATTACACCAATTAACGTTCACACATTTTGAAGGAGAAATTAATGTTGATGGATTGAATCAGCAATTTTAACGCAACTTATGATCTTTAACATGTTACAACGTGAAATATGTTTAACACATGGCTAAAACAGGAGCATGGTCAAAGCAGGCGCGTTTCCCTAAACGTTGCTATCTAATCGGCGATTAATTTTTTTCGTAGTTGTCAGAGTGGTAGCAGACCACTTAATTTCATTAAATTTGCACTATTCCCTTAATTTGTAAACATTTGCTTTCATTAACTTCCATTTGAAATCAACTCACGGATGTTTCTAGGCTATGTTGCCCATTTGGTCACTGTTTAGACCTGTTTTATTTCAAATAGTTTAATAATATTAAGATTGATTCGTCTTAAATGTTTTAATTTACAATTCCTTTTTTTTCGATTTGATCATATGAAATTCCTGTTTGGTTTTGTCGAGTTGTACTGATTCTGGTAATTTAGTGAATTCTATAATTATAATTATTTCATCAGTACATTTTCTGTTATTTGATGCTTAATTAGTGATTTCCGAAATCATGTCGCATTTTAATTCTATGTTGTCCTCCGATTCTACTAGCAATTATCTCTTGCTACTAGTTGTTTCCATCTTTGGTGGAGTACCGGAGGACGGACTATGGAAGCGAAGGATGAACGATGAGCTCGCGCAACTCGCCGGTGAACCCAGTATTCATAAGGTGGCAAAAGCTGGAAGGATACGCTGGGCAGGACATGTTGCGAGAATGCCGGGCAACTATCCTGCAAAAATGGTGTTCGACGGGAATCCGGTTGGTACAAGACGACGTGGGGCGCAACGAGCAAGATGGTCAGACCAGGTGGAGCAAGACCTAGGGGGTACAAGGTGCCCAAGGGATTGGAGAGGAGCAGCCACGAATCGGGCATTATGGAGGGATATTGTGTATCAGGCTATGTTATAGTATTGTGACGTTATGCCATGTAAATAAATAAATAATAGTTGGTTCAATTATCTCTTAGTGAAACAAATTTGATGTCCTTTGTTGGCATGTACATTCAAATTGAATTTCTTCTCATACCATGGTTTCTGCGTCAGTGAACTGCTGAAAATAACTCAATTATCCGTAAGCTCGAGACTGAATACGCCGAATGTATATCTTCTTCTTTCCGTGAGTATATTTTCCGAATCCAAGATGAGGTTAAGGTGGATCCCGTCTCTTTCTGGCGCTTTGTTAAAAGCAGAAAAAAACACAGTCGATCCCGCCGGAAATGTCTTTCGATGGCTCGACCAGTTGCGGCATCGAAAGTTCAGTTGAACTTTTCGCTGATTTCTTTAAATCTGTCTACAATGCTGACTTTCCGCCGAGTACTCCGGAGTTGTTGAATTCCTTGCCATCATACGATATACAATTTCCGTGTCCAACCTTCACCGTAGCAGATGTCACTAGTCCAGGCTACCTCCCGTTTTTATTCGTCGATATATACCCCCTGTGTGTCGGCTATTCAACCTGTCGCTATCGGAGACTACCTTTTCGGATGTATGGAAGTTGTCTGCGGTCACACTCATACACCAAGTTGGAAACATCCATGATGTAAAGAATTATCGACCTATTTCGATTCTTTGCTGCTTTGCCAAGACGCTTGAACTTTTGATTCACGAGAGAATGTTGCTAAGCCGATAATCTCGCAATATCTCGCTTCGTGAAGAATCGCTCTACTGCTACAAACCTAAAGGCATATGTTTGCGCACTGAACTCCAGTTTGGAAAAGCGCTGCCAAGTTGACAGTATCTACGTAGACTTTTCCAAAGCGTTTGATAAAGTACCTCACGAATTATCAATGGAAAAGCTCGAGAAACTACACTCATAAAAATTATGAATTTTACACGAGACGTAATTCATGTTTGCAAAAAGTCGGGGGACGTAAAGAAAGATTTCGTGTAAAATTATGTCTCCTGAAACTGACAAATACGCAATTCGACAAAAGATGTGTTTGATTGGATTTATTTTCTCATCTCTTTCAACTCATTCTTATGTGCTTAAGGACGCTTGCATGTGTCGGTCTCAGGGGACAGAAATTTACATGACATTTTGGTAGTGTGTAGGATTTCCTAATTGGCTCATCATGTGCACGGCCATACCTACTAGACAGATCCGCCTACATGAAGCTTAGCTCCTAGAAGTCAAGCTGTCTTGCCACACCATCCGGCGTGCCACCTCGGTCCCTTGATCTTTACTCTGTTCGTCAACGACTTGAGCCACCGTTCGAATTCACATCACCTTATGTATGCAGACGGTCTAAAAATTTACCGAATCATCAGCGCATTGGTTGATTGTGGAGCTTTATAGCAAGATATTGGCGAGTTGGTGTGTTTCAAACGGAATGGAGATGAATGCGATGAAATGTAAGGTGATAAAGGGTGATACGGTCAAAATTTGGTCAAGGGAAAACGCGTGTAAATCGGTGAAATCGTTTATTTAAAAAATCAAATTAAATTTCTATTTCAAGTTCAATTAGTATAAAATTCAGGAAAAATATTCAGTTAGGCTTCCGCTTTTCCAAATCCGAATTGCCGGGCCTTACGCTTGACCCCAGATTTTGTACAGCCACCTTGTCCACCTTCTTCGCCGCAGAAAGCCAGTTTGCCTTGAACTGCTGCTCGTCCTTAGCAGTTTTTTTTGTCTTCTTTAGGTTCCGCTTGACAATAGCCCAGTATTTCTCAATTGGGCGGAGCTCTGGCGTGTTGGGAGGGTTCTTGTCCTTGGGAACCACCTGCACGTTGTTGGCGGCGTACCACACCATGGCCTTTTTACCGTAATGGCAAGATGCCAAATCCGGCCAAAACAGTACGGAACAACCGTGTTTCTTCAGGAAAGGCAGCAGACGTTTATTCAAACACTCTTTCACGTAAATTTCTTGGTTGACAGTCCCGGAAGCTATGAAAATGCTGCTTTTCAAGCCACAGGTACAGATGGCTTGCCAAACCAGATATTTCTTTGCGAACTTTGACAGTTTCGTGTGCTTGAAAATATCTGCTACCTTTCCCCTTCTTTTGCCGTATAAAACTCCTGTCCCGGAAGCTGCTTGTAGTCGGCTTTGACGTAGGTTTCGTCGTCCATTACCACGCAGTCAAACTTCGTCAGCATCGTCGTGTACAGCCTCCGGGATCGCGCTTTGGCCGTCGTATTTTGTTTATCATCGCGATTTGGAGTCACTACCTTCTTGTAAGTCGATAGTCCAGCTCGTTTTTTGGCTCGATGCACGGTTGTAGACGATACACCCAGCTTATTTGCGGCATCTCGGAGAGATAGGTTAGGGTTTCGCTTGAAACTACCGGCAACTCTCTTTGTTGTCTCAGCGGCTTCCGGTTTTCGATTTCCCCCCGATCCAGACTTCCTGGCTGTCGACAAACGTTCCCCAAACACTTTAATTACATTTGTAACGGTTGATTTGGCAACTTTTAGCGATTTTGCCAACTTTGCGTGCGAGTAGCTCGGATTTTCGCGATGCGCGAGCAAAATTTTGATACGCTGCTCTTCTTGCTTGGACGGCATTTTGACAACTGAAGAGTGAATTCCAAAATCAAAATAGGAGAAACATTCTACACACACACACCTTCAAAATGAGGGGTGTTCAGGTTTTTTAAATGCAAAATTGAAAGAAATACGTCAAGTTGATATTGACCAAATTTTGACCGTATCGCCCTTTAAGTTTCAGTAAATCTCGGATGCAACTGAAATTTGATTACGGAGTAAACGGTATCAAACTGGACCGTGTATCATCAATTAAAGACTTGGGAGTGGTAATAGACTGCAAGCTAAGCTTCAACGAACACATCACTGCAACCACTTCTAAAACTTTCGCCATGCTTGGTTTCATCCGCTGAAATCCATCCGTGTTCTGTGAAGTTTATGCATTGAAGGCACTTTACTGTTCGCTCGTTCGGAATGTTCTTGAACATGCCGCTGAAATCTGGGCTCCTCATCACGAAACTCATATCACTTGTATTGAAAGAGTACAACGTTGCTTCGTACGTTTCTCATTACGGCGATTACCATGGAACGATCCGGTTAGGCTGCCCCCGTACCAACATCATCGCCAATTAATGAGATTGGAATAGCTGCGCGTTCGATATACTAAGCAACCGAATTGACTGCCCAGATCATCTACAGCAGGTGAGCTGCTTCGTTCTTGCGCGTCGGTCCCGACAACGATCGGTATTTTGGACTGCCAGACACCGGACGGTGTTCGGACAAAATCACCCGCTTGAAAAGTGTTTTAACTTGTTAAATGGTGTTGAAATGTTTGATTTTAGCATGAGTAGAGACCGTTTTATATCTAGTATTAGGCAAATGACATAGATATAAGATAGGTTCAGTCTGTGCAGCATAGCTAAAGACGTACTAAATAAATAAATAAATACATTAACATCTGCATGCACAATCCCTCCAGTATTCTTCTCTCATTCCTCTGCATTTCCTTCTTTTTCAACTCTTATTCTTCAACTTCTCTTCTTCCGCTTCTCTACTTTCCCTTCTAATCCTCCGTTGGTTTGCTTTTCCTGTTTCTTACGATTCTTCTACTTTTTTCCCCTTTTTCTCCCTTTTCTTCTTTGACTTTTCAGTTTCTTCAGTTTCTCTTCTTCCACCAGTGCTTCAACTTCTTCCACTTCTTCCGCTTTGCCTTTCTTCTTCTTCTTCTACTTTTTATACATTTCTCTTCTTCGTGTTATCTTTTTCTATTTCACTTTTATCGCTTCTTCCGTTGTGCCTCTTTCAATCTCTTCTGCTTCATTTATTCATTTCTTCATTTCTTCCACTCCTCTCCATCCACTTCGGTTGTCTCCTTCTTCTTCTTCCGATGATTTCGTTACGTTTCTAGAATTCAGCTTGTTTCGCTTCTCTTTCCCAACTATTCTTCTGCAGTTTGGCTTCTTCCGTAGTTGTTCCCATCGCCGTTTCATCTTTCGCTTTTGTTCTTCAGTTTTTCTTCCGCTTCTGTTCGTCCGTCCAGATTAGCATTGGACACGTTTCAGCATTCCTCGTTTTCTTCATCAGCTTCTCTCAGTTCTTGATTCCACTACAGTTAGACAACAGTTCTGTTTCCCTAAAAAAAAAATTTGCATTTGTGTTGTTCGGCTAGTTCCAAAGTAATTTTTCTACCTTTCATTTACAAATGTCCGGAATTCAAGAATTAAATGTCGGACATCCATCACCGTACCTTAACATCCACAATTGAGCGATGGCTCCTTCTTTAAAAGCAGCATGTGTTAGCTGCGTGTGGTCGATCCTCAAACGTGTAAGAACACGTTGGTCAGCCGTAGAATTGAAATTAAGTACCAAAGACCAATCTTTTCTTGAACATGTTCAATGTTTATAATGTGTATCATTATTAGATTATGCTCCAACGTTTATAATCTGGAATATTTATTTAATATCTGAACTGTTTATTTTATTGCAGCGATCCTAGTTGTCGGATCTGGAGTTTTGACAGCAACTTGCTTTGAAACGTTTTCTCTGTAAGTGCTGAAAAGTTCGTTACGATTAATTTTGTTTCAAAGATGTTAGCCCACGTCGAATATCCGACGTGATCAGGTTAAAAAACCGCGAAATCGTTGAAATTGGCTCAATCGGCCGAGTGCGTCGATCTCAAACATTTCGGTGAGCAGCATACTATGGATCGGCAGGATCACAGCAAGCGTCGTAGCGGAATTAAGGATCGGAAGTTGCATTTGAAGGTGTTTGAGAACGATAAGCTCAAACCTAGGGCTGTCGGATTATGATTCTCTTTCCTCAAATCATCTTCTCTTGAAATTGGCACATCGATGGCCAGCTGCCTCCTGGCATCGTAAGCTAGTCCATCGGCTTCAGAATTGCAACTGATTTCGGCGTGCTCAAGAATCCAGCAAAATCGGATTGGTTCTCTTCCGCTTCTTGAATCCACGAGTGATGTTTCTGCCTCCAATGCCAGTAGGCAGCTATCAGAATCCGATAGGATCACCAACACGTTATTCAAGTTCGGGATCGTGACAGCTATCTTCCTGGCGTGTGGATGCACAGAGAAGACGATGCATTCTTTTGGAAGTCTGTAGGTGCAATTCCTCCGTTAAATAATGCGGCCCCTACTATATCTTCACACTTAGAGCCGTCGGTGTAGCCGACGTTCGATCGATGGAAGAGGGTGCTCAGCAACAATTGCACGATCAGTAGGACTTTCTTCGGAGGGTAACCGGATCGTATGGTTTTCTTCTCGTCCTACACAATTGTAGGCTTTTGTGCGTGCCACACACGGTCACTCTGCCTAACACGTTGATCCACAGCGGGGAGGTACAGACCTGTCAATTCTTCGAGGCGATTTGAGGCTCGTTGAATCAGCGGAAGAGTGATGTTGCCATAATTCTTCGCAATTATTCGGATGGCAGTCCGCTCTATGGACTGTACTGCTAGCAGTTCGAATGGTAGGGATCCCGCTTCGGCCATGATCGAAAGTATCGGTCTAATCACGTAAGCTTCCGGAAGCATACCGAACCATTGAGTTGTACGCAGGAGCAAGAGTCTGCAAAGTTGCTGGTCCACCTCGGCTCACTAACCCTACTCCGTAGGTGAACTTCGCGGTTACTATGGTCGATCCCACCTGCAGCAGTGATGTTCGATTGATGGGAATGCACGGTCATCTTCAAAATCCGAAATCGAGACTCACACGCTTCACCATCTGACAGTGAGGTTGAATGTCAAGGTTCGATCCAGGGTAATACCTAAAACTCTCAGTCGGTTGAACTTGAGTACCGCGCAAAAGCGCCGAACGAATGTTTAAGAAATCCGAATCGTTAAGACAAAAATGTTGGGTAGCAATCGAATAGGTACAAGAATAGATTTCCTGAAAACTTCAATTTACTTTTGCTGGTCCAATGTCTCTCCAAGACCGCACCTGCGCCACAATGTTTCGTAAGTCGAGGCGCCCACTGATGTGGCGGAGGTGTGGCATCATATATCATGTCAAAACAGCGATCCAAAGTCTTGGGACGTGAGGCGCACGTCGACAAGATATTTTGACATGCTAGCAGATACCACACCTCCGCCACATCAGTGGGCGCCTCGACTAAAGAAACTCGCTTTAGGGCTGCTTGTCTCAAGTTTATCGAGCGTCCTAAGGACTGTTCATGAAAGAATGTGGACATCTGTTTCTCAAAAGAAAATATTTATTTTCGAACAAATTCATAAGTTTGCTTTATATAAATGAAAATCAACATACATATGATCGAATTTACGTGAGTTTGAATATTTACTTCTCATTTCTGAAAAACGCTCGAACTTTTCTCTTGATACCTTCCATTAGATTCTGCACAATTTTCTCCGTAACTTTTCGTTGTGCTGCACACCAAATTTTCTTGAAGCAGTCAATAGAGCTTGCTTCTCTTCCATCTTTCTTAAGATGCCGCTTAATTATTGCCCAGTATCTTTCGATGGGACGCAGTTCAGGGCAGTTTGGGGGATTTCGGCAGTTTTCGACAAAATCGACTTTTTTCTTCTTGATCATCTCCAAAGATAAATAACGCCTCGTGTGAAATTATTAACCTCTAAGAGCGCGGATGTTTTCCGATATTCTCATTCAACACATACAAGTACACGTGAAGTCACAATCCATGACCAACTTTTTCATTAACTTCTGAAATATATGTCTTAACTTTTGAGTTAAAAAACCGCTGAAAAAAAGACGCAAGACTGAGTTTTGAGTTGAAAAATATGTAAACTTAAATGATCATCAGCGTTGTGCAAATCTGTAAATCGATTTCACACGTCGTGATAAGTTTATCCGAAAAGATTTCCAAAATGTAAGTAACAAGTGGTAAGCTTGTTTTATGTTGTGCAGAAACACCACAATTTGAAAGGAAAATTGAGTAAAAATCAGACGTTGTGTACAAAGAAAAAAAAACAAAAGAAAAAATAATAAACAAATCCAAAAGGAGAGGGCATCAAAACAGAGTGTGTACAAACTACCGCTAGAAACTATCACAAGCTATCAGTGGTACATGAGCGCGATCTATCACGTTACTATTGCCTGTTGAGGTGGCGGATTCGTCCGTGCATTGTTAGGATGTTAGGCAAAGGGTTACGTCCTTGGTTCGAGTACTACTTTACCCATGCCCTTTCGCTCAAGTTTCAATACTTCTATTCAATTTTCAACCTACCGTACACTGACGGAACTTTCAACACTTACTCTTCATATCTTTCATTCTAGCAAACATTACTGTCCACTCTTGGTGCCTCATGGTGCGGACATCTCCTTCTACACCACAATTTATTGAAAACAAGTGCATCGAAACTTGGAAGCATACCAGTGCGCCTTTAATTGCAAAATGGAATTCAAATCCTTCATAGCATATCGGGGAAGCTCTGATCTCATCGCCATAAATAAAGGGTTCCTTCAGTGTCCGACACTCGGTTGTGGATGTTACAACATGAAACGCAATACATGCTCTCAAGGACGCTTATTTTCTTGCCGTCTAAATCACTGATCGGACAAATTCGTTGCTTCTTGAAGCTGTCTGTCAATGGATTTTTACTGTGCATTTAAAGAGCATCCTAATTGCTCGAAGCCGTCTCGAATGAACTAACACGTCTACAGCAGACGTACAGTTTAAAGACACGTTAATAAAATGAATGAATCTAATCGCTCGAAGATCATAATTTCTCACAGATGTAATGTGCCATGATTAGGGTACGAATTGTATGTTCTTAGAATGGTAGACGATAGCAATTTAAAAAAAAAACACACACATTCGAAGTGCTGAATGCCAATAGGTCGTGTAAACGTTAATATGAACTGAACGAAGACTTTAATAATTCTCTATTTAAGTCAATGAAGTTTTATTTTGAAGAACTCAAACTGCTTATTAAATTTAAAAAGTATAGAATGAATCAATAATATTGTTCTGGTCTAGTACTTAAATGAGCAACGATTTAGATTCTCGCGCAACATTTGAAGTCTATCTCCGTTGATCGATTGTCTTCATCGACTTTCTCTATGGTTTATCACGGCTTACCCATTGAATTTATGACTCTGCAAGCAGCTTTGGTCGAGCAGCGACGATGTTGTATTGTAACTTGAACAATAAATTCTATAGAAGCTATTACAGCTGCATTATTCACAGAACAGAGAATCGATGAAGACCCTTTTTATTACGTGATAATTTGTCAAAATCCGGGTATAAACGGATTCTTAAAATTATAACAACATCGCAACATCAGCTTCAAAAAAAAAAATAGAGCTTTTAAATTACAGAAAAAGTTACACTGGTCATGACATTTGAGTTCAACGTGACGTCAACGACCTGTGATGACGGTGACTGTCCCATTGCTGCCGGAAGGGCAGCGATCATATTTTAAGTTTTGAACTTTCTGAACATCACTCTGATGCCGAGCAGCCTGTATAATTCAGTCAGCCGACTTTAACAATTCTATCATACCGATTTTTTCTTTCGGATGATGGGAACCAACCGTTGATGACAACGAACCTACTGCTCCATTTGCTGCAGCGGAAGATGGGAGCCGCCTGCGTCGTTAAACTTTTCCCGAGGACCATCATCCCCGATTGGCGCCAGATTGAATCCACTTGGCACCAACATACAAAATCCATATAGTCTGCTCCCCTGCCGTCGTTGCCAGAGTATCGGAGTAGTATATTCTGTTACATGTCATCAGCACATCATCGGCAATGTGTACTTTGTCTAACTCGTGCGTCGTCGTTCGTGTTCGGGCTCCGTTCCGCTCCACTCGCCAACCTCATCGCTGGGCAGGCGCAGGGATCGCAAAGATCAACAGGTTCACCAATGTTACTCAAAATGGGTTGGTGGGAGACGGTAGATGAATTTGTTGATTGACGGATGCTGACACCTCATACCATCAGGTTGTTGTTGTTTTTGTTGTTGTACAACGACTCTTGAGACCGAGCCAGAATGGCGCTCGAACTCTTGCCACCGGCGATAGAGTTGATGTGTCTGCATCATGCGAATTTCATCCTTTACTTTTACTTGTTGGCTTCTCAATTGCGCTGTATGAGAGAAACCACTTGTTCAGGCGACGCAAATTGTTTCCGGTTCAGGTTTCCAAGTATAACCGGTTGTTGAGATTTGTGAAAATTTCTTTCTTACAGGATCGAATCCAGCCTCAATCAACAACTAGGTCAGTCAGACAAGTCGTTAATCGAATTAACACCAATTGACACACAACCCCGTATAAACAGAGTAATTATCCACCGGCTCAGTGTATTTACATTCTCGGGCGTCAGTGAATGGCTGAAAGGAGCCGCCGATCGACGAACGGGCCTCATAAATTCCGAAAGTGCAAACGAAATCGAAATCGATTTTCAAATATCTACCTGCCTACCCGACCGCACAATCTTGCAATCGAAAGTGGACTACATGGACGCATAATCTTATGTAGGTATATCCGAATTGCTTCAGACAATCATCAGTCACCGCCACCGACGACCGACGGTTGCCGCCTTAGCCTCCAACAAATTCGCTGACTGACTGTCTGACTGACTGACTGACGGTGCAATATTGTGTGCGTTTTTTATTAATGCTGATGCAATTATTAAATTTCTTATCTTCATTTGGTGGAGCCATTTGTTTCACTTTTGCTTTCGTTATATCTGCTCCTGCGATTACTCCTACTCGGACTCATTGTGCGCTTGACCATAGTGATCAGAGCTCAGTCGGTGGCAGCCAGCAGCTGACTAACTGACATTTTGGAATCTTGAAATTGCGTCGGCTCACGTCGATGCGAACAAAGCGCAAAATGCCATCACGAAAAGGGTGAATGTGCAACTGTTTCAAGTGCCTCCCGCGGTTGATAATTTCATTCGATAAATCAATCATGGAGCCGTGTGGATTGAATTCGGAGGATGAGCTTGTGGTGAAATTAAATTCCTTTGGATTTAATAGTGGGCAACCGATATACTTCTCGAAAGGACTCCAGCTATTTTGAAACAAAAACAAAGGACACGTATCATCACTAGGTTTTTAAATGTCATAAAAATTGTTTCTATCTTTTATTGCAGTGAATGTTATTCGGCTTCTATAAGTTATTTTAACGACATTTGAGCCTTTCAGAAGAGCCATTTAAAAATAAAACCGATTGATATATAAGAAGATATTTTTTTCAAGGCAGTCAAATCATCAGGTAGGAAGCATTTGAAAGATATCCAGTTGATCAGAGTGTTGACTGAAGTATTTTAAGATTCTTTAAATTTTAATTTTCTTGATCTAGATCTACATTGACTGAAGATTGACGTATCGTTAACGTTTGCTATTTTCTGATTCTCGATTATTTGATCCTTAATTTTAAAAATGAATCAGTGATCTATATGAATTGTTGTATGTTTGTTTTGTTTTATTTTTATTTGGGAGCCTATCAACCACAGGCCAGCAGGGGCCCCTCCGTGAATGTGGAGTCCTGAAGGGACTCCCCTACGTAGTGGTTCATATCGGGATTTTCTTTAACAACAAATTGTTACAAAGTATTAAGAGTTTGTTTTAGGGTTGCCTTTTCGCCAACAATCAGTCGGTGGTTGGGAAAGGTCCTTTTCGTGCGTGGGTCGGGTATTGTATTGAATGTTGGTTGCTGTCAGCGATATCGCCATCTGAGTAAGAAGGGTCCAGTATGGGTAGCAAAGTTCAGGAATAGTTAGTGGTTGTAGTACTTGGTGACTTCGTTTAACTATACACGGTTGTAAAGTTCTGCATCTTTAAAGCCGCCTCCCACGTGGCGTCCTCACAGAGAGCGTCTCTTATGCTGCCAGGAATGCCCCGAAGCTGGTATGGGCTCTCATACTGGGGGTAGTTGCAGATAAACCGTTCCACGGAGTACTGGAAACTACATATTGGGCAATTAATGTGGATCGGCCCGTTCCCGGAGAGGTTGTGAGAGGCCTTGGTGTGCCCGGAACGTAGCCGCGAAATGATACGCTGGTTCCAGTGAGGTTCGTCAGGATCCTCTCACTCGTGGATAACCCCCTTGATTTTCCTTATAAAAGGAGTGCGCGACTGAGCCCCAATCTCTGGACCATGGTTTACGAAGTGTGCACTGGGACGGTGTAGGTGAAAAGTCTACCCATCCTGCCTGGATGTAGGCTAGCTGATCTGCTTCGATATTGACAGTTTTCCGGAATCCAAGAGCCCGTTGTTCCCTGGATCCACGGGTGGGATGGGGTCTCTGATTCGAGAGCCGTCACAACGCCGGCTGAGTCCGTTAGGAGGAAGGATCGATTGGTTGATATGATTGTCGCGATCCGTACAGCTATGGCTTCAGCGGAAAAATGGGTCACTGTGCTGGAAGTTTGTGAAATTGACTGAAACTATAGTCAGCGATTCCTATCTGCACTCTGCCATGCCTGATCGAGCCGTCCGTGTACCGGATACAGTATCCACTGTATCGGTTAGCAATGTAATATCTTACAGCCTGCAGGGCTACCTGCTGGTTGGATCCCGCTCTAAGAGCCCTTTTTATGATGTCATCATAAAAACTTTACTGTGCGTAGGTTCTAACCTCTGGCTCCACACAAGTAGATACTGGTCATCTGAGCGAGCTCCTGGTTGACAAGACTGTTGAGGAGTTGGTTGGCCTCCTCAAGAAGGAAGACTCCACTGCTAGGACCAGCTGTCTTCTCGAGAAAACCTGCAGTACATCTGCGCAACGAAGATGCGACGAAATACTTGAACGGGAGCGTTCCATCCTCGACGCGGGCGGCAATCCCAGGAGTGGACGGAAGGAGTCCAGAGGTAACTCTGATGGCGGTGTAGTAGACCGGAACAAGTTTGTCCTCTAGCTACTGCAATGCGGAGCTCATAGACTCCATACCGTAGGTGATGGCAGAAGCAATTCTAAACCTTGTTGTACGATTGCAATTTGGGTGACGTCCTGCGATGGTTCGAAGCACGGCAGTTGGATTTTACCTCGTCGAAGTGAGGGCGGAACGTTACAGAACAGTCGATCCAGATCCCGAGGACCTTGACGGTGGAGCCTCGAATGATGGGTCTTCCGGTTTAGGAAGTGGTCAATGGTCGCTGCTGCATATGTGGATGTATGCGCTCTTCTTGGCAGACAGCTCGAATCTGATGCCAAGAGCCCAGTCTACCGTCTGGATCAGTTTCTTCCGCAAGGCCAGCAGGGTGCTCTTGACAACCATCAGAACTATGCCATCCGCATACACAAATATGCGGATGACTGTAGGCAGACCTGAAAAATCTCTGTTCATCCTGATTAGGAAAAGGGTTATGGCAATCATAGATCCCTGTGACAGACCTTTTTCTTCACTGAAAGTGCTCAGATTGATGGTTGCAAATGCTAACTTGAAAAGTCCGACGACGGAGGAAGTTTTGAAGAAAATACATGATGTGCCCACTCAGTCCTCAGGCGATGAGCTGGTCCAAGACTTCCAGCATCCACACCCGGTTGTAAGCCTTGGAGATGTCGAGTGTAGCAAACTCAATATATTTCTCATCTTTCGTTACATCACTTAACGCTTGTCCCAGAGTGCCAAGGTAAACAATGGCTTCTTCCGTAAATTTCTCGTAATACAAAATCTACCCATGCAAGCTTTCAACTCTATCGAGTAGAAAGACTTTTGTTCTTCGAAATGGCTGTGGTATATTAATGAGGCAAGTTTCCAAGGGCGACAAATTTAAGGAAGTAGTAGTTGTTTACGTTTGTCAGTGGCAGAAAATGAAAAGGAATTGGAATTTTTTTTTTGGGGTGTATGTTAATATTTTTTTGGTATGATGGGTTTGTTGTTATGGTTTTTTTAGTTGGGTGTGGAGGGGGGGGGATTTTTTTTTTTTTTTTTGTTTGTTTGGGTTGGGGATGGGGGGGGTGTTTTGTTTTTTTTTATTTTTTTTTTTTTTTTTGTGTTTTTTCAATCTCGTTGTCTCCTTTTTTTTGACGTAGACTACGTCTTACGGGAAGGGTAGGGTGTCAATTGAAAATCTAAAAATCAGCAACCGTCACGAAATATCGTTACAAATTAAACGCTAATAACTTAATAAATACTCAATAGGTTTTCAAGATGTTTACATCAATCGATTGGAAATTTAATCCCCGCGTATAAATTCAACTATCAAACATTATCCGTTATTAATTTCAAGCTATTGAAAATAACCAAAATATGAGGTGATGTCTTATAATGCCGATTTTTCAGAGTAAATTTACTCAATGCACTCAATTTTACTATCACAGATTTCAAATGTAAGCAAAGGAGGTCTCATGTGCAGCAGTGAACGATATAAACGGGTACACCTTCGCAAATTTTCTCATTCATGTTGCAGTACTGGAGCTGTGCGGAGCATCGAGCCAGTATTGATTGGCAGCTGGCGCCGGGCGATAGCATGTACCCTGGAGGGTGCACTAGCTTCATTCAGCGGAGCGGCAAGACGCCAATTTGGATTTGGCAGCTGGCTGTGGCAAGCACCATAGAAAGTGCACTGGCGACCTATCAATTGGTCAGGTAGCCGATTGCGCTGCAGTCTGTTGTTACCAAGCCGTTGGCTAGGCAACCGTTGCTAGGCAGCCATACATTATGCTGTGGTGTGCTAGGCAGTCGGTTGCTTGGGCAAATAATGTCTTTGTAGCCAGCCGGTGGGTGCTACTACTAGGGGCGAAATAAGGTGCTTGTGTGTGTGTGATATTTGGTAGACATCTTTTGGTAAGGCGCAGAGAGGGTTTTAATTCAAATGCGGACCATTTCAAATCCGTCCTTTTCAGGACGACCAATTTAATTTTGAGAGAGTTTGTTGGATTTGAATGTTTGGTTCTTACCGATTGGATGACAGCGGTGGCTAAAACAATATTAGTTTTCTCTTTGTTGCATACCTTGAGCATTTTGTACAATTTACAAATGGCTACCGTCACGAAAAATTTAAACACCGGACGCTAAGAATTCGATTGTTTCTTGATTGATTTATTTTTGAGACTGCTCTAATCAAGAAATTTATACGATTGCCATTCTATTTACTAAGGTATATAAAATTTTACAAATAAAAGATTAATATATTTCGCATATATATTCATCAATCGGTGTATGAAAATTTTAAAGAATGTTGCGTTCTGGCATGTTTCAAGAAATTCCCTATCACAGACAATGGTTTTGATTCTCAAACATGCACATTTCAATGAGTACTGTTATGAATAGTTATTCTGTTGTGTTAACGAGTCGCGTTGGATAGAGTTTTACTTCTAGGAAGAAATAAGTTTTGAGAAACTGTGAAAGGGTGAATAAGTGCAATGCCTATTCGTTTTGATGCCAACCGTTTGCGCAAATCTCGGAAGCGCGTTAAGATCGAACATTCGAAAAATCCTCCGAATTGACCATGTACCGATGCCGAGCGAACTCGAGGTTATCGGGCGAAACTGGAAGCAACCAGAGGTAATGCGTTGCTAACTACTGGTCGGAAAGCTAGAGAAGGGCCTTAAACTCGAGGTGGGAAATAAAATCAAGTGGTCAACCAGCTTGACAAAGTGCAAATGCTTTCTAAAGAATGTACAATAGATTTTTGCTAACATACTTACTATCTAATGATGGTCTAACGATCTTTGAGGACAAACATCAACGCTATTTTGATCAGACTAGGCCTTAAGGCAAGGGTAGAGGTCAAATCAACATTTAAAAATAACTGAAACAGTGTGACTCTTAAAGCTTTATCATTTATCGATAGATTTTCGAGATTACGCGATATGGATAATGGTCTCCAGCTGGTCGATCATATCAACACAATTACTACAGGCAGCACAATTGTTGCCCTTTCATCATACTAACATTCAAACCAAACGTCCCTTGCCACGACTGCCAAATAATTTCTAAGAAGTGAATCATAGCATGTTCTAACATACTTTCTCACTTATTTATGCTAACCCAACGTCCCATTAGAACAGTACACTATGAAACTAATCAACCGGGTTAACGTAGTCTACGTCAACCGGTCGTGTGTTAAACACAACCCCACTGATTTTTTTTAAACTAAATTCAAGTGCCTTATTTTACAATTTCCAAAAATTTAGTAAGTTTCGATCATTCGATTCGACCTTTAAGAGATTTTACTGTTATGTAATTTTGAAAACAGATGTAAATTTATGTTCAACGGACCGCTCCTTTTATGTGCATCAAAGCAGACTTGAATTTACATGATTTTTTCTAAGTGTGTAGAACTAATAATCTCACCATGTTGTGAAACTGCTGTTGTTTTGAGAAAAATCTTTTTAAATGGTGATTGAAAAACATCAAGCAAGAAGGAAATAATGCCGCAGTGAAATAGAAATCTTTGAGAGCAAATTGATTTATTAAATGGTGGTTTGTTCGCTGATTCTCGAACAAGAAAATGCTTTTTGAAAAACAATCTCCAGATTCAACACAATAAATGGTCAATTATTTTTGTATTTATGAAGTTAATTTCAGATCAAAATTGCAAAAATTTCAATATTTTGAAAATGACACACTACCAAAATGTCATGTAAATTTCTGTCCCCTGAACCAAAAAAATAACCCTTTAAAAAAAAAAAATTTGTTAAAAAAAAAAAAAAAAAAAAATAAAACAAAACACACCTTTTTCAAATATTTTTGGGAATAAAATTTTACAAAAATTTTCCCGACCTTTTACAAACATGAATAACGTCGCGCGTAAAATTCATAATTTCTAAGTGTGTTCATGAGGTGTCTTCAATTCGTGTAAAATTAAAATCACATGTAATTTTTAATTCCTATAATGTTATGTTTGACAGTAGTTTTAAATCTTTTTGCATATTCCATTTATGTGCATGAAATATAATTAAAAATTACAAAATTTTATTACCGGGAAATGCACATAAAGGGAATACTAGATTTGGCAGAAATTAATGGGATCTTTTTTGTAAATTTAAACCAGATATCGCTGGAACCAGGTGGGTTGTATAAAAGATTTCTAACAATTGCTTTTGCTTACAATTAAACGAGGGAGAATTTTACACCTTTGTTAAAACAAACTATTCTTTTCTGTGTAGAAGGAATGTTGGCTACCTTACATACATACATTGCAGATGAGGAAACAGCACGAATTGTATCAACCTCCCACAAAAATCGGTCTGGACTAAAATGGACTAGATATGTCGTATGAAGTAGGACGATCAGCCCGATCAGTACAGTTCTCTGGAACAAATCTACTGACTCAATAAAAAAAAAAAGTTGCGCAACTTATATGCCAAACAATGAAGTTTTCGCCTCAAATCTTTCTTGTTCCCAAATACAACAGCAAGTCATCAACATCAAAGACGAACGGGCTTATTCAAACATCATGTTCCTGTCAATGGTGGTGTGCGACGTATATCTTTATATCATCAAAAACGTGACGAATCCATGTCTAGATTGTCTCTATTCTACTCACGCTGTGTACGTGTAGTCAAACGAAAAAAAAAAAAACAAAAACACTCATTGATAAGATTATACGCCCCTGCAAAACAATCATGTTTACACTAGCATAATAAAAATCAAGGTTGACCACTCGAACTACACTGCATCTCTCCAGAAAAGCGAGTTAATCACGTTTCCGGTGGCCGGGAAAAAATGTCATAACTTAACATAGTTTGCGGTACTAAAGTGCCAAAACGGTGACACACACGTTCACTCGATTGTGCATTTTTGCCTAGTGGACCTATTCGCACTTGTCTATTTGATTTGGTACACTTCTCCGGCCATTCAAGGGTAGAAGTGCGCTCGTTTCATGAATCATTTGTTTCCAGTAATTCGCTAATGTGATTCAGCGCTCCAATTCAGGCGACTGGAACTGTAGTTTTTTTTTTCTTCTGGTGAATGGAAGCATAATAGGCCTCAACACACACATTCTGCAAACGAAAACTCTCCGAAATAGAAAGTGATTCAATCGAATAAACACGGATTGAACTGTTAACCTTTAAAGATCGAAATGACTGTCCATTTTTACAACGGAGGTTTCTCGATCGATTTTGATTAGCACTTGTAATCGTCGATCAAGTCATCAGGAGAAAGCCAGAAACTGAAAGGTCATAACTCAATTTAGTCCTCCCTCCCCCCAAAGAAAGCCAACCTATCGACGATCGAGTGGATTCTGAGTTCGGATCCCAGTGAGCCACGGTCATCGAAGACTCCCTCTAAGAGTTGCGGCGGCTTTTCGAGTACACGGAAAGAGGCGAAGACGACAGGGGAGAAGCTCATCGGAACCATGCACCATGAAAGTGACTAATTTTCCGGTTTCACTTTTCTTTCCAAAGACGAGCAAAGGTGGTGGTGGTGGTGGCGGAGTTGGTTTGTACCGATGGTCACACTCTTGGACGATGACTGGGGCTTTCACTGTACGTGCTCTGGTGACTGGTGCGGTTGTCTTATTATTATTCATGCTTTTAGTTTTATGCTTGTTTGCATGCATGGATGTATATGGCTTGACCTACTCTCCGTATATGGAGCTACACGAGCGATCAATTCAAGTCCCAGGGTCATTTTGGAGAAAAGGTACAACGTTTCAAAGGAAAGGCTGGCTATATCTTGCATTGCAAGAACGATTATCGAATGGGTTTGTCTCATTGCGACATTCAACTCGGAGTGTCATTGCACTGCAAGGTGGTGAGTTTTGTTTTTATTTTTTTTTTTTATATGAAATGGGTTGTTTAGCAAAAGTCTTTGCTTGTTTTGTGAAGAGCTAAACCTTATGATTTGGTTCGACAGACTTGATGCTTTCTAGTCATGGGTCCCGTACATGAATGGAGACATGCTAAGTTAGCGTTATGTCTTCCTTATTTAAATCTTTTTCACCATTACGATTACACAACTACACATCCTTACTGACAATTCTGACTTCCAGGGCCTCTGTAGAACCTAATGAACGGCATTATACGCTTTAGCATCGGTAGTGCATTTAATGTAAACATTCGTATGTAAACATTTAGATTCCCTTAAAAATAAGACTACAACCAAAACGTGTTCAGCGAATGAATTGTCAAATAAAAACGTTAAATTACTGTACACATCAATCAGGGCTGGTAGCAGGTCTCTTATTGGAGACTTGGTCACTGTTTTAGTGGTAGTATCTGAAAATTATATATTTTTAATGAAAGTCTAAAGTCCCTCTTTTTAACAAAATGGTCTCTAGTCATTTTTTTTTTGGTATTTGGTAGCTTCAGAATCAGTTTATAAGCTGACAATTGTTCCTACCAGTTGGCATTTTGCGCCGCTTGTCTTGTATTTGTACAGTTGGCGAAGGTAGCTCATCAAAGCTTCCGGTCCGCCTCTATGCATCTTGCTAGGAGGTACCAGGTGGGTCTCCATCGATTTGCCAAATTTGGCATTGAGTTATCTCAAATTATAATAATCCGTCCACTATATCACAAAACATTGCGATTGGTTGAGCGGATTGGAGATAATGAAATCATTGGGTGTAGGACCAAGTCTCCCCCGGTTGGTGCTGAACCGATGAGCTTGGACATCAGTAGAAGCATAAAGTGGCCAGAAGGCACGAAATGCATCTACGGACTCTTATTTTTACCAAATCCCTCATTCGTAATTTTAAATGGATCAGCATAGATTGTTGTACTTTTTTATGCAGATATTAGTAACAGTAGTAAAGTAGTTTGTAGGATTGTAGTTGTAGTTGTAAAAATTAAAAGTTTACGAAAAAAGAGTTTGCTTCGAGCATCGGCTGTGAACGGTTGTATCGATGCTTTATTGCGCACTATTTTGCTATCGGGCATGGCGCGTTTCGTATTGTTTCGGTTATCTATTGCTGGGCGTCCCGAGTTTACTAACGATTATGAATCATAAATATGATCACATCACTTATCAAGGTGAATCCTGATCCACCGAGCCCTACCCTACTAACACAAAAAAATCGCCTTCCTGTGACCTTTGTGGGGATGCCGAGGTAAATACGGTCCCTAAACAGCAAAGATCACACTCCTTCCCTATTCCCACCTATTCTAATCAATCACAGAGTAGCAACCATTGAAAGGGGGGGTGGGCAAACCAAAGCAAAGTAAACTAAGTTTTTTTTTTTTATTCTTTTTTTTTTTTATTTTACCTTTTAATATTTATAATTTTAATTTTTTTTTTTTTTTTTTAAAACACTGTAGTACCTGTAGCACTGTAGTGAGATTCACTACACATCGAAATTTTAGATATACTATTCGTTATACGGTATATAATGACGTTTTTCTCGTTCCTCCGCGTGTGTGATTTTCTATTTAAAATGATTGCGTTTTTAATTGATCGTGATAGTGGACGAATTACTCATAAAAGTACCGTCCGTAGTTACGTGTTATTGCGTGTGCTATAGGAGTATAGGAAAGCATACAGAAAATGTGTTAGAAAACATTTAATTCCCGGGAGGAAGGAAAAACCCATCCATGATAAGATTTGAAACATTTTTCAAACTTTTGGAATATTTGTGAGATTGCCAAACGACCGCGAGTTCCAACTTTAAGTCATCGATGCAATTAATCGTCACGAATTATGTATTCGATTAGTTATACTAATCGAATAAATTTAGAGACGGGTCCTGCGGATTGACGTCCCTTTAACTTTGCCAGTGATCAGTCTGCCAAGGATGTGGCATGCTTTAACAGTGTGCTCTGTCGACAAACTAAATGTGTCCAAGGGCTACTCTGTCAGTTTGCACACTTTAGCCAAAACGCTACAGGAACATCAACCAGCCACCATCACACTTTGTAAGTGGTCCCTAATCAAAAAGATGCAGATGTGTATTCGCTCTAGTATCAACGAAAATCTGACTTCCCCGTGAACCGTGAGGACGTGGCTGATTTCGTTTTTGGCCAAATAAAGGGTGTTCCGATCAAAATTTGGTCAAACAGTAATGTGTGTGAGTCGAGCAAAGTTTTTATTAATAAGTCAAATTATTTTTCTTTTTCAAGTTCAGTTAATACAGAATACAGGAGAAATATTCAGCTAAGCTTCCTTTTTGCCGAATGCGAATTGCCGGGTCTTCCGTTTAACACCAGCCATAACATTTTGTACAGTCTCCTTGTCCACTTTATTCGCCGCAGAACGCCAGTTTGCCTTGAACTGTCGCTAACAACAGCTTTTTGAGTCTTCTTAAGGTTCCGTTTGACGATGGCCAAATATTGATCGATTGGGCGGAGCTCTGGCGTGTTGTGGGGGTTCTTGTCCTTGGGCACCACTTGAACGTGGTTGGCAGCATACCACTCCATGGTCTTTTTCCGTAATGGCAAAATGCCAAATCCGGCCAAAATAGAACGGAACAATTGTGTCGCTTCAGGAAAGGCAGTAGACGTTTTTATAGACACTCGCTCAGATAAATTTCCTGGTTGACGGTTCCGGTTGCACTTTAAGTCACAGGTACAGATGAACTGCCACACCAGATATTTCTTCGCGAATTTTGACAGTTTGATGTGCTTGAAAATATCTGCCACCTTTCCCCGTCCGGTTGCAGTGGAAAATTCCTGTTCAGAAAGCTGTTTAAAGTCTGCCTTGACGTAAGTTTCATCGTCTTGTACCACGCAATCAAACTTCGTCAGCATCGTCGTGTACAACTTTCGCGATCGTGCTTTGGCCGACGTGTTTTGTTTATCGTCGCGATTTGGTGTCACCACTTTCTTGTAAGTCAATAGTCCAGCTCGTTTTTTAGCTCTAATCACGGGTGAAGGCGCCACTCCCAGCTTCTTTGCGACATCTCGGACGGAGAGGGTGGGGGTCCGCTCGAAACAGGGGGCAACTCTTTTTGTCGTCGCTGTGGCTTCCGGCTTTCGATTTCCCCCCGATCCAGCTTTCCTGGCTGTCGAAAAAAGTTTACCGAGCACTTTTAATACATTGGTAACGGTTGATTTAGCCACATTCAACAATTTCGCCAACTTGACGTGAGAGTAGTTTGGATTTTCGCCATGCACGTGCTAAATTTTGATGCTTTGCTTCTCTTCCTTCGACGACATTTTGATAACTGAGGTGCTAATCTCAAAATCAAAATAGAAGCACGGTGCTACACGCACACATCTTCAAAATAAGGGTTGTGCAAAATTTGTTAATGCACGATGAAAGGAAATGCGTCAAGTTTAATTCGACCAAATTTTGACCGAAACACCCTTTAAACTTAAGAACCTTCGAAACATGTACATGGAGAGTGGTTTGCTGACCACGGCCCCATACCTTAGGATCTTCACACAGTGTTGTTGGCTCCAAGCAATCACGGTCAACTACGAAATGTGCGGCCATCCAAGCGCATGCTCAAGTTCATAGATGATGCATCAATTTTCCACCGTACTGTCACAAACTAAATAGGATTGCACCGTAGAAAAAAATTCCAGATTGAATTTGTTATAATAGAGTCAATTTCTTCAATAAAAATAGCTGTTGAGTAGGTAGAAGTTGTGGAGAGATTGATAATGAATTTGTTTTCGATTCAGTTCGTGTTGCGTCAGTAATATGAATTTGATTTTTTTCAACTCTGGTTGGGACTCTATATTCACGGCACTTTTTTCTTCCCACAAATCTATTGGCTAGTGGCGACAGTCGCTGGTAGATGATTTGGGATAATACTTTATAGGCGGCATTAGGGAAAGTGATCGCACGATAGTTTTCACAGTCCAGCTTGTCGCTTTTCTTATAGATTGGGCAGATAACCCCATCCTTCCACTCCTCCGGTAGCTGTTCGGTATCCCAAATCCTGACTATCAGTCGATGCAGGCAATTTGCCAACTTGTCCGCGCCCATATTGATAAGTTTTGCTCCGATTCCATCCCTTCCAACCGATTTGTTGTTCTTCAGCTGCTTGATGGCATCCTTAACTTCACCTATCGTCGGGGGTGGCACATCTCCGTCACTTACTGCATCGACTACGTCTCTTCCATTGCTGTCTTGGTCCTCTTCCTGTACTCCATTCGGATGTTCATAGAAGTGCTGCTTCCACCTTTCGGTCACCTCACGATCGTCCGTCAGGATTCTCCCATCCTTATCCCGACACATTTCGGCTCGCGGCACGAAGCCTCTGCGGGATGCGTTGAGTTTCTGGTAGAACTTTCGCGTTTCATGTGAGCGGTGCAGCTGTTCTAAAGATTGGACTCGGAAAAAAAAATGCGACACTTTGTTTTGGGTGTAACTTGTTATCGCGGTGATAAAAATTAATTAAATTTTGGGTAATACTAGTTTAGAGTGTTATACTTATGTGTGCAAAATTTTATTGCGATTTGTCAAGTAGTTTTCAAGATGCAGACGAAACAAGAAGAGCTACGCCAGCAAATCTTGGGCGCGGTGATCGATAATCCTGGTCAGTCGCACAGATGGATCGGCAAAAGGCTTGGAATCCACCATTCCACCGTGTCCCGCGTTGTGAAGATGTTCCAGGAGACGAAGACCATCGAGCGGCGCACTGGAAGCGGCCGAAACCCGAAAACGGAATACCCAGAGAAGGCGGGGAAGACAAGGCAGTACTTTAAGAATAACCCGAACCTTTCCACCCGAGTGGCCACGTCAATTCGTCCAGCAGACCATGAAGCGGGCTGGGCCACGTGTTTTTAAGGTCAGGAAGGCGCCAAACCAGACTGACAAGCAAAACACGGTGGCCAAATTGCGTGTGCGGAAGCTGTACCGTGAGTGGTTGGTCAAGCCAGGCTGTCTCGTCATGGACGACGAGACATATATAAAGGCGGACACCAAACAAATCCCCGGCCTCGAGTTTTTTGTCGGTAAGTCCCGCATGGAGGTTCCGGAAAAGTTCCGGAAGAGAAAGATGGACAAATTCGCGAAGAAGTACCTGTTGTGGCAGGCGATCTGCGAGTGCGGACGGTACAGCAAGCCGTTCGTTACAACCGGCACCATAAACGGGCAGATTTATCGAGAGGAATGCTTGCAGAAGCGCTTGCTGCCCTTCCTCCGCTGTCACCGTGGTCCCACGCTGTTCTGGCCGGATCTCGCTTCGTGCCATTACGCCAAGCCTGTAATGGATTGGTACGAAGCGAAGAGCGTTGATGTGGTCCCGAAGGAGGCGAACCTGCCAAATACACCAGAACTTCGTCCGATCGAAAAGTTTTGGGCAATAATGAAGAAGAAGTTGAAGAAAAGCGGAAAAACATTCAAAACCGATGAAGCTTTGAAGAAAAACTGGGAGAAATTGTGTAAGGAAGATGGACAAAGCCTCGCCCAAGATCTCATGAGCAGTGTTAAGAGAAATGTACGAGCATTCAGCTTGGGGGAGGAAATTCAATAAATATGCCAAAACATAGCTAATATATAGTTATTTAATCCCTGAAAATTTCAAAAGTATCCGATTTCAAATGAATTTTTGGTGATCATTTTTGTGTGTCTCATTTTTTCCGAGTCCAGTCATTAGTTCCTCACACCCCTAGGGTGGCCCTGCGGAATCCGAGATCCTCCGGGAAAGAGGCCCTATTGAAATCGTTACCGAAACCTGGCTTGCGACATATCAAACTTCATGATTTTGCAAAAATAGGTCTTCGGAGGACATTCTGAAGGTATCTGACCATACTGGCTCTTAAGAAGCTCTTGCGGGATCCGAGTTCCTACGGGAAAGAGGTCATATTCAAATCTTTTCCAAAACCTGGCTTGCGACACATCAAACTTCATGGTTTTGCTAAACTTTTTCTTCGGAGGACATTCTTTGCATTTCTTACCATATATCTAACCAAATCATTTTCCAGGAAACATTATCGTACTGCTTATGCTCGTAGGATAGCTTGAACAAAATAGACCTCGCCTCACTTTTGTAATCCGTCCGTCCTCTTCGTACTCTTTTTCTGAATTTCGTTACGCTTTGGTACACTAAAATGTGCGTGTCTTTTCCAGCTCGACAGTATCCTTTTGTAAAAAATGGAGGCTAGCCGAGACAAGCATAGTTAAAAGAGCTTATGTCAAAACAAATATTGTGGTTTTGCGGTTGAAACGGGATTTCCGTTTTTGTTTTTGTTTTGTTCGATAGTGAGAATTATTTATGTGCAAAATTTTGAATGACTCGGGATCCGATAATATGAGCATCGCGGATCCGGATTCAGCCTGGGTGGAAAGGGATATTGATCCATATTGATCCAAAGACAAAGTTTTGCCAAATCATGAATTTGATATGTCGCAAGCCAGGTTTTGGAAACGATTTGACTTGGACACTTTTCCGGAGGAACTCGGATCTTTCAGGGCCACTCCACTCCCTTAGAATGTTCTCTGAAGACTAAGTTTTGATAAATCATGAAGTTTGATACGTCGCATGCCAGGTTTTGGTAACGATTTGAATATGGAATATTTGAATCATTCCTGGAGGAATTCGGATTCCGCAGGGTCTCCCTAAGTGGCCAGTATGATCAGGAATCCTCAGAATGTGCTCCAAAGACCAATTTTTAGCAAAATCATAAAGTTTGATATGTCGCATGCTAGGTTTTGGAAAAGATTTGAATATGGTCACTTTCCCGGAGGAACTCGGATCCCGAAGTGCTTCTCCAAGTGGCCAGTATGGTTAGACACCCTCAGAATGTCCTCCGAAGACCTAGTTTGGCAAAATCGTAAAGTTTGGTATGTCGCAAGCCAGGTTTTGGAAAAGATTTGAATATGGTCACTTTCATGAAGGAACTCGGATCCCATAGCGCCTCCACAAGTGACTAGTATGGTTAGAAATCCTCAAAACGTCTTTCCATGACCTAGTTTTGCAAAATCTTGAAGTTTGATGGGTCGCAAGCCAGGTTTTGGCAATGATTTGAATATGGCCACTTTTCCGGAGGAATTTGGACTCCGGAGGGTCACCCTAAATGGCCAGTATGGTCAAATACCCTCAGAATGTTTTTTTTTTGTTTCTTGATTATCGAGATTTTCAGCCTCGGGCTGGTTCATCTCCCGTCGTTGTCACTCAAACACCGCTTTTGGGCATTTTCGTAACTTGTCCGGGGGTGAGATTCGAACTCGTGACTTTGGCGTGAGAGGTATGGATTTAAACCACTACGCCGGGGTCGCCGCCCCCCCCCCCTCCCCTCAGAATGTCCTCCGAAGACCTATTTGTACAAAATCATAAACTATGATAACGCAAGCCAGGTTTTGGAAAAGATTTGAATATGGCCTCTTTCCTGGAGGAACTCGGATTCCGCAGAGCCTCCCTAAGTGGCCAGTACGGTCAGACACCCTCAGAATGTCCTCCAAAGACGTTTTTCCAGAGGGACTCGGATCCCGTAGGGCTTCTTTTAGTGGCCAGTATGGCCAGAAATCCTCAAAATGTCTTTTGATGACCTAGTTTTGCTTAATCATGAAGTTTGTTATGCCGCATGCCATGTTTCGCATCTACAAATATTACGTCCTCCATACCTGGACAGGTACTTACCCCAGTACTCCCACCTTGGAATTCGAAACTATGGAAATTTTCGGAATAACCAGTGCAGATCTATAAATAAGGATTATTTTGTGATCTATTGCAAAAAACCACATCAAAATCCGATGGCTAACGATGGAGTTTCATCAATTTTAAATTTGCATTTTTCTGTTCCAGAGGGGTTGGTGACGTTCGTGTTAAGGGCCGGTTCATAAACCACGTAGACTTATTTTTGAAAATGTCAGAACCGCCCCCCCCCCTCGTAGACCTTCCTCCATACAATTTTTGAAAAAAAACTGCATCAAAATCCGATGGCTAACGATGGAGTTTCATCAATTTTAAATTTGATTTTTTCTGTTTTAGAGGGGTTGGGGACGTACGTGTTAAGCAAACTCTTTTCGATTGAAAATATTTTACTCTGATGGCTCATCAACATGGGTACTACAAGTTTTTTGATTTTAATTCATTATGACAAATTTATCCATATTTTTCATTAATACTTTGTTTTGCTTCATAAAAAAAATGTTAGGATGCGTAGGAAATATCTATTAGGGTCTATCCATATACCACGTGGACTGGATTTGACCGATTTCTGACACCCCCTCCCCCTGCGTGAACAATTATTCATATAATGTTTCAATAGAATGTATGGATCGTGGACACTTGCCAGCCCTCTCCCCTCCCCCCAAACTGTCCACGTGGTATATGGATGACCCCTTACGATAAACGTATGTGTGTAAAATGCCTTCCTATACGACGGCGTCGGTAGTGTACTGGTAAGGACCGGTTCATAAACCACGTAGACCCATTTTTGAAAATCTTAGACCCACCCCCCTCTACCCTCGTAGACTTTTCTCCATACATTTTTTTTAAATTTTGTATGGAGCGTAGACTTTGGCCAGCCAACCCCCCCCCCCCCCCCCCTCACCACTAACCCGAGAAAAGTCTAAGTGGTTTATGGATAGCCCCTAAGAGTGGTTGCCGCTCACCCCAGTCGGTCTGGTCCAGTCCAGTCGGCGCCGCCTATGGTACGAAGCCAAATT
Source organism: Aedes koreicus (assembly GCA_024533555.2). Lineage (NCBI taxonomy): Eukaryota > Metazoa > Arthropoda > Insecta > Diptera > Culicidae > Aedes > Aedes koreicus. The sequence continues at coordinate 1,042,786 of JAHHFK020003779.1, forward strand.
TCGCGACAAAAATCGATTACTCGAAAACCATTAGCTTTAGACGAATGATGTCTTTGGAAGATTTTATCTTAAAAATAAGCTCTATCATTTGGTTTGAGTGGTGACTAGCGTGGTCCTTTTATGTTCATAATAAAAATTCTAACTTTTTATTCTTATGATTTAGAGGAATTTTCGCTCCTACAAAATTGTAGATAATTTAATTTAATGAAACTTTGCTGAAGAAACGTAACTTGTGCCTAAGTTTAAAAAATATACGTTTTTTCAAGATATTTTACTCACTTTTGCAAATATTTGCAAACACAATATACGCAAACTGAAAGTAAAAACTTCCATCTACAAGACCTATGCAAAATTGTTTGTCCCCTTTTGTCCCCTTGTGGAGTAAAATTCATTTTGAAATTGGTAGTTTTGCATTTTTTCTGCATAACTTTCGATCAGCAGCATCAACAATTACCATCAAAGTGCCTAACAACGTGAGATTTTTATGAAAATGTCTATATTTTTATGTTAACCCATCTCAAATTATTTATTAACATTTATATCACAGACAAACAGACAAAACACATTCAAAATTTTGCACAACAAATCATCGTCACTAACACACCTGCGCCATCTTTTGAGTACACTGTGATGGATGATAAAGCTGAACAGACAGGGGTAGTGTGCTAACGTCAAACGTAAGGGAATCCACTATGTGCGCCATCTGTAGCGATACTACCAACTAAGAAACATTTGAAGTAACGTTTAAGGCTAATACTTTACGTGTGTTTGCAAATATTTGCAAATAAGTGAGTAAGATATCTTGAAAAACCGTTTTTCTAACACTTCTACAACTTTTTTTATACAATAACTAGCAACCATCTTGTATCTTCAAAAAGCGTTTCTTTTTATGCCAAAAAAGTCATCCTAACAAAATTTTTTAAGTCACACCCTAAGGAAAGTTAGAAAAACTGTTATAAAACGATGCGTAGATGAGATAGAAGTTAGGTTTCTTCAGCAAAGTTTCATTAAATTAAATTATCTACAATTTTATATGAGCAAAAACTTTCTCTAAATCATAAGAATAAAAAGTTAGAATTTTTATTATGAACATAAAAGGACCACCCTAGTCACAACTCAAACCAAAAAAATAGATCTTATTTTTAAGATAAAATCTTCCAAAGACATCATACGTCTAAAGCTAATGGTTTTCGAGTTATCGATTTTTGCCGCGAAATTTGGCTATTCGTACCATAGTGCGCCGTTGGGATTTTCTAATACGAAAAATCTCTGATCACGTCTTCCTTCGGAAAGGAAGGTCCATGTCTAGATGGATGTGTAGATGGATTCGATATGTAGGGTCCAGGTCGTTTCGCTGGCGTGACGAACCAGTCTCGGGCTGACAGTCACGTAAATTCTTTTCTATGTTCAATGTACAATGATCTTGTAATGGACAATAACTTTACATTTCAAATAAATAATCAGTTCCGAAAAGTGATAACTAAGAAAGAAGCGTCGAAAGATCAATTATCAACGATGATCGTTCATCCGCAGATGAAAAGCGATACACAAACAAGACGAATGGCGAACGATGATCAATCATATAACTTTGAATTCTGATCACCTTCACTTTCAACCTAGAAAAGCAAAAAAATCAATTTCATCACGGCTTCATCTACTTTCGCTCTCGGCCTTCTCCAGCCGTATACGCCCATGAAACGGTACATCCAAATTGAACCATGGTCCGGCAATCTGTGGGACGATACTCTTTCTCTTGTCTATCTGCCTATCTCTCCCCGCCAGAACACATAACCAAGCACCCCAGAGAGCAAATTAAGCATTTCCTCGAACGTTCATCACCGTCATCATCATCAGCAGCAGCAGCAGCAGCTTCGACATCGACGCGATCGTCAGGGACTTTCCACTCCATTACACCATAGCAGAGAAGCCCCAGATTAGACCTACGCGAGCGAAAAAGTGAAACTTCATCCATCAAAACACGATCAGCGTTCTCGGTCTTTTTCGATTGCTCCACTCGTTCAATAGCTGCTGACGTTGCACCAAGATCTGCTTAATTGAATAATACGCTGCCTGGTATGCGAAGTGCAAAATCTATACACCACGAATCCAAACATATGGCTTTAGTCCCAATTGAAAATAATCGGACCATGCAACCAAACCAGGCGGCAGCAGCAGCAATCGCGAAGAGCCCGGGTGTGAATTTAAAATTTCCTAAATTAATTAGTCTAGTCTTGGGTTTTGGGTGCACGGACGTCGGCAACGGCGGCGGCAACGCTAGACGACGACACGCGTGTGGATCGTGTGCGAATTTGTTTATGGCCATTGGCTAAAGGCAACATTGTAAAAGGGGCATGTACAGAACAGAACGGCCGGCAGTTTCGTCGTAATCCAGTTGGCAGCGTTTGCTTTGCTATTTTCATACTATGTATGTACCACAGAAGAGGGATGACCTGTCGACAAATTGGCCGTCTCTGTCAAGTTGCTGACGGGTGTCCAGCGGTGGGAATATTCCGAACTTTTTTTTTTGCAAACGATCAATCAGTTGGTTGAGTGTGGAAATATGTGTGTTCGCCAAATCTTGGGCTTCACTCAAGTTCCACAATGTTTTGACTCAATCAGAAATAGTCATTTGATCTAAATGTTTAAGGATTATAACTTTTTTTCGTAGTTATGCTATCCACAAAATAATGTTTCAATTTATGATGGTTGGAATGCTGAGAACGAACGATGCGTTGACAGCATCACACGCTGCGCTATTCGACGGACAGCGGTATTATAAAACCAGCAGTGTTGCCAACAGGTTTTATCAGTCCTTTAGCACGCTTCGAAATCATTCGATTCTGCTCTCTGAAAACCATGCAGCAAACCATCAAATTGTTTACGCCGCGGCGAACTGTGTCACCATGATAGTGATATCGCTTCACATATCTCGTCCATTGCTAGTGTCACCGTCACAACGCCAACACACACAGATTGAATGGCTGTGCATTCGGTCGACTCTCCTCTACTATAAAAGCAGTTATGTTAGCAAAGAGGCGGAGGAACACAAACAAACGATAAAACAAAACCTGAACCGCTCACATGCGATGGCAGGAAAAAAAAAAAAAAGGAAATAACTGGGCCAAACCAGGGGGCGCAAATTTCATGCCGGGCAAGCCCCATAACAAACGCCAACAACTAACAACAATCCATCGGCAGTGACGACCATCAGGCCGCCGCCATTAAGTGCACTGACCTCCTGGCCGTGCGTTCTGGTCGCGTAATGTGATATAAATTGTATCACAAAACTACTTTTGCCCTGGACGTTTGTGTGCGTGGGGTCCGCGTCCGGATCGAGAACCGGACCGAGAGAAACACAGTAGATATGGTATTAATTTATGTGTCAACAAGGCACAAAACGCTAAGGCTGGCAGGGCGTATTGGATGACAGAGCTACATCTCGAAAAAGGGGTTGCCCTCCCTGTGTGCAGCGGCCCGATATGGAATGTTGTGAGGCAGAGAAGTTTTGAAATTGAATTATGTCCCATTAGAGTGTGGGGTTCGTCTAATTGAATGAAGGATTGAATTAAGCGCGCTGGTCCGGAGGCTAATGTTAGGGTGAGCTCTTAATGGAATATGTGACTGGCTGATGTCGCCTCCAGTAGTGACTTGATCAATTGTTGAGAGGATTTCGTGAACACAGATGTATCAAGGTTTACAATCTTCATTTAATCTAGAAGATTGGAACTTTCAATGAGGTCTGTATCCGCAATAATTCGGACACCTCAAAACATGAATAAAACATAAATTTCGCATTATATTTCCGTCGTAGTTGTTTATTTCAGATTCATGGGATGCGTTTTAACAATTCGTGAAGACAAAATATAGTTATTCGGTATTTGCATAAAATTTTCGAACTTTGCGCTTAACTCCGTCCATTAGGGTTTGTACAGACTCTTCAGAAATCGTAGAAGCCGTCTTTGTCCAAATTTGCTCGATGTGTTTGATGTCTTTGATTCCTTGCTTCTTTCCAAAAAGCTTCCGCTTCATCAGAGCCCAATATCCTCGATTGGTCGTAGCTCTGGGCAATTTGGCGGGTTTGAGGTTTTTGGTACAATGTTCACTTGATTTGCTTGGTACCACTCGATCACAGTTTTAGCATAGTGGCCTGATGCCAAATCGGGCCAGAACAAAGGTTTTTCTTTGTGACTTTTGATGAAGGGTAGCAATCGCTTTTGCAGACAATCTTTCTGATAGATCTCCTTGTTGATTGTGCCTGTAGTGACGAAAGATTTACTCTTTTTGCCACACGTGCAAATTGCTTGCCACACAAGGTATTATTTTGGGAAATTTCGATGCCTTCTTCGTTCTGAAATGCTCAACTGTAGCATTTCTGGCCATAGCAGAATAAAAAGCCAGCCCTGGAAGCTGCTTGAAATCCTCCAGGACATAAGTTTCATCACCCATAACAACGCATGAAAACTTCGTCAAATATTCGCAGTACAAACGTCGAGCCCGTGATTTTGCTGCCAAGTTCTGTTTGTCGTTGCGATTTGGAACTGTTTTTACTTTATACGACTTAAGTCCCAAACGTTGTTTTGATTTTTGGACAAAATCAGGCGACATCCCTATTTTACGAGCCACCGTTCGAATGGAGAGATTTGGGTTTTTCGTTAATATCCTTTTCACCTTTCGGTCCATGACAGGATCAGCGCGTCCAATGTTTTTGTCACTTCTCGGTTTCCTCTCCACCGTCAAACGTTCCGAAAATGATTTGAGCACATCGTGAACAGTTGATTTAGGCAAATCCAATGTTTTTGCAAGGTCCCGTATTGACAAGTCAGGATTTGCCGTACGCCCGTACAAAATTCGCTCGCGCGCTTGTTTTTCTTTCGTCGCCATCTTGAATACTAAACATGAAATGTAAACGTCAATCATAGACTCTCAGCTATACAGTGAAATTTTTCATTCCTACGTGCAATATTTCAAAAGTTACAATGATTTGAAGGTGTCCGGATTAATGTGGATACAGACCTTAGTCAGTTCACCAAGCTTTCGGAATTTCTAGAAAATGGGAAGCCGTCATCTCCAACATGCAACAATCACAAGATATTTGCTTATTTTCTTCCGCATTAACCGATTCAATACGCATTTTTTCTACACCGTATTTCAACATAATTTATGGTCTATATGCTCGAACAAGTGATGAAAACCATTAAGAGAAAAAAGAAAATTTGCGAACATCTGAACATCATTTTCTAAGATGTTCTAGACCTTCCAAACAATCCTTGAGTTTAGATCTTGATTTTCTACATGATCAATAAGGAGATTTACGATGTCTCCACCGTACTTATGAGTTGAAATAGCTCCAAATAGACATGTTACAGTATTTCTAGAATACCTACGGTACACCAAACAATTCTTGAATATAGATCTTGATGTTTTACATGATCAACAAGGAGATTTACGATGTCTCCACCGTACTTATGAGTTGAAATAGCTCCACGGAACATCAAAACACTGTAATAGACATGTTACAGTATTTCTAGAATTCCTACGATACACCAAACGTTTCATGAATAAAGATCTTGATGTTCTACATGATCAACGGTTTGCAATGTCTCCATCGTACTTATGAGTTGAAATAGCTACACGGGACATCATAACAATGTAATAAACAAGTTACAGTTTTGCTAGAATACCAACGGTACCCCATACTATTCTTGAGTTCAAATCTTGATGTTCTACATGATCGAAATGGCGGTTTACAATATCTCTACTGTACGTATGGGTGAGAAAAGCTTCATTACACCTTATTAGAATTATGACAATATTCTCAGAATATCTACGGTACTCCAAACTATTCTTGAGTTCAGATCATAATAGTTTACAATATTATGACAGATATTCACAGTGTCGACCGAAAACATGCGTGGTAAAGCTTCATGGAACATCATAACACAGTAACAGGGTATTCAATAAGTTCGAATACACTTTAAAAATGTTTTTAAAAAAAATGAAAATACAACATATTCTTTTCTGAGTAAATTTTTTTCGAAGCAATTTTTTTATTTTCGTGTTTTATGTTGTATTTTAAAAAGCCTCCTTTATTTAAGGAAACTTGGGTCCTCCCTCAGCTCAGCCGGTAAAGGCGCAGCTACAAAGCAACATCATGCTGGAGGTGGCTGGGTTCAATTCCCGGTCTGGTCTAGGAATTTTTCGTAAAGGAAAATTTCTCGACTCCCTGGACATATAGGGTATGATTGTACTTGCCATACAATCATACTAATGCAAAAATGGTACCTGACATCGAAAGCTCTCAATTAATAACTGTGAAAGTGCATTTAGAACACTAAGTTGAGAGCAAGCAATAAGCTGATTCCGAAAGCAATAAGCTTGAAACGCTATGAAAGAAAGAAAGAAACCATAAGCTTTAACGAGGGTCAAAAGATAGCGTGGAAGACCATTGAAGAGAAAGTCACTAGGTAAAGACCATTTGATTATAGTTGCGGATATAAGAAGGCGATGCGTTAGCTGTACAACAAAAGGGTTAGACCTGAAGACCGACACTCGTTGTATTACTTGCGATACACATTTATGTAAAAACAGTTTTTATTCGTATCACATGAACTTGGAATAATGTAAATAAGCTACCAAAAACACAAATTATAATTTTGAATAGAACATAGAAATCGTCTGCCTGATTTTTTTTTTTGTGAGCGATGACAAATCTATATAAAAAAAAAGTTTGAGTGTCCCAAACTTTTGGAAAAATTCCCTTGTATAGATACATAAACATACACACTTAGAAATTGTCAATTTTACACGAGACGTAATTGATGTTGTAAAAAGTCTGAGAACGTAAAGAAAAACTTCGTGTAAAACTATGTCTCCTGAAAATGACACATAAACAATTCGACGAAAGATGTGTTTGATTGAATTTATTTTCTCATCTTTTTCAACTCATTTTTATGTGCTAAAGGACGCTTGCATGTGTCGGTCTCAGAGGACAGAAATTTACATGGCATTTTGGCAGTGTGTATATTTCATTAGAAAATAGCAAACAGCTATTTTATCCTCTAGAACATAAAGATACAAACTCAATAATGATTTAGAGTTCCCATGGTATTATTTTAGAAATCGCCTTGTTCATCATGCAAAACATCAACATCTAAACTCAAGAATAGTTTGGAGTGCCGAAGGTATTCTCAGGATAATTTAATATGACTATAATTGTGCTATGTCCCATGGCGCTCTACCAACTCATAATGGAGACCTTATTGATCATGCAAAACATCAATATCTTATCTTAAGAATAGTTTGGAATGCCATAGATATTCTGAAAATAATTTAATATGACTATAATTGTGCAATTATGTCCCATAGAGCTCTACCAACTCATAAGTACGATGGAGACCTCGTAAATCACTTTGTTGATCAGGCAAAACAACAAGATTTAAACTCAAGAATAGTTTGGAGTGCCGTAGATATTCTGAGCATAATTTAATATCACTATAATTGTGCTATGATGTCCCATGGAGCTCTACCAACTCATAAGTATGATGGAGACCTCGTAAATCACCTTGTTGATCATGCAAAATATCAAGATCTAAACTCAAGAATAGTTTGAAGATATATTTAATATGTTTGCGTCGGTGTTGAGATTTTCCTTGTAGCTTTTACAGCTATGAAATACGATGGAGATCTCGTAAATCGCCTTCTTGACCATGCTAAACACCAAGACCTGAACTTAAGAATCCTTTGGATTGCCGTAGATCAGATTCTGAGTAACCATACCTGTTCCGCTATTTTGATCCTTGTTAAATGGAGCTCTTTATGAACAAATTTGTACAACGAAGATCCTCTGTAACTCTAAAAGCCGAATTTTGACAGCAAATTTTAATCTGGGGATTAATATGATCCATCTTTTTTTTTTAATCTTTATTTTACGTCGGCCTATTTCCTCACATGGTGACAATCACCGACGCCAGGAAGACGACTCCACCACCTGGACCCTACCTAACGACTCATGAATATGAACCGGGACCAACGGCTTTACTTCCCTTCCGAAGGAAGACGTGACCAGATTATTTCGCCTCAGAAAAACCACCGACGTCGACTGGGATTGAACCCAGACCCTACTGGGGTGCCAAGTAGCAGTCACGCTTACCACTACACCACCGACGCCGGCTGGCCAGCGTCCTGTTGCGCAGAATAGTTTTTCGACCCTCCAGGCTCGTCTTTTTCCTTGCCCCGATCCGGGTTTTTTCGAGAGTTTAATAATGGGATTAGTGTTGTAGTGAAAAGTTTATAGGCACATGATAGCAAAAAAGTTTTATTCCTTTAATTTTTAAAGGAGAAAATTTTGGGTTAAAATAGTGAGATTATAAATTTTTTTTGTATTTTTAGGAAGTGTTTTTTTTTTTTTTTGAATTTGATTTTTAATATTGAATTAATTTTATTTTTTGAAGATTGGATATATTGAATGTTTTGGTAGGGTTTGGGGAAAAAAAGGGAAGAAAATTTTGTGTGAAATACGGTGCCGAATGAGATATCACGAACTAACTAAATACAACACAATCGATCGAGACGAGCTATGGCAGATTATGCACGAATATGAATTTTCAGAAAAACTGACGCGGTTGTTCCAACAACAATTGATTGAGTGATGCCCGTCATCTAAGTCTCAGGGACACTCTCGAGTCGCTTCGAATCTCGAAATGGGTTACGGCAAGGTGATGGATTGTCGTGTTTGCTATTGAACATTCCATTGGAGGGTGTGATTCGAAGAGCTGGGATAGACACGAGTGGCACGATCTTCAGGAAGTCTGTCAAACTTTTTGGTTTCGCCGACGACGTGGACATCGTAGGCTGAAGCAAGTTGGATTGGGCTAGTCACTAATGCGTCAAAGACAAAATATATAGAAGGAATAGGCTCACGAGACAATTTTAGCCTCCCACCTCGAGTTCAGATGGTGATGAAATCGAGGCGATAGACGAATTCGTGTACCTGAGCTCATTGATGACCGCCGATAACGACATCAGCAGAGAGTTACAAAGGCACATTATGACAGGCAATCGTGCTTACTTTAGACTCCGTAGGACGCTAATACCTCACTACCTCACCTCCGGACTACAGAGTTATAACATATTATAACGGTTGTCAAATAATTTCAACAAGAAATTCGTCATCAAGATAGGCTTGTGTATTATTTGTTGCAATTTCCTCCCACTATCTCACAGGAGGACCATCGTGAAGCTGCTGTTTAACAGTCCCAAGCACCACCAGGACTTTCGGCTTTTGTGTTTAGAGTCCTGGGCGAACTAACAAGACGGTGACTCAGCCGCTCCTAATATGGAGAACAGACGCTGTTTTGAGCCGCCCCTAACATGGAGAACAGACGCTCAAATGGGTGAAGGCTTGGACTTTTACCCTTATTTTTAAAAAGCGGGGTGGCTCGCTTTTTTAGGGCTGCATTCCGATATTTGTGGATTTTTGGAAGAAACTCAACAGAGTCTAACAACTGCTCAGTCCCCACACATCCTAAACAGTCCCCGCCGCTCGTCCGGGGCTACTTATTCGTGTATTCAGTAGCTGTCCATCATATCTGATCGAACCCCACCCTCTGCGACCCGTCGACCCGCCGGGTTGCTTGCAGCTCAGCCCCTTAGAGTCATCACCTACTAAACGGTCTTCCCGGCCTATACAATAGGCTTATAACATGTTATAAATGCTCAGTCTGGCCAGTGTTTAAGATCGAACAAAGTTCGACGACCATCTACGTTAATTTGTTCGGTAGTCCTCTGCGGCCACGAAACATAGACGAAAGGTGCTGCGTACGATCTACGGTGGAGTGCAGATTGAAGATGCAACGTGGAGGAGGCGAATGAATCACGAGTTGTTGGGAGAACCTTCCATCGTTCATACTGCAAAAGTCGGTCGACTACAGTGGGCTGGACATGTCATAGGAGCGTTGAACGACCGCCCAATTAAAATAACCCTTCGCAGACTGCAAAGCTGGTGAAATGCAGCTATGGACCGAAAAGAATTGAGACAACTTCTGTGTACAGCAGAGGCCACCCCGGCCTTCGCCTGAAGGAAGCTAGAGCTCAATTTGTAAATTCCACGAAAGAAAGAAATTTCTTTTAGAAATATTCCAGACTTTACATTGCTTTCTTATTGATGCTGAAAAATCAATGATGAAAAATAAATTCTCTAATATTGCTAGACATTCTGCTAGCGACAAAGGGATAGCCTGAATGGGATGAGGGTCTGGCCAAAGTCTACGCTCCATACAGAATTTCAAAATAATGTATGGAGAAAAGTCAACGAGGGGGGAATTTCAAAAATGAGTCTACGTGGTTTATAAATAGGCCCTTATCTTGTATTTTACGTCACGTAGAAAATTTGAAGGGAGGGGGTAGGTAGCTCATCAAATCTTCCAGTTGCCAGAAGGTACGAAATGCATCTACGGATTCTTATTTTTACCAGGTCCCTCAATCGTAGTTTTGGATGGATTAGCGTGGATTGTTCTTTTTACTGTTAGACTATTATGTAACATACAACTAAATGAATTATTCTTAAAAATTTAAAATTCAATATCAATTTCAGTGAGCGAGATAAGGCGCTATAACCTTGGCAAATTCTTGACCGACTTGTCCACCCACAGACAAAAGGAACATAAACTTATCTTTCTAGCATCTATGCTCCCAACGATAAAATAGGAATTATCACATTATTTAACTCAATATGGAAGCGTTTGGTACGAGAGGTCCACGCTTTCTTCCATCCATTGATTCGAAGTTGAAGAGCGATATCAGACACTCTTTCTGGAATCACTCTATTTCTTGGACTCCTCCTCTGCGGCACATGCTACGCAGTTGGTCTGGTCGGTGACAAGAAAAATGATGCATTCAAGAAGTTGTCATTTTCCAGGATACTTTGAAGAATTTGAAGAGTGAGAAATTAGATTAGATTAGAAAACATTCCTACTTTTTTTTTAGCTACAAAATGTAAATTCAGATCATAGTTAATAGTGGAAGATTCGCACAGGCCAGAGAGATCTTCACCAATGCCAGAGAAATATTCTGAGGAAGTGAACTAAACAAAATATTAAAATAGATTACCGTGAAGTACCCTAATTCTGCCCAGCGCCTAGTTATGCTGCAGTTAATTGCAAGATTTTCAAACTTTATATTCTACCCCATACACAAGAGGACAACATCTATTTACATGTAGACCTAAATTCAAAGAATATTCAACTAAATATTAGTTTGGAGTGTTTTAAAATGCGCAAAATTGGGGCATTAGGTGCGCAGAATATGGGTACTTCACGGTACAAGCATATCTGAAACGAAACTCACATAAAACCCAGAAGTTTGCAGAAGATAAACCAAAACTTACGAGAAAACTTAAGTCCTCGAAGACCAATTGTTAGGAAGGATCTACGAGAAGTTATCAGAGTTTAAAAAAATCTGTTAGAATCAATAAGAATTTCCTTTGGATGATTATTAAAATAGCTAGGCAGGATAGGGATATACTTAGGGGGAGAGACACGAATGCTAACCACTACGCCGGAGTCACCCTTTTCTTATGAAGGTCTGGAGAGTGATCTGGTAGTCTGATGAAGCCCAAGAAGCATTTGAATGAAGCTTTCAAGTCTTCGAAAAAGAGTTTATTGATCTTCACTGGTGATGAATACCGCATACACCATCGACAGAACTTGTTGGAAAACTTACGTAATACTCATTCAAGAAATGAAATGGACCATTTCAGATTGACGCAAGCACATTTTCAGCTTGTGTTTAAATTGTTCGACACATTTTTAGGCCCACTATGAATACAAGTAAATTAGGTAAATTTTAGAAAAAGCATCCGTCGTATTAAGCTTATTTTACAAGTAGAGTAGATAAAATATACTTGATTAGAAATGACGTGCCAAATCGAGCAACTTTGAAAATTTTAAAAAAATTGGAAACATGCAATAAAACCTTTTTTTTTTAAACTTTGAACAGATCATTTTCAAATATCTTTTTGTGTGCTCTTGAGGGAATAATTTCTATCTAGAATAATATTTCAAAAAAAAACAACCACAACCAATAATATATCAAAAGAAACAACAGTGAAAGCCTTCCACGCAAGTAGTAGGTCCAATGATAGGAACATTGTGCAAGTTCATATGCTCAAACTACTTTTCAAAGCTTAATTTCTAGACCCCAAACCCGCCAGTATCACACCCAACGTCAATGCCTTTATATAAATGTACTACGACATGACTGAAAAAAGATGTAAAATTATCATTGCGAGCTAGATGCTTAGTGCTCCCATGCAATAGTTTATAAGAGAGGATAGCTCAAATAATGCCCATCGCCACTTCATGCTGCATGCTGCGACTTGAATCACCGATGATCATAACGAAGACACCGTCTCTAACACTCGATTATAAAGGATGATATTCACTCGGCCAACCAACGGCAATGTACAAAAATTAACCCTTGGGGGGGGGGGGGGGGGTTGTTGTTGGATTCTCATGTTTTGTAAGGAATGGATTGTCAGGTGCGAAACTGACCACTTCCCCTGCTGGTAATCAGAACAAGATCGGAAGTGTCCAATATGGTGTTAAGGTCCCTATCACCTCCAAGTTTTCTAAGCACAAACCTCAAATACTATTAGGACTTCAGGCGTGAAATTTTCAAGAATTGTTTGCTCCACTGAAGCATCCATTGGTTAGCAATTGCAGCGTTGTTTGTTTTGTTTTATTTGTGAGTTGTCGTCTCAAAAATCGTGAAGTAATAATTTACCTAACCTATACATCATATGGAAAAAGGATTCCCTCCAGTTTTACCTTAATGTTATAAAACATGCCAAAAGAAAATGTTATGCCTTTATACCAATCAACTCAATTCACAATTATATCTAACCTCCGTTATGCGAAATTGACTTATGCCAAATAGCCCACTCCCTTTGGAATTCATCCTGAGTACGATTCGACACACCCAATTGGTTTGTATTTTTAGATTTCCTAACTTCCGGTTGCTAACTGCTCGATTTTCGATTTCAACTTCGAATCTATTTTCGTTAGCACTCAAACTACACACAACTGTTTCGATAGTCTTATTTCAAAACATTTCCAGCCAATCATCGGTCAAACAATAGCACCTACGTGCCGGCACACAAATTAGGAAACGGTCGTTGTACCAATTATACACCAGTTGTTATCGTTACAACCCGCATTTTAAGGGCAAGTAAATGCAAACAAATCGCTCCAAACACTATAAAACTACACCACCATAAAGTGCACTCCAAACAAACCATGTTTGTAAACGTGACGATTTGGGACTGTTCCACGAAAACACGAATCCTCATGAAGAGCAACATGTATTACTACACAAAGCACATAATCCATATTGCAATCACGACTGTGCCATTTCGAAGAGAAGACCCTTCCCCTTCGCCCATATCTGTGATCGAGAACCGGGGCCAAAAAGTGGGCCAACGTTAACAAGCAGGCAAACAAGCCGCGTGTGCTCTTCTATCTCTTCTCTACTTAGGTCATTGAGCAACATTTCTCGCAATAGTGTAGCTACATAGTATGTTTTCGAAACATCTCACCTAGAGGCAAAAGTGCATGGCAGCCAATGGCGGTGTCTATGCCGGAGCCGAGTCTATGCATTAGGGGCCCGACAGGCTGCAACTCCCAGCTCAATCGCTCAAAGCGGTGCGCGTTTTTTTGGAACTTTGATTGTTTATTTTTTCGATTTTCGTGTCTTGTTTCAACCTTATAGAACCGTGTATAAACTTTCAACCTCATTTTTCGCTTACTTCTCTTTCGTTCCCTTGAGTTGTACTTGCAAACACGCACCACAGCTGATTGCGCAGTCAATATGAAGCCAGCCGGTTTACCATCGTTCTTGGTAGGAGCGAACCATCGACGTTGGTCACATCCATCGCATCGAACACACACAAAAAGACAAAACCCGCGTTGGTTTCATTGAATTGAATACTCCCGCCGAGCGCGCCGTCATTTGACCCACTGACTCGGCACTCGCTAAGGAACCCCTCATGCCTTTATGGGCAACGACTTCAAAGGTATTATGGTCTTCCGAACAACGACCCCTTTTTTCTGTGCAGCGTACGTGCACTATTGAAGTTGAAGGTTTTCGATGCAGAATCTAGGCGGCCTCCACCACCCCGAGACGGTATTGTTCGACCTGAAGGAACTTCAAGTAAGGGCAAGGCAAGATGAAGTGAAGCGTTACTGCGGCAGCATTTGCATTTATAAGTAGCAGTTTGCAGCAGCGCGTCGAACTGGAAATTAAACCTCCTTAGTTGGTTGTCGGACTTATTGGTCGACCGTTAGGATTTTGCCATTTGCCGATGCTCGTGGAGCCGGGGCGGCTGGAACGTTAGAAATTATTCGTTCAAAACATAACAGCTGTTACGGCATGGTTGAATGCCTCTTCCAGCAGATGTTTTGCGGTCCGTAGCAAAGTGGCTATGTATGCAACCCGAATTCAACTGATTATGGTCAATCAGTATTGTCGATTCATTTTGGCATCTTCGAATCTTGATTTCGTGCCTTGTTCAAAATACCTATCAGTCACGTTTATTCATTCCACACACCCATTCATAAATGTGCTTCTTGTCACGAGCCGGCTTATCTTGCCGCCATAGAATACTCCAAGCATGGGTAATAATCCTCAGCCTATAATCCCCAGGCCAAAACAACTGATAAGTTTCATTCAACAACAAAAAAATGCCTCTACTCACTTGTGAATCTTCTCCTGCTGGAGCTTCTCATCATCGATGTCCACGATCTGGAACAGTTCGGCTTCACCTTCCCGACCAAAAACGCCGCCGGGAATCTTCCGGAGGAACTTTTTCAGCACCGAAGCAATCGTATACACCGAATAGTTGTCCACGTTGACCAGCCGACCTTGCTGCAGGAAGTGGATCAGCTTTTTCATAGCACCCTGATGGCCAGGTGCCCGAAACACGTCCTTCTGGACCGGTGCTTCCTTGTTCAACTTCAGTATCAGCACCAATAGCGGGCCGGGAATGTCGTTCTTGCAAACCTCGTCCAACGGAACGCCGAACTTAACCTTCTCCAACCGGTGCGGATAAGGCGATCCCGGGTGGCCACACGATGTGACCACACTGCCCAGGGTCGCTGCCCGACGGTGCATTCGTTGCGCCCAGCTGGACATTGTGTGCTTTACTTTGCGGTTTCAAGTTACTCGGAACACAAAAGAAATGACCGGTAGAAGAGCGCAACTAAACACTAAGGGAAAAAACGCGACGTGCGATAAGCGCTGACGATCAAGACTACGACACAACGGACACCCTTTGGCTACTGCGAGAACACCGCGGGCGGGGCAGAGGGGGAGCGAAAGGGTGTTAACTTTCACTACGGTTTTCTGTTCCAGCTACGCCCGGTTGCGTCCGTACACATTTGGAATTATTGTTAGTGCTCTTCTTCCTCTGCTTCTGCTGCTTTGGGCATTTACACAACACAAGCGCGCGATGTTTTGCCTGTAAATAGAGGAAATGGAAATATTTGTCAGTGCTGATTGTTATCAATACAGGCTGTGTGCTGGGGAGGAGAACTACTACGCGGGGGCCTTTATTCATGAATTGATTGTGAGCGTTTCATATTAAGCTCGCTTCTTGGATATCCATAGAACTTATTTGAAAATGAATATAACCATAAAAACTGAGTTGAATTTGGTTAAAAATACTTCATTGCGAGCCAGTTAAACGCTCACTATGAGATTATAACAACAAGCCTAGAAAAAGAAGACGTTACTTCACATGAAAATGAAACTGATATCAATATCAAATATGCCTAAATACATAACTTGATAAAGAATAGGAACAGTCCCATTCTGATGTTCGAAAACGTGTCAATGGCAACAACTGGACAAGGAGTACAAATATTACTGCTATGAAAACTAGCAATGGCACTATTTGCTTACCCGTTCAAAGTTTTCCATAGTTGTCTTAGAACGGACTTATCTTATTAAGCCAAAGGCGTTAGGTTCGATTTTATAGAGTATCATTTCGATCATATAGAGTATCATTGTGCTTAGCTTGTAAGATGATCGTGAGCATCAGCATGATTGACCACCCGAGGTTGCTACTCCGTTATTGCCAGATCAGCTGTAATTACAGGGTGAACCATCAGGTGGTGTTTGGGGCTAACATACATCATACACCAGGGCCTGCCCCATCCGAATGCAGATCAAATAAGGGATGGGTAGACATTTGTTGACGTAATATTCGCTTCATTGTATGCCGAGAAAGCCTCAGTACTTCCACGAGAAATCTGAGATGTTGAATGAGAGGGTTGAGTTGGCAGTAGGGTTCGTTTTGGTTGAGCTTTTTTTTTATTTTCTTTTAAGGAGATGCACAAAAAAATACATCTAAGTATTACTAACGAATTAAAACCGCAGTATGGATGCTGTTAGAGCCACTCACAAAGTGTGGTGGTGGTTTACTTCATTGGGAAAACAAACAAAGTTTCTAAACTACTCATAATAGTCAATTTGTATCGATTAAAACCAACAATAAAGGATGGTGTTGGGGCCACTCACAAAGTGTGGTGTTGGTTGGCAACAGGGTTCGTTTTGATAAACGATGCGCTGATGTCTTGCTGAGCTCTATTTCCAGATTATTCTCTTTGTATTATGGAGATGATAAAAAAATATATGATCAAAAACTATATTTATATGTTAGTACCGATTTAAACCAATACTATGGATGACCTTAGGGCCACTCACAAAGTATGTTGGTTGTTTACTTAATTTATAAAATAATTGTTAAACCATGCATAATTACTCATGTGTTTTTGACTAACATTAGCCCTAGTTTGTAGTTTATTTAACCTGTATGTCCAGCTTTAGTTTTTGATTCCAGTATTTTTGTTGTTTACCTTCTTCTTTGAAAATATTCAAATAAAAAAATAAGCAGTTAGAAGTAAACACCTAGAATTAAAGAAAACATGTGTTTTGTAGAGCATACTTAAAATTACCACTTCCGCTTTCCATCCATAAAGTTATTACTCTCACTAATCTCGAGATGGCCGGGAGTTATCGGTTCTTCGCCTTTTAACTAACTTTATTTTTTAATACATTGATGTGTATTGAAAAACAAAACTTTGCTCAGTAAAGTTAATTCGATTGAGCCTGTACAAATAGCTAATACTACACTTGATCACCTTGAAAAAAAGTTGAAACACTTTCCAGAAGTCGAGCACTCGCCACTGAAGAAGTCTGTTAATCAAAAGATAAGCTTATTCCAGTGGAATTTAAAGGAATTTGCTCGCGTTTGCTAATGACCCCACCCGCCATATTCTCCTGATATTGCACCGTCCGATTATTACTTGTTCCGTTCGATGGCACATGGTCTCACTGGTCAGCAATTCCAGTCATATGATGACATCTCAAAATGGCTTGGATAGCATCAAAAGACGAACAGTTCTATCGAAATGGTATTCACGTTCTATCAGAAAGATGGGAAAAAGTCGTAGCTAGTGATGGGCAATACTTTGAATAATTCGTTTGTAACCTTTGTTTTCAAAATAAAGTTCCTTTTTCACCAAAAAACAGCGAGAACTTAGTTGCGCACCTAATACTTTATAGGAAAAAAAAGTCGTTTTAAACCGATTTAAACCAACAGTAAGGATGCTCTTGAGGAGACTTGCAAAGTGTATTGGTTGGTTACTTATTTGGGAAAACAATGTTTAAACTACGTTTTATACCAGATTTAAAGGAGATCGAACACTCGACATTGAAGAAGTCTGTAGGTCGCAGACGAAATAGGCCTATCGGTCAAAAGATAAGCTTTTTCTAGTGGAATTTAAAGGAATTTGCACGCGTTTACTAGTTTGTGTTGAGTTTGAAAAAGTATTTAAGTTTTTAATTCTCTATTGTTAATAAGTGAAGTTTTAATTTTCCTAGTTTTAAAACCATTGATGGACGTGTTTTACATATCGCTGTTTTTTCCTTTAGATTCGCTAATTTTTAGCAAAGTTTATAAGTGTTTTGTGGTCTCAGATAGCTTAGTCGTCAATCAATATTTTAAACCACGTTCTGCTGAGTCCGTTCGGTGTATCGCGTTGCATATGAAAACGTTTGTTTTGCTGCTGTGGAGCTGTCCTTTCCGGTACCATAAAAACCGTTTAAGAAGTTACGTTGGAAGTGAATTTGATGCCAAATTAATTGCAATGACGGCATTTAATTACGAATTGTTCGCGCTTGGAGCGAACGTAAATGTTTGTTATGATGTAGACATAGATTTTTTGTTCAGTTGTGTGTTGACAGCCCTACCCTAATTCCATTTCCTTTCACACCCTACTAATCCCGAGCTGACCGCGGGTAATCGATCGCCAAAAAATTAACATTTTATGTGTTTCATATTTCTGTATGTGTGTGTGTGACCTCACAAGCTTTGATCTTTTCTGCCACGGCTTTGCGTTAGCATGCAAGCAGCAGCACCGACCGACCGACCGAACAAAACCAATGAGAACGCAGTGAGCGCTGATTGGTTCCTGGAGCAGCGAAGAGAAACATATAAAAGTGCGCCTTCTACGCAAATTATTCATACAGTCCGCAACCATTGAAGAAGACAGTTCAAATAAATATCTTACGTGTTTTTATACAATTCGCGACGTTTTTTTTTTCCTCCCCGAACAAGCCGAAACCAAACAGTCCTTTTCAGGACTATGAGTTGACATTTTCTCAAGTCGAGCTTCCATTGTTCCTGTTGGTATTCCCATAGGGGGAATTCACCAAATCCGCTGGAATCCGAGCTGAGGATTGCCACACCGAGTGCAGTGTCCGTGATCGGACACGAATCAACATCGAAAATTTTCATTTTTATGACTTAACAAACAAGTGCTATTTTGGAGATGGCTTTTGGTGAGATCTATCTGATTATAGTTATACAACAAAAACCTATTTTCAAATAAATACTAAATACGTGCCTGGTTTGGAAATTTTAAATTTCCAAATCTGAAAGTGTGTTGCAATACGCTTATGCAAATGATATCGGTAATGTTTACATGTGGGGCTTATTGTATGTGAAAGTAACCTCGGAATGGGCGTGACTCTCCAGACATTCTGAAATGGGTTTGCTGGATCTGTACCAATGCATTGTATTGCAATGGGTGCTAGATTGAACACACACAAACACACACCTGCGTGTTATACCCGATTTAACCGTTGTGTGTCCAACAAACAAAAAACACCTTTAAGAGGCCGACAGGGAACGTTTTTACCCACGGAAGTAAAATGACCATAAATATGGAAATATTCAACCGATTTGGAATATTTTCACAGTTTTGGATTTAAAAACTCTAACACTTCCTGAAAATTAGTTTTTTGAAATAAAATAGAAACATTTGTAAGTATATCATTTTCGGAACACGGTTCCGGATATCCGGTTTTTCCGGAGACAGACGATGTCCATCGGTCATATGAGACAATTTTAAGGTTGAGTTCCTGAATTCAAAACTGCCAAAATATTCCAAATCGGTTCGATATTTCCATATGTATAGTCATTTTAGTCCCGTGGGTAAAAAAGTTCCCTGTCGGCCTTTTACGTAATAAAAAAAACCAGAAGAGACAACGAATAGAATCTCTAAGCAAATGCATATCCTATAAGACATTAAAATTTCAATTTTATCATGAGCATGAGCATGATTGACCGCCCGAGGTTGCTACTCCGTTATTGCCAGATCAGCTGTTATTACACAAAGAACCAAAAGATGTTGCTTGGGACTAGCATACATCCTCAATCTGTAAAAATGGTGATTCAAATAAGGAATACCGGCGCGGCTGCGATGCAGGTCTAGCAGTGAATGGCTAAGTTTTGACGTGGTATCGCTTTTGGAGCCGAGAACACCTCTGCATTCCACGAGAATCACTGGGATGTTGGGTTCGCGGCGGAATCCGTTTTGGTAAACGGTGTGCTGAATTCAGCTGACGTCGGCAGCGAATAAGATATTTAACTATGTTCCCAATTTATTCTCTGTACAGATATGCACATTGAAGTTATTCAAATTTTGGCACCGATTTAAACCAACAGTAAGGATGCTGTTGGGGCCACTCACAAGTGTAGGTGGTTTATTTCAATGGAATATAAGAATAAGTTAAAACATCGAGTTTGAGAACCGCTTTATTCCAACAGTAAGGATACTGTCGGGGCCACTCACAAGTGTGGGTGGTCCATTCCAGCAGAATACAAAAGTATGTTAAACATTGAGTTTGAGGACCGATTTAATCCAACAATAAGGATGCCGTTGGGGCCACTCACAAGTGTGGGTGGGTAATAGAAAAAGACCTCATGCTACACATAAGCAACACATCTGTGTATTATTCGTTGCAATTCCTTTTTAATAGTGTCGGCTCGCAAGGCCCACAACCAACCCCACTATCTCGCAGGAGGACCATCGTGATGCTGCTGTTTAACAGTCCCAAGCACCACCAGGACTTTCGGCTTTTGTATTTAGAGTCCTGGGCGCACTAATAAGACGGTGACTCAGCCGCTCCTAACATGGAGAACAGACGCTGTTTTGAGCCGCCCCTAACATGGAGAACAGACGCTCAAATGGGTGAAGGCTTGGACTTTTACCCTTATTTTTAAAAAGCGGGGTGGCTCGCTTTTGTCAAGGCTGCTTTCGGATATTTGAGGGTTTTTGAAAGAAATTCCAACAACTGCTCAGTCCCCCCACATCCTAAACAGTCCCCGCCGCTCGTCCGGGGCTACTTATTCGTGTATTCAGTAGCTGTCCATCATATCTGATGGAACCCCACCATCCGCGACCCGTGTACCCGCCGGGTTGCTTGCAGCTCAGCCCCGTAGAGTCTTCACCTACTCTACGGTCTTCCCCTCAACACATCTACACTACCTGAAATCCTCCTTCCTATAACCTTGAAGCAGATAAAACAATTTATGATCATTTATCGTAGAAAAAACAATAATGATATTTCATTAATAATGAAGATGCAGCTAAAGGGTGTTCCGATCTAAATAAGGTCAAACAGTAATGTGTGTGAGTCGATCAAAGTTTTTATTAATAAGTCAAATTCTTTTTTTTCAAGTTCAGTTAATACAGAATACAGCAGAAATATTCAGCTAAGCTTGAATCCTGGAGAGTGTGAGCTGTTTAGTAGCATACCTGTAACTAGAAAATGAGAAGAATGATTAGTAATTTCCATTTAATTCCAACTACCTTTATTGCTTATCTAGTGTCAAGATAAGCAATAAAGGAAATTGGAATTAAATGGAAATTACTAATCATTCTTCTCATTTTCTAGTTACAGCTAAGCTTCCTTTTTACCGAATGGGAATTGTCGGGTCTTTCGTTTAACACATGCCAAAAGATTTTGTACAGTCTCCTTGTGCACTTTATTCGCCACAGAACGCCAGTTTTCCTTGAACTGTTTCTCGGTCACAACAGCTTTTTGAGTCTTCTTAAGGTTCCGCTTGACGATGGCCCAATATTGTTCGATTGGACAGAGCTCTGGCGTGTTGGGAAAGTTCTTGTCCTTGGGCACCACTTGAACGTTGTTGGCAGCATACCACTCCATGGCCTTTTTCCGTAATGGCAAGATGCCAAATCCGGCTTAAATAGAACGGAACAATTGTGTTGCTTCAGGAAAGGTAGTAGACGTTTTTGTAGGCACTCGCTCAGATAAATTTCCTGGTTGACGGTTCTGGTCGCAATGTAAACGTTGCTCTTCATGCCACAGGTACAGATGGCCTGCCACACAGGATATTTCTTCGCGAACTTTGACAGTTGAATGTGCTTGAAAATATCTGCCACCTTTCCCCGTTCAATTGCCGTATAAAATTCCTGTCCAGGAAGCTGTTTAAAGTCTGCCTTGACGTAAGTTTCATGGTCCTGTACCACGCAATCAAACTTTGTCAGCATCGTCATGTACAACTTTCGCGATCGTGCTTTGGCCGACGTGTTTTGTTTATCGTCGTGATTTGGAGTTACCACTTTCTTGTAAGTCGACAGTCCAGCTTGTTTCTAGCTCTATTCACGGTTGAAGGCGCCACTCCCAGCTTCTTTGCGACATCTCGGACGGAGAGGTTGGGGTTCCGCTCGAAACAGCGGGCAACTCTTTTTGTCGTCGCTGTGGCCTCCGGCTTTCGATTTTCCCCCGATCCAGCTTACCTGGCTGTCGACAAACGTTAACCGAACACTTTTAATACGTTGGTTGAGCCACATTCAATAATTTCGCCAACTTGGCGTGAGAGTAGTTTGGATTTTCACCATCCACTTGCAAAATTTTGATGCGTTGCTTCTCTTCCTTCGACGACATTTTGATAACTGAAGTGTTAATCTCAAAATCAAAATAGAGGCATGATGCTGCACCCACACATCTTCAAAATGAGGGGTGTGCAAAATGTTTTAATGCACGATGAAATGAAATGCGTCAAGTTTAAGTCGACCAAATTTTGATCGAAAAACCCTTTATGCTTATTCACTTTTGAATAACGATTCTTTTGACCGATTTGAGTAGTTGCTAGTTAAAATGGGTTGTTTAGAATGAGTTTGACGCTAATGATTCAAGGTTTACTAAAGGTTGAAGAACATCACATTTTTAAAGGGGAGTGTTAGGAGAAGCGTGTTTTATATGTGCCGTGAATTTTCAAATTTAGCTACCATTTTTTGTGGTCTTGTTATTTTTATTGCTGTTCAGAGTAAGAGCTTTCAAATTTTGATGAGCATATGTATTCGAAGAAACATTAGAAGGGCATGTCCATAGTTGTTCAAAGATGTTCCAAATTTTTTGTCTCTATAGAGAACATATTTCTTGAAGAAATTGAGTTTTAAACAATAGAAGAACATGGTGAGACCATTCCAATTATTGCAAACATGTTCAAGCGCATTTCGACCAACAATTGTTTAGTCGTCATATTGTAGGGTGTCTGAGAATCCGAAATATGCGAACATGTGGTTTATGGACCATACCTTAGCTCTCAAAAAGCTAAATGAACTTATAAAAAAAAGGATTTTGGGGACGCATGGTTGGCAAGTTACTTATGGTCCGCGAATGTTGTGGAATAATGGAAACGCATGGTAGGAAGGATAGTCAACAAAAAACTGAAAACATATCACTTTTGAAAAAAATTAGCTAAAAAAATGAAACATATATCGCCAATTTTTTGAAATGTTGTGTAAAAAGCTCTCAACTTTCAAGAAAAATTATAAAAACGAGGGGGTTTTCGGTCCCAAGACCATGAAAACCATGAAAAAGCAATATAATCCATGTTTTTAGAAGTAATATTCATATTTTTTTCTAAAGAGCATAGTTGATAACTTTTCATATGCGTATTTAATTGATAAAATAGTGGTGCAAAAGTAATGATTTTTTGAAAAACTGCATTTTAATTCTTTGGACCACCCCAACGCAGAAATGGACGCAATTAGAAAATACGGGTTTAATATGTTTCGATTAAGAACAAAACTACCAATTATTATGAAATTCTGAGAGATCGTTTATCTTTTTCCTATGGAATGGCTGTATGTATATCTCTTCAACGATATTCGACGCATAAATGTCTTACAGGAAGATATAGAAACATCACCCCAAGAAGCTTCTAAAGCACTCTGGATGGCATTTCGAGAAATTGCCTGGGACCTCCGGCATATTGTTTTTCCAATAGCATTCTTCAACCAGTTCAAAAACATTCTTCAATTGGCTTTTGGTATAAAAAGAGACTTCAATGACATTTCATCAAATAAGAGACATTTTAGAGACTAGCTTTTAAATAGTTACAAAGTTCAGAACCAACTAACTAAGTTCAGAACTGTGGATGTTTTGTTTTATCAGAAATAAAATGTGAACACTCTGATCCAGGCCATTGCCGTTCGCTAAACTTTTAACTACATAATAGCTCTTTGAAAGTCAAAAATTAACTTCCAGCATGAGCGGAAATTGTTCAGCCTTGCACCTTTCAAGAAGAGAAATATTGCAAAATAAACATCGGCTGTCAAAAAATCGCAAGTAAAACATAAGTTTTATCCCAGCCCTATTCAGAGTGATAGGGAAAAAGTCACTTCACCACACATAATCTTTTCAACAAACGTCACCACAATCGGATTTCAACCATAAGCAGAAGAAAAAAAACACTCGAGCCAGATGTTACCCTCTCGGATTCCACCGACTTGTTGAACATTGCCACATAGCGCAACGGTACCGATTCCATTCAGAATTCTTACCAGAAGCCGAGTCCCACCATTCAATCAGTTTTCCCACCATTCAACGGATACGTACCTCCCATCCAATTGAGCAGATTAATCCAGCATCTTCCCACCGTCAGTGCGCGTATCCAAAAATCTCTTCTTCTCGTTCTCAGACGTCAATCTTCTTCACTTTTCGATTATCTTTTGCTGCAACTTGCCAATTTTCACTTCTGCTCGTGTTCTTCGTCAGATTCCGTTTCGAGCTCGGTTCTTCCTTCTAAATCATATCCAACACATGAGTTTTTCTTTAGCGACACACACCCTGCTAATTTTCCGTGCACTTTTTTTTCGAGATTATAACCACACACCCGCCGTTGTTTGGCTATTTTTCCTCACGCACACATATCAACACAACTCGTGAGTCGTTTTTCATCGTTCACCACACAGGCATTTTCCCCCGACTCGCAGTGAAGAAAACTCTCTGGCTCACTTGTCACTTGCACTACGCTCTGATTCCGGAGGACCAAGCGAAGAGGACAGGCGGAGGCATTAGCGAGGGAGGAAAAACTGCTACAAACTTTTCGATTTTCCACCAACTTCGAAAAATCCACCCGTTTGCACTTTCGATGCGGAACTTCGCGGTTCCATTCTCGTTTTTGTATTCCTAGAGACACTCTAGGATCGCCGTCGATCGAACGCCGCTGCTAATCCTTGGGAACGCACAGCTTCGATAAACACCACCTATTCGGATAAAAGAGCAACACTAGATATATTAGAGGAAAAATTTTCAAGTACGCACACACGGCACTGTGGGGCGGAGGTCGCAATCACTGTCATCGTCGTCGCCGTCGGTTTTGGCGAGGCATTTCGGTTAATCCTTAACTCAAACAAACCCACCACTCAATCCACTTCGATTTCACGCTTCGTTCTCGTCCCGGAAACGTTATCCCAAATTTCCAGATCCCAGATCATCACGAATTTATCGCGACGGGTAGTCGAACTCACAACGCATCACCATCGGACGAAGACACACCATAAGATGACAATATAACGGGTCAGGAGTAATGTTGTAGCTCGGCAGCAAGCTGACCGAAAACACGAGGATTGAACGCACACGCATACATCACCCATTCGGCAGACTGGTCCGGATGGTGAGAGTAAATCACGGTGAAATCAGTTCGTTTAACAATGATATGAGTTCGAAATTTTGCAGGTCAAAAGATGGAAAGAACAAAACGTCGAATGGCAAACAGTGGAGAAAACAAAGATCAATCGGACAAATCGTCGAATGGACAAACGGGACGAAAGGCCAATAAATTTCAATATTTAAAATCCCCCATTTTTTTCCATGTACACTTACAAATAAACACTTGAAAGTATTTTATAACAATCATAGAATAGGGTGACCCAACATTGAACCCTTTGAGCAAAACTTATAAGCCTCACTCTCCAAATGACAAATTAGGTGATAGCGTTGAGGGCGATGACTGGTCCATCTTTTGTTTGTGGTTGTGTTTGAGATTTGTGAGATCGTCCTAAATTTTTTTTTATCTATCTATCTATCTATCTATCTATCTATCTATCTATTTATCTATCTATCTATCTATCTATCTATCTATCTATCTATCTATCTATCTATCTATCTATCTATCTATCTATCTATCTATCTATCTATCTATCTATCTATCTATCTATCTATCTATCTATCTATCTATCTATCTATCTATCTATCTATCTATCTATCTATCTATCTATCTATCTATCTATCTATCTATCTATCTATCTATCTATCTATCTATCTATCTATCTATCTATCTATCTATCTATCTATCTATCTATCTATCTTCTAGCATATCTATCTTCTAGCATATCTATCTTCTAGCATATCTATCTTCTAGCATATCTATCTTCTAGCATATCTATCTTCTAGCATATATATCTTCTAGCATATCTATCTTCTAGCATATCTATCTTCTAGCATATCTATCTTCTAGCATATCTATCTTCTAGCATATCTATCTTCTAGCATATCTATCTTCTAGCATATCTATCTTCTAGCATATCTATCTTCTAGCATATCTATCTTCTAGCATATCTATCTTCTAGCATATCTATCTTCTAGCATATCTATCTTCTAGCATATCTATCTTCTAGCATATCTATCTTCTAGCATATTTATCTTCTAGCATATCTATCTTCTAGCATATCTATCTTCTAGCATATCTATCTTCTAGCATATCTATCTTCTAGCATATCTATCTTCTAGCATATCTATCTTCTAGCATATCTATCTTTTAGCATATCTATCTTCTAGCATATCTATCTTCTAGCATATCTATCTTCTAGCATATCTATCTTCTAGCATATCTATCTTCTAGCATATCTATCTTCTAGCATATCTATCTTCTAGCATATCTATCTTCTAGCATATCTATCTTCTAGCATATCTATCTTCTAGCATATCTATCTTCTAGCATATCTATCTTCTAGCATATCTATCTTCTAGCATATCTATCTTCTAGCATATCTATCTTCCAGCATATCTATCTATCTTCCGACAGAAGCTAGAAAATTTCACCTATGCCAACTATCTAAGGGCTGATGGGGCTCTGTGTTTCTCATTCCCCGGTTTGCATCGAAATTCACCACTTGGTTGTGATAAAAAAAAAAAAAAAGGGGGAAACCCAACTCTGTATCAGGCCACCTTCACTCGGCCTTTACCCTCAAGCCTGATGTCCCCCGAGGTATTGTTATTGCCTCTACGCCTTTTCGACGCCTCCCGTACTATTTTATCCGGCTGCGACGTGTCTCTGCGCATCCTTGGGGCTGTTCGGCGTAGCTCTGCGGCATGTTAGTCCTACTGCGCCGTTCGTCTTGCTTTTCGGGGGGGAGCGGGCGTGCGATTCCGGGGGGGTATTGTCTTCCGGTTGAACCCGGGGGGGGGCGGGGCAATCGGGGGCGGGGGGGGGGTCTCGGGGGGGCCCCGCGGCAAGAACCATTTTGGGGGGGGGGGGGGGGGGGGGGGGGGGGGCCGGGGGCGGGGGGGGGGGGGGGGAAGATCGAAGCGTGCTTTGCTCGAAGATGGAAGCAAATATTTTTTCACCCGTCAAATTTTGGAATTTAACTCTAATTTAACATACGGTATTATTGTTTATCATTTTATTTCTGTTTTGAGTGGCTAATTTGAAGAAACCGATTGAAAAGCTCAGCCTGTGAAATGAAAATTAGTGGGTTCGAAGCACAGTTCCAAGCGCGAGCAATGTAAACGACAAATTTATGAGTCATGTAAGAAGATTTTTTCGTATCTCAGACCATGAAGAATCGAACGGTGAAGTGACACTCTCAGGTGTTCTAAGTGCGGTTAAAAGTAAGTCTTGAACTGCAAGCAGACTGGTTAACTGGAGTTCAGCCCAGCCAGATTATTAACCACGCAACCAGTCGATCCCTCTCATCTTCCGTACTGCATAAAATGGGTACATGATTTCTGTCGGACCTCAAGCGAGGAAGAAAAAAAGTTACCTCCAGGAGGAATTGTAATCTCTAGTCCATCACCACCGTACATTCGTCCTACTCACAAACCAAGATCACATCGAGTCCATACACGAGAGCAATTCCAATCTTCGAAATGAGTGAAATGGTTAATGATTTCGAGAAAAAAAAGTGTGTTTTTATGTTATCAAAATTCATTATGAATGGATTTTCACACAATTAAGAGGTGGTAAGTGCTCTCAAAACGCGGAGCGAAACAGGTAATTGTTATTCTTTTTGTCCCCTGAATTATTTGAACTATATTATATGATCACATCACTTATCAAGGTGAATCCTGATCCATCGAGCCCTACCCTACTAACATGGAAAAACCTCCTTCTTGTGACCTTTGTGGGGATGCAGAGGTAAACACGGTCCCTAAACAGCAAAAGTCACACTAATTTTTCTTTCCTATCCCCACCTGATTGCAAGGACGTGGCCGGCGCCGTTATTGATTACTAAAGAAATTGAGTCACTGAAACGTGTACAGTGAGAATGGCCGGCTGCTCCCAGCCCCATTCAGTTGATTCATTGTGCAATTTCACTGATTCTGATCAATCACGGAGTAGCAACCATTGATACGTGCAGTCAGTCAAGCTAAGCTAAGCTAAGGGGAAGATCTTCCGAGACCGATGCTAGGTGTTGAGGTCGGCCCCGAAGACCATTTGCCGGTGATACTTCGCCAACTACTTGAAATAACAACTCTCGGGTATGGCCCTAGCCTAGTCCGACAGAGAACTTTCCCTACGACGGCAGTACTCCTGAAACCGTTCATACGAATTATGCATTGCTTTACCTTTGATATCTATGTTGAAAGAATGTTACATGTGTCTTCAATTAGCCGTTAGACTCGCCAGGAGCTGGACAGAATCCGGGAACAACGCGCAAAACAAAACAAGAGAACGCTGATTGCTCATTTTAAACATTTCGACGCGGGAGATGATGTTTCGTAAAGTTTCGTCCCGAGGGCCAAGAAACGATCCGGATTGAAAACGTACAAGGTACAGAACTCCCGGAATCGGGGCGAACGCCAGCAAAGTGGTGACAAAACGAGTCCCCGGAAACTCTACACGAAGCTGCTAACGAAAGCCGGTGCGGCGTCATTGATGATGAGACCGATATCAAACCGGATTTCAAGCAGTTGCCGGGATAGGAATATTCAACGGGTAAGGAAAATTTGCTGGGGATGACCGTTTCGAATGGAAGAAGCTGTCGAAATTCGCTTCAAAGGACTTGATTTGGTAGGTCATATGCACTTGTGGCAAACGTAGTGAACCATTCGTGATCAAAGGCACTTTAAACGGTGATATTTACAAAACTGAGTACCTTTAAAAACGACTTTTGTCGTTTTTGAGACAGGGCGATTATAAACCGTAGTTTTTAGTCCGATTTGGCTTCAAGCGATTACTCCAAAGCCGTGCAGGAGTGGTAATTCTGTGGACTTTGTGGGAGGCGAATGGCGAAAAATGAGGAAATGGAAACAAAAACTGACTCGGATGAAGAGCGACAATCGCAAATGTCGAGTATTTTACTCAAACGCATCCTAAAATTTAACAGACGTATGTAAGCTGAAATAAATACGTATACAGAACTTGGTTTCATTTCGATAATTATAGCCGATTTACCAATCAATCTAAAGTGTCGCAATAATTATCGATTCACCCTTTAGAAACGGTAGTATGCCTGGTGAATCTTGCACACGACATGCCCTCCTGCTTCCGAAAACCAACAAAGCTGCTACAACGCCAATATCGTAGTGAGTCACAGCTGAAATATGTCAACAACAACAACCGACAACTGCTGATTCAGACAATGTTACTGAAGATCATACTAGGAACCATTGTAACCGCAAGTCTAGCAATACCATTATCATTCGAAATCCTTTGAAATTTGGACCAATCATTCTGAAATGCCACAGCTTCTCGCTAATCTTTTCACATAACCTATCTCAAATTTTCCTCACTAGACCAGTCTACCGCGACACATACACAGGCGAACTGGATGGATCCCCGTGTACCGCACTCAGCACCGGGAGACGACGGCTCAGAAAATCTCAAATATTTCACCTACATTCTTCCTAATTTAGAATACTATTCTCCACGTTCCTTTCTCACTCGGTCGGGAACAGTGGAAATATAAACCATAATAACATATCTAACCTACCAACCCAGAGAGGAGACCTGCCTTTATTTGTGGGAGTTCAATCTTTCATAAGCCAAATTTTCGAACGCCCGCTCTCTGCTCGAAACTCACAGCCAGCTCCCGTCACAATCGAGATAGCATCATCTCCTCAACGAATACCACTAGGCGCTTGGGCTGGTTCGTGGTGTATGATTCTGGTGATGGTGATGCTCACGGGAGCATTATTATTTATCCGAGCTGGTTCACGCTCGTTCTCACAATTCCCTTCGCCGAAGTTGTGTTGTTCGATGGGAATGAACCTGTGTAAAGTGTTGAGCCAAGGGGAAGGGTGAGGGAAGGTTAGATAAATTCAGTGGTCAGCACACGTATGCTGATTGATCAATTGCTGGCAGTGTTGGAAGAATTTTTGTTTGAAAGCGAGCGAAATTGGATCTCAAGATAGAGCTGGAGTTAGCACGACTTTATACATTTATCTTCATCGACTTCCCGTCCCGGTGCAAGACGCAAATTTTACTGAATTTTTTTCACTTAGAATGCTATAGATACTTTCGTCCTGATCCTATTCTGCTCAATGTTAATGAGTTTCTAGAAATGCATGCCGAAAGGATGACAGGATTTTAACTAGAGTTGGGTAACATGTTTAAGTGAATGATGATAAGAAGAGAATGTGCTTGTTTTAAACATTTGAATTATATCAAATAGTAGAATTTGGTGAGATCATTCCAATTGCAGAAAATCTTTTTTCTGCTCATAACAATCAACAGCTGTTTTACATTTCTTGGTAATTTTTAAGCATTTCTATAGCTTTTACTTTAGTGGAATCGACTACACTAAATACAAACAGAAATATCAATTTACACTGCCGCTTGATCTAATAGCCTCGGGAGCGAGTGAGAACACGCGAGAGCATTGTAATTTCTTTTCATAGTCTAAATGGAGGTTAAGTTTTGGTGTGGCACTAGTGACGATTTTTACCGTTTTAAGCTCGGTTCACAATGGATTATATTTTGGTACAATATTTCTTCTATCAAACTACTAGTATCAGTAATTTAGGTAAAACATTATAATATCTGGCTGATAAACAATGAAAAAATACTATCGTAGTGATAACCACTGCACTAAATACAATATGGAAGATTTTTCTCGAATCAAATTAACGACAAAACCGAGCTGTCAAATTAGCACCACTTGCAGCACCAAGTTTTCGGCTTCACGATTGTTGTTCGTGGATGACAACCGCTTCAGTCATGTGGATTAGGTAGACTATGAATGACTAAGCGTCAAAGTAAGTAGTAATAAAAAATAGAGTACTCGGTTAATGTTTACAGACTAGCTTTGGCCGAAATAATAATGTCGGACATGATAACGACGAAAACAAAGATTTGTTTTGATGGTTTATTTGTGAAGATAGAGGTAATGATTTTTGAAGGGGGGCTTTTTTTCATTTTTTTCAGGGGGGATTTTTTTTTTTTGAATCAACAGGTTGAGTGAAATAACCAAATACAGGTGATCCAGAAAGTCTAAGCACGATTTTGATGCGCCACTGTTGCTTCCAGATGAGGATTAAACAGCTGATCATTACTGTGTATCACTGTTTACATTTCAATCTATAACGCTGTGAGTCTCAATCAAGTGCCTGTGCATTTACTTTTCATGAAAATGCAAAGCATTTCCCTCGGAAAAGCGCAAACAGATCGTGCACAAATGGTCCACCTTTCCTAACCTTTCCTGAGTCAGTTAGCGAATATGGAAGGTGTGAGGATCGGAGCAGTTCGTAACGCGATTCGGAAGTATGGTGAGGAGTCTTCCTTTCAAGACAAGAAAAAATCTGGACGTTAACCGGGCCCTGTGAACCAACACCTGGAGCGGAAAATCACGCAAGCTTCCGTCCGTAAAAAGGGTACTTTTACTTTAAAGCTCGGAAATTCGTAGAGTAACGTCGACCGAGCAAAGACACGAAATGGACTAAGAACTTTCAAGAAACAGAAGAAGCCAAAACGAAGAGAAAAACAAGCAGCATCTGTCAAACCAAGAGCCCGTAAATTATACGATAAACTGCTGTGTGGAAAATCAGCATGCGTAATTATGGATAATGAATCCTACGTGAAATTTTATTATAGGACGCTTTCGGGTGACCATTTCTACATGGCCCGTGCTGGTCAAACTATTGACGATGCCGATATGTCAATTTTTACCGAAAAAATTGGTACAAAAGCAATGGCTTGGCAAGCAGTTTGTGAGTGTGGAATGCATTCAAATCCGTTAGTAACAACCGATTCGATGACTGCTGATGTTTACGTTCGGGAATGCTTGGAGCGGCTCCCCATGATCCGGAAACATAATAATCCAGTACTGTTTTGGCCAGATTTGGCATCAGTGCAGTACGTGAAGGACACGGTAGCCTAGTACAAAGCCAACGAAGTCGAATTCGTACCCAAGGAAATAATTCCTCCAAACTGTCCCCAGACCAGTTGAAACTTTTTGGGCTCTGACAAAGGCACATTTGCGCAAACAGGTTAAGGCAGCGGATTCCATCAAAACTTTTGAAAGAGACTGGAAAAAAGTATCAAAAATCATTGGCAAACAGTCTGTGCTGAGGCTAATGAGCAGTGTTTGATCAAAAGTCCGCTCTTTGGCGTATTATTAAATGGATCTCGGAAATGTCACATTGAACAGTAGAAGAATATTGTAGAGAACAACAAGTGCAATACAAACTCAATTTACTTAAAAACCGAGCTCGTATTGTTATTTACATTTCGCGCTTAGACTTACTGGGACACCCTATACTAGTACATACATTTAAATGAAACGTATTACCTGTTCAATAAACAGATTGAACATCCGGAGAAAAACTTCTACCAATTTTTAATGGTCAATCTGAGATTTTCAGCCATTTTCACAAAGTTTAAAAGTTATAACTATTTAAAAGATACATTCCAGGAAGGAAATGTAAGTACAATTTAGTTTAGATTCATTCTTGTTACAATTCAAAATCTTGCCATATTCACGTGAACGTCCTATTTTAAATAAGTTATTATATTTTCAACCAAGTCCATTTTGTTGTAGGGTTCCTTTTTTAAATTGTGTAGTTGTTGTGTAGTGGTAACCGTGGTTACCTTTTTTTCCCAGTCGGTCTGATATCAATTCCTGTCAGCGCCGTTGGGTTCCAGGTCGTCTCCATGGTGTGACGAACCAGCCTCAGGCTGCAAGCCAAGTAAATACAAAACAACAACAACAACAATTTTTTTAATTAATTAATAACATTTGAAAAGAAAGCCATTGGTATGAATGTCACATTGAGTCGTATATACATTAACTAGCCAAAATTGGCATGATAATTGCTGGCTTTTTTGAAAATGACAATTCGAAATAATTTTTATATTCTGAAACCAACATTGTTTAACAAATTTTCAATACAAAAATGAGATCAGTTTGTTTTTGACGTAGGGCTACGTTACCTACTTATGCTGGTCCAATGTCCTATTAGGACCGCACCTGCGTCACGATGTTTCTCCATAGAACTCTGTTGATGGCTGCTTGTCTCCAGCTCCTCGAATATCCCACACTTCCAAGGTCTTGCTCAACTTGGTTTAACCATCTAGCTCGCTGCGCTCCTCTGCGTCTTGTACCGGCCGGATTCGAGGCAAACACCATTTTTGCGGGGTTGTTGTCCGACACTCTTACAACATGTTCGCCATAGAGCTGCGCCAGCTCGTGGTTCATCCTTCTCCTCCATACGCCGTTTTCACATACACCGCCAAAGATGGTCCTAAGCACGCGTGGTTCGAAAATTCCAAGTGCTTGCAGGTCCTCTTCGAGCATTGTCCACGTCTCATGCCCGTAGAGAACTACCGGTCTTATCAGCGTTTTGTACATGGTACACTTTGTAAGGGGGTGAAGTTTACCAGACCTCAAGGTCTTGTGGAGTCCATAGTAGGCACCACTTCCGGTAATAATGCGTCTCCAAATTTCTCTGCTGCAGTTGTTATGCGACGTAACCAATGATCCGAGGTACACAAACTCATCCACCACCTCGAACTCATCTCCGTCGATTGTCACAGTTCTGCCTATGCGAGCTCTATCACGGTTCGTCCAGTCAATAGATACTTAATTTAGGACGCATTCACCTTCAATCCTACCTTTTCCGCTTCACGTTTCAGCTTGGTGTACTGATCAGCTATCACCTGGAACGTTCTGCCGACAATGTCCACGTCGTCAGCAAAGTAGATGAACTGGCCGGATTTATTGAAAATCGTACCCCGCACGTTTAAGTCCGCACGTGTCATAACACCTTCTAGCGCAATGTTGAACAGGAGGCAGGAAAGACCATCGCCTTGCCGAAGTCCTTGGCGTGTTTCTAACGAGTCCGATAACGCACCTGATATCTTCACGTAACACTGTACACAATCCATCGTAGCCTTGATCATTCTGGTCAGTTTCCCGGGAAAAACGTTCTCGTCCATAATCTCCCATAGTTCTTCACGATCAATATTATCGTATGCGGCCTTGAAGTCGATGAATAGGTGGAGTGTAGGGACTTGTAATTCGCGACACTTTTGGAGGATCTGCCGCTACGTAAACGTCAGTTGTCGATCGACCGTTTACAAAACCGGCTTGATCACTTCCCACAAATCTGCTTGCTAGCGGCGATAGACGACGGAAGATAACGGACGATCGCTCGATAGTTCTCACATTCTAACTTGTTACTCTTTTTGTATATTGGGCATATAACTCCCTCTTTCCACTGCTCCGGTAGCTGTTCTGTATCCCAGATCCTGACTATCAGTCGATGCAGACAAGACTACGTTGCGAGTGCGAAAAGTTGGAGCGTCACGAAACATGTTTAGATTTAGAACGTTGATAATTTCACGATCGATTTCCAAAATGTTTGCACTAATCGATGGAAACATTCAAGTCGATTCAAAATTGAGAGCAGTGACCATAAACAGCTACTCAAGTAGGCGTTTCTAAATAACTTCACGTTTTTAGGGGAGTTTTAGAGACCATCGCGATTCATACAAAAATATGTAGGGCACTACTTCGGCACAAAATGATTCTCTTCGTCTTGGGGGGGTTTTGCGGTCTTAAACTCGGTTAAAAGATTCTTCGTACAAAAGTACACCTTTTGGCCGAGTTTCAGAGTTTCCAATCGCCATAATGAAATATAAGAAATAATTGAAATGTGGTAAAATAAATGAACCACATTTTAAATGTTACGCAAATGAAGTGTAGATCGAAGACCAATTTCGGCATTCTTTTAGATAACCTTATTCAATTCCATCATCATTCAGGCAATTCATGATTAATTTATTGAACATAGGGCATGGAACGGCTTTAGCGCCCCGGCACCCTATTACAAGCACGTGGTAAACGGTAAATTACAACGCTAATTTTTCGCAACATGATGCTTTATCTAGTGAAGCATCATACTGCAAAAAATGAACAGTATAGGTGTATGTTAAGCCCGTGCTTGGAATAGCGTCCCGAGAAGCTGAATTTTCGGCTCTTATCGTGCCAATATTCACCATAAAATTAAATGCGCATATGATTTGGAGCATGATACGCTGTAAAAACTCAATTTGTTTTGGATATGTTGCTATCAAACAAAATTTCCCGCAACACTAGAACTTTTTTCAGAGATATTCTTTACTGCTGAATGAATCAGAAGAGCAGAGAATTGAACAAAGCAGAACCACAAAATCCAACCACGATACCACAGTGAAGCTTGAAAACTGTGGCCATTTGGCCGTATGCTGGTTTTCATGGCAGCCAATGGGTTTTATGAAGGTTCTCAAGTGGTCATAACATCTTTCACTAGAACATTTTCAAAATCTTTACGGTCTTATAAAGGTTTTATTAATTTGTTTTTACAACCGTCTATATAGTGGGCTACTGTCTACAGTTTTGAACAGTTGAACAAAGAGATTTATCAACGAAGCCGGGAGGAGTGCTATACGGCTGGAATAAAACTAAAATTGTTACTTGGGCAGATTTCAAATGTATGTAGGAACGAAATAGTTGTGATCCAGTTGGCAGCCATCTTTAGGTATGACGCAACGTTGAGTGGTATAAACGGTATGAGCCACCCGGGTTCACCATACGACAGTTCCAAAGAAGACCAATCTAACATGGACCATTGAAAATCCGTCCTTTTCAGGACGACCATTTTTCTCAGCTAAAGTGTTTGTTTGATTGGAATTTACACTGAAAATTAATTTTAGTTTATATTACAAAATCGAAGGTAGCACATACGAATCCATTCGTTGTTTTCTGCAACGAAACTGCTTTGTACGTTCTATAAAGTTGGCTTCGTAATTAATGCCACACGCGCCACTGTCAAAGGCACGAAGCATTTGTTGAAACAGAAAGAACATTCGTTCATTGCACAAAAACAATACAAAGAGCTACGAATATTTTACTACAAATTAAAAGAAACGTCTCTCTGGGGGGTGCAAGAATGACGGACAGATCTCGTTTATTGACTCGAAATGCAATTGAAAAAAAAAAACGCAACTCCGAGGAGTTCTCCTGCGTTTTTTTTTTTTTTAATGTTGCAGGCATGGCATTTGATCCCAATTTTTTTAAAGAGCTGTTGTTGAATCCGTGGTTGATCTCACTAGGCCATGGTGACACATGAGAAGATCCTTGATTGATGAGGATGAAGTTATAACTCTCGGCAGCGCTTTCATTTTGTTGTTGGGATAAATAAATTATTCCCGCCCATCCCAGCAGCAAGATCAACAGAGAAGCAGCGATTGGCCGGTCTTCACGAATTCCATTTCGTGCATTCTACAAAAAGGTGATAGCATTTCACCAGATAAAAAGCAATATGAATGTTTCATACAAAATACGAAACATTTGTTCTATGTACAAAATCCATGTTTACGAAACTAGTGAAAACTTTTTTACGATAATAAATTTTCAGTGTATCTAACATACCGTTCCAAATTCTTGTCAATTGGCAGCCAGCGGTGGCTAAAATAGTGTCAGCTTTCCCTTCGTCGCATACATTGAATCTTGTGTACAATTTCAAACACGGCTCGGAAACTTAAACAATGTCTACATTATTCCGAAGCGCAAAAATTAAGCAAGCTTACGGCAAGAGTAGCTTGTCAAATAGAAATTTTACAAATGGCGACCGTCACGAAATATTGAAATATGGTTTTGTAATGTGCGTCACTAGGGCAAGCTTCCAGGGGGAATGGAATGACTGGGCAGCGATGATCGCGTTGAACAGATGCGTAAGAAGCGGTAGGAAGAACGGCCAAAGCATCTTTATGAATGAGATCAGGATCTCGTCGGTTTCTTTCGCGTAATTAGTAATTTCACTAATTCTCCTGCAGACATTCTCGATGCTGGCGATCCTAAACTGAAATCCTCCTTCAGCTTGGTTTGGAGTTGTTTCTGTGCTCAGTTCTTGTGTTGGCGACCCATGTTCGAACGCTAAATGGCTTTCGGTGAAAAAATGATTGAGATGTTTAGCATTGTACTCTTCGGATCCCGTACGGAGTCGTTGTTGAACTGTAAATCAGCCTAGCGCTGTTCCGCAGTATCTACCAAAGTATGAGCTCTGCTTTTCTCGGAAATGTAATCGTTGTATTGAGGGTCCCGCTTGGCACGAATGCGTTTCCACGCGTAGAGAGCAAGAGGAAAGTCGCGTATAGCTGTGGCATTTTGTATTTCATGAGTGATCTACCGCATACGCTTGTCGCGGACACAAATGGTTGACCTAGCAACGAATAATGTTCGATGTTCACCAGTCATGTTTTCTTGTTGACATACTCGTCTAGATAGATGTGCAGAAAGTCATTCGTGTCCATAATCCGCTTGCAGATGCAGACGATCGATTCTACGGAAGTTTCTCATTTTGATTAGTGAGGTGGAGCTGGGGATGCACGCAAGTCGGCAATCAAAATCACGGCTTCATTCCGAGATGCATCCTTGTATGACCGTCTCTTTAAACTGTTCGTCTGCTGTAGAAGATTAAAATTCATTCAAGGCGGTCCGACGTGGTGTTTTGGCTGACGGATTTGAATTTCTTGATAGAATGTAGGTGATCGGTTATCAATAGATCGATTGTAGAGGAAGTATGTTCGGTTATCCTAGTAGCAGATATTGGGATCACGGTACGATCGAGTGAGATATGTATGTATAGGTTGTAATGCAAGTAGATTAGCGTTAGGTTGATTCGAAACGATATAGAAGTTGTAGTCCACTACCAGAAAGAACCGGTCGAAATGGTGTTCCAATAGCCAATAGGTCCAGCAATAGCTTAGCGTGTCGTTGCCAGAAGGGTTATATAAAACTACGACACAGATGTTAAGCACTCCGATTTTTGCTTGAATTTCCAGAACCTCTTGTCATTGATTGATGGGGATTGCGACATAAAAGCAGGACTTGAGAATAAGTAACGCAAACTCCGCCGTAGGTTTTAGTTTCACGTCCGCCTCCGATAGAGAGTGCTTCATAAAATTGCAGCCAGTCATTAAAAAAAATATTATTTGATTTACTTTAAACGGAAGACTACTAATACCTCCTCTAATGGTACATTTCCGAAGCAATTTGCAATTAGGGCGAACATGCAAAATATAAACAAAATGTTTTTTTCATAATTTCTAGAACTAAATAATGAGTTTTGAACTTGTTGTCTTTAGCTTTATTATCACAAGTAATCACAAATCACAGGAACTTTTTCAAACAGACGTATCTGATTTTGGGAAGAAAGATTCAAACGTGAATTTCTCAAAAGGAAATGTTATTCCTTGTGTTGGTGGCATGAAATTGCTAAGGGTTTCAAGAATTTAACGTTTGAATCTTATTTCCCCTATTTGTTTACAAAGTCAGAGACGTCAGTTTGAAAAAGTACTCGAGATTTATTGAATAAAATTAAAGACAAAAAGATCAAATCTCATTATTTAGTGGTAATAATTATGCATTGCATTAAAAAAAAGCGTTTTCGCAAAGGGCGTAGTGTTATTTTATTATCAAAACAATTTACTGTGCGATTTACGCCATATTGATTGTAGAAAAAGTGAAAGATGTAATATAAATTTAAACATAAACTTTACGTAAAGTAAAAGACGATACTGACAAAATAATCAAAACAACGGCGAAAAGTGGAAGGCGAAATTTATGAAAACGTCAAAAATAGGCGAATAGTATTGGGCGATACTTTTTTTCAGTACTTGTGTGGTTAACATTGAAAATGGCGTAATCAAATATACTAGCATTGACAGGCGAATATTAAAAATGAGCTAATTTCAATGAAAAACGAATGAATTTCCATCAGTATTATGTATTAACCAGCTTTGTGCTCTGTATGTATGCTAGATTGCATTTGAATTTATACGTTAATTTGTAAATTACAATTTGAAATTCTGCTTGCAATATTACAATCATCATTCCCCTTTTCTTTACATTCTGCATGTTCGCTCGAATAGCAATTTTTTTGGGATTTACCCTTCCTATCTCAGGAAAGGGCCCACATAGCTGTAAAAGACACGAATTGGATAGCTATGACCAATAGAAACCTACTTCGATTTGTTTTTCAACATCTACTTTACCGATCCTGATATCTATTTGTACTATTTGTGGGCTCTATAGGTTCTAGGCTGCATTTGGAAGGCAAAAATTATAAAACTGTGCACACACATAAGAACTCGTTTTTTGCAAAACTGATTCTGTTAACCTAGAACATCTGAAAAATATGACCGATCTAAGAACCCGATTGGGATTGAATTAAATTTTGTCAATTAATAATCAGTCGGTAGAGACCCCCTATTTATCACTATGGTTCTCAGCTGAACACGTCCTCTTTCACAAATAGATCCCAAAAGAAAACAAAAATATTTTGCTGCAAACGGATTTCAAATATATTTACCAGCACAGTTAGATGAATTGTGCAGTCACAAATTGTCGAGATATTGTTAAAAGTTCAACACCCTTCCTTATTGCCAATCTTGACCCACAGAAAACACACTGAAACGCCTGGTCGACTCACCTTGACCCATGCAAGTAATGAAAAACGACATTCGGCGGAGGCGCGGGGCACCTTTTGTTTTTCAAAACAAAATGAGTAAACATTCAAGGTTGGACGAGGTTCAGATAGCCTAGTCGGTAAGGGCACAGTATTACCAAGCCGGAGGTGGCGGGTTGTGTTCAACTTCCAAGCATAGACTAGGTGTTATGCTTGCCACACAATATATAATTATGTCGTCATGCATTGGTGTTGGCACCGAAATGTTCAATTAATAACAGTGAAACTGTCATTAGAACACTAAGTTGAGAGCAAGCAATAAACTAATTGTGAAAGCCATAAATTTTGGAATGCCAAGAAAGAAGAAGGAACATGCGTAACTTTAACCTGGCGTCACTTTGTAGCTTTTGAAATTAAGGATCGTATTGAAAATTTATTTAAATAGAAAACGTTCAGATCACGGATAAATTGGACCTTTGTGCATGATCAATAGGGTATTAGATTGAAGTATGTAGTACTCTCCTCTTATGTAAGAATTGAAAGATTAGTCACTTTTAATTATAAAACTATCAACGTTTCACAAGTTTCTTACCCTTTGTTGAGCTCTAGAACATCTGATGCTGCTCCGAGATGCAAGTCAGATAACAATTACTTACGCCACGAGCCACGAAATTCGTCGGACACATAATTCTCACCCATACGAACAGAAACACTGCTCGATCTTCACAATCCCGCCACAGCATAAGAATATGCCAACAAACGGCCCAGAGAGAAAATTCAACCCACAATCACATCCGCTTTTAGACAAGGCAAAACTGTCAAAAATACCCTTTCTTTTCAGTAGTTTTCATACATATTTTTGCATTAACGTTACTCTTCCGCTAACTTCGGTATAATCCGCGAAATCAACAATGTATCCACGAAAGTTCCCCGTTTGATTCCATCGAATCAAACAGCATAAGGTTCTGCTGTTATTGTTGCTCTACATGGATTGGTCTGGTAACCTCACGCACCAACACTCATGCACATCCGACGAACATCCAGGGAATCTCCCGATGGCAGTTTTCATCAAACCAAGCAAGCACACACACACACACACGTACGCAATCGAAGAGTGAGGAAAATCTCTGGATATCCTCTTCTCTCGTGACGCCTGTCGCCCTTCCCTTTCCAACCCGCACAGCACATTCAATTCCACACGCCAGGCAGTCGACAAAACGTTTTCGATGGCTTAAGGTTTTCACCACCCACAAAAAAAAAATCACTTCGATTGACGAGACATCAAAATTGACCACCTCCGCGCCCACCGCGGTACCGTTAGTTAGAATTCGAAGGAGCTTGTGCTCTATGCTTTCTGCTAACCTTTCTTTCGAATCTTTGCACTTCACTGCTTCTTCTTTCCAGCTGCTACTGTTCGTTGTTGTTGTTGTTGTTGTTGCTTTACAATATTCCACCATATAAAACCCACACACCGCGCGACCGAAAAAAACTCCACTTCGAAAACGACCAGCAATTTATCCACAAAATACATCCAGCTCTAGCTGGTTCGAACGAGAGACTGACGTGACGACGGCGAACTCGGTGCTCGCACAGTTATTTCCTCAGAGAGGCACGAATGAACCATGACTCGGAGAGTGAGCTCGAGAGCTGTGAGTTGAGCAACAAACTGTGGTAAACATAAAAGAAGGGATGAGGAAGCTAGACAGAAAAGAGAATCAGATCGTTCGACAAGGCTGCCAAATAAACTTGTAAGTATTGAAACCCTCGCTGCAACACGAATCCATCTTAAAAAAGCAGAATAAGATACACGCAAAAAAAAAACAGCAGTAGAAACTACCATTTCGAGGGTTAAATTAAGCGCAAACACCAACAATTTTTAGCTGACTACCCAAGTAACCACGAGGCTATAATAGCTTGCATATATAGGGCATATGCATTACGTCTAGTGTATCATTGAAGTTGGATTAAAGCTGAAAAGGGCCCCACTAAGATCGAACTAATGCTATCCCTAATAAACATGTACCATACAGGAACGATATTATAAATGGTATGACTATACCACTTACAGTTGGGATGATACCCCGAATTGGCGGTTAGGCACCTCTTATGGTTATTGTTTATGCGGGATATCTTTTGTAATGCCATAAGACATTACTAAAGTAGCATTATTGCATTGGTAATGCATCACTGCATTGATAATGCATAATTACATTCTTAAAGCTAATCTAACGCTTCATTACTTGACAACTGTTGAATAGATGCGATCCCGCATTAATGATGTTGATTTTGTGTTAAATAAGAGCAATAATATGCCTGCGATTAGATCGACCATGGTGCGGTTGATATCAATATGAGGCCAGTCAAATATACCACAAATGTTGAAGGTTTTACAACAGAGAACAGACATGGATGTCCATATACCTTTTCTTAAAAAATGTGTGTAAAAGTATAGGGGGCAGCCGGTATAAGAAGCAAGTGCAGAGAAAAACAAACAAAACTTTTCAAGTTATGTGCTTGGCTTTTTATTGATGAACATTGACATGACAGTTATCACACAACTGCAGCGCCGCCTACCAGGAGCATAACGACATACATTTGAAATGTCGGTTAAAAGTTTTACACAAGTAGCAGACCGAAGATGAACGTCTGTTCTCTGTGGTTTTACCATAAACGGAGTAAATTTGACTGAAATTTCCGAGGAAATTTCATGGCAGTTTTAAAGATAGGCATCAAGGGGTCAGACTTCCTGATCATTTGATCAGATCTCTCCAATTTTGATTCTGATCTTTGAAAAAGATCAGATGATGTTCTAAAGATTTAAAATCTTTTATGACAGTTTGACACAGGCCGCTGTTTTACTTCAGTGTTTTAAAATAAAACCATGCCTACTTATTTGTATATGTTTTCATATTTCGCCTTATGAATGATTGTTTTTTTTTTTTACACGGGAGGGTTCAGCTGGCTTCGAGCATATTTTCTCTTACATATTGTGACAAAATTATACTTTAAAACAAATACGAATTCTTATTTTTAGGGAGAGTCTGAATTGATCTCTACTGCTTGCTAATATAATCATGATGCGACGTTCATCAACACGACTCAATGTGTCAGGCCATACTAAAGCCACTAGCTTTTAAAAGATTCTATTTTCCTTCGCTGGACAAATTCTAGCCACCAGGCGGCCGATGAAACGCTGAACCTGCGGGAAAAAACTCTTTCAGGCGTTTGAAAACCTCTCCTTTCGCTATGACGCGGCTTAAGTTCGAGCGATACCATGGTGCTGAAAAAATCACTTCCGGAAGGACAGAAAGGTGAAAATGTATACATATCCGGTGAAACGGCAGCGGAATCCTTCGTGGTCTGTACGACGAAAAACGCAGTATGAAAGGGTGGGCCCTCGGTGTTGTTCGTAATCATATAAAGAAGAGAACGTGGAATAGGGTATTATAGGGGTATGTGGATTATAACATTGTTCGATACTAAATATAATAATGTACTGGCATTTAATTTATTTTTTAATTTTGACAAGCGAAACTATTGAAAAAAACAATTTCAAAAAATAATGATTGCAAGACAACACCATCCTATTTCACCATGAAACACGCTACAAAAAACAGACTACCTAAACCAACGAACCAACCATTGATTTTAAGCATACATAAGTTGACATATATGTCATAATGGGAGCCCCCGTTACTGAAAATTAGGTGCTGTCACTTAGTATAAATATCACTTTGTGAAACTGCAAGTCAGTTTGTGAAAATAAAAATGATTAGATTTTTCTTGTTTAAAAATCGAGAAAAAATAGTTGAGATTCATAAAAAATATTTTTGTGCTAGGAAAAATGCCC
This sequence comes from Aedes koreicus, assembly GCA_024533555.2. Classification (NCBI taxonomy): domain Eukaryota; kingdom Metazoa; phylum Arthropoda; class Insecta; order Diptera; family Culicidae; genus Aedes; species Aedes koreicus. Next base: position 1,086,461 of record JAHHFK020003779.1, read on the forward strand.
ATCATCGATACGGATGGAAAAACCCATGTTTTTTTTAAATTAAAACCCCCTATTGGTCAAAACGACGTAGATTAAAATGCCCCGAGCTCTCCCGATGTTCCGACCGGAGAAGTCTAGATCACATAAGAATAAAAACTTGAAAAACCTCGTCTCGATGCAGACAAATTTAGACTAGTGAATCGATCGAAGAAAACCATTTGGCCAAGGAACTTAGCCAGTGTCTGTTGTCAATTGGTTCCGTTCTGTAATCGCGTGGGTAGTTCTGAGAAGTTTCGAGCAATTATTCAGTGAAAATGGAAGCCAGCACTAGCAAAAAACGGAAAGTGTCTGATGAAGGACGTGTTTTCCAGGAGAAGTGGTCTGAAATGTTTTTCTTTACGTGCATTAATCAAAAACCGGTGTGTATGATTTGCAACGAAGCTGTTGCAGTTATGAAGGAATTTAATGTGAAGCGTCACTACGAGTCGAAACATGCGTTAAAAATGGATAAATATGTCGGTGTAGCGCGGGCTGAAAAATGTGCTGAGTTCAGGGGAAATTTGAGTAGCCAGCAAAACTTTTTTGTGAGAAGAAAGCAAGAAAACGAGTTGTGCACAAAGGCAAGTTTCATTATCGCAGAAAAACTCGCTTCCCATTCGAAGCCATTTTCTGATGGCGAGTTTGTTAAGGAATGTATGGAAGCTGTGGTTCAAATGATTTGTCCCGAAAAAAGTCGCATCTTTGCGCAAGTGAGTTTGTCGCGGGCGACCATCACCAGGCGGGTTGAAGACATTGCTGAAAATCTTGTGTTGAGTTTGAAGGAAAAAGTTGCCAACTTTGAATTTTATTCAGTGGCGCTGGATGAGATCACGGATATATCTGACAAAGCTCAATTGGCAGTTTTTATCCGCGGCATATCTAAGAAATTTGAGGTGACTGAGGAATTGGCAAGCCTTTTCCCCATGAAAGGAACGACGAAGGGCATTGATATCTTTAATGCTCTGTGCGCTGTTCTAGAAAAGTTTGATCTACCGCTGAAGAAAATGTCCAGAGTTGTTACCGATGGAGCTCCCGCTATGTGTGGTATGTATTTTGTTTTCCATCTTATTTAAATTATTCAAGCTTATACCGCAGTGTAAAGACGTTCAAGCTCCTTAAAATTCTTGCCTAAAATGTTGTGCTATGTTGAACGTCGCCTTTTGACAGTACTGGCATTATCACATTTATTATGGACATTTGATGTATTTGGCGCTGGCATCAGGCCGTAAGTTTATTTACTTCTTACTTGAAGGGTTGCATACAAATTGATGCAAAATATTCAGCTTTATCAGATTTACGGCCTTGGAAAATTTAGTACCAAGGATGGTGTTAAATTTTAGGTATTTTTCTTCATACATTTATGTATGTTTAAATTTATTTATTTATTTATGAATTATGTTTGAGCTTGTTTGTCTGTTCTCTGTGCTTAATCATTTTATTACTGAAAAAAAATGTTTATTCATAGGAAAACATGAAGGTGCAATTGCCCATCTTCGAAAATTATCAGAAGTGTCAGAGCAATTCTCCCAGTACCATTGCATCGTGCACCAGGAGAACCTCTGCGCCAAAAGCGTGGGATTCAAAGATGTCATGAAAGATGTCATCAAAATAGTTAATTTCATCCGATCGCACGCATTGAACCATCGAGAATTTCAGGCTCACCTAGTAGACACGGATGCAGAATATGGTGACGTACCATATTATACTGAGGTACGTTGGCTGAGCAGGGGAAAGGTGCTGCGACGCGTATTTGGTCTCCGGAAAGAAATCGTCGAATTCATGGAGAGCAAAGGTAAATCAGTGAAGTTTTTCGATAATGCGGAGTGGGTGACAGATCTGGCTTTCCTGACTGACATTACAACGCACCTGAACGATTTGAATTTAAGTCTCCATGGTAAAGGCAAATTGGTGCACAGCATGTTTAATCAAATCAGTAAATTTGAAAACAAACTCGTGTTGTGGGAGAAACAGATGAAAATTCTGAATTTTGCCCAGTTCCCACTCTCGGAAAATGCAATATGACGTTGACTAAAAAATACGTTGACGCACTCCAAACAATGAAAAATGATTTTTCTCGTAGATTTGGAGATTTCAAAGCGCATGACAAAATTCTAAAACTTTTTTCTGCTCCATTCAGTGTTGATGCTGAACAAGCCCCAGATCCAAATGGAACTAATTGAGTTACAGTGCGACACGGAACTGCGAGAAAAATTTGATCGACATGATTTGTTGGAGTTCTATGCCAATTTGTTCCGGAAGAGCGCTTTCCAGAGCTGCGAAATCATACTCTTTTCGTAGCTTCTTTGTTTGGATGCCGGTAAATTATTTGTGAACAACTGTTTTCCGTGATGAAGCAAGTAAAGTCAAAAGCAAGAAAGGGAAGGTCCATTAATTATGTCACGCAGTAGGGGGGGAGGGGGGTTCGAGAAAACGTGACGATCCATACAAAAAAAATTGAAGGTCCATACAAAAAACGTGACAGAGGGGGGGGGGGGGGGGTTACAAAAAGTCAATTTTTGCGTGACGTAATTAATGGACGTTCCCAAATAAGATAAGTGATGAACATTTGGACAATTCATTGCGCATTTCGACCTCTAGCATGAAGGCTGATCTCGGATAGCTTGCTCAAAAAAAAGTGAAAGTAATTTATTTATTAAAATGGAATTTTTTTTTTTTATTGATTTTCAAATAAATTGAATGTGATATAAATCTACATTTTGTTGTTTGTAATTTTTTTTATTTTGGAAGAAAGAGCATTACTTTACATTTCAGGTACATCTACTAGTAACGTGTCCTCAAAATAAGCTGTTTTTTATTAATTATTTTAAGCCATTAAAAATAACTCATTGCGGCCCGTGGCATTGGCGCAAAATTTCATTTTGGCCCGCTGCAAGCATCTACCTGAGCACCACACTATAGAAGCAGAATGTAATGACTGAATTGCCTATCTCGCCATTATCGAAACCCAAGCCAGGAGTGAATCTGAAAAATGATAAATAACTAGACAAGGTAAACCCAAGAAGAATCTTACGTATATACTGCAAACTGTGAACGCACACTCCGTTATCGATAAGGATAGAGAGGGTCGCCTAGTTGTCTGCACTGATAGCCAGGCCGTTATAGTTCCTGTCAAAAACATTCCATGGGCATTCGGAATGTGCATCACTGCCGGCCAAATGCAATGTAGATCGACACCAAACCACTGAACATGGCTACGAAGCGCCCGTCGTCCTATTCGGCCAAGATAGCCGGTGATTCAATGATCTCCACCTTGCGACTTAATCGACCGACAACTGGATCCCAATGCAGGAGCAAACCTTCGACCTTGTCAGACTTCTAAAATGGATTTCCAACCATAAATAATCGATATTTAACACATATCGGGTGCCATCCGGTTAATTCTGCGTTACGTTTCGAGTCTCCTTATTTTGATACAGTTTACTTACTTTCCGGTCTAAAATCGTAGTATGATCAATATCCTCGTCGCTCTTCTTTTGGCCCGTTTGTTGTGGATTGATCGTCACTTAGCCATTTGCCAGAGGTTTATAGCAAATATTTCCATTATTGACGGTGAAAACATAAACAATGAATGAGGTGCCCGAAAGAATTTTATTGACTGAAGTAAAAGTGTATGTTGGTTTTAAAAAGATTTCCAGATCAGTGACCCGATCTTTTTGAAAGATTTAAACTCTTTTGAAGATTTGAAATTGCTCAGATTGACCGACCCCTTGATAGGCATAGTCGGGTAAAATGGTAGTTTTTACTACAAGATTTTTTTCTGTGTACGGAGTTTTGATGTTTCTACGTCGAACAAACCTAGAACAAGTTCTAATGTGAATAGTATATTGAATTGTAATTGAATTGTCCTTGTGAAGAGTCCAGCCAACAATTGGGTATAATAGGGGTATGTGAGTTATAAAATCTTTCGATAGTAAATATAATAATTTACCGGCATTTAATTTATTTTTTAATTTTAAAAAGTGAAACTATTGAAAAAAAAATTTCAAAAAATTATGATTCCAAGACAACACCATCCTTTTTCACCATGAAGGACGCTACAAAAAACAGACTACCTAAACCAACGAACCAACCATTGATTTCTAGCATAGAACGCCCATCATCGATACGGATGGAAAAACCATGTTTTTTTTTAAATTAAAACCCCCTATTGTACTAAAATCCGAAAATGCCGCAAATATTCAGATTGTATAATAAGTTCGGCAGCGTTTGCTTTGACAAAACATATCATTGTGTTATACGAATGCTGTTGGACGCATCCATAGAACATAATATTTGTCTCATGCATGTTCTACAAAACATCTGGTATGACCTAAAAGATGTTCAAAAATGCCACATTTATTGCGCTTTTTCGGTTATATACCTGTGTGAAATGAAGTTATTGACGTTAGAAAAAAAACATGAGCTTGGTCTAAAACGTTTATTATTAACATGAATATGACAAGTGGTGTTACTTGGGAATCACAAAGAAATTTGAATTGTTTTTCCATCGTTTGACCGAAATTCCCCATTGACGGTATCATAAGCCAGTAGGTGTTAGATGAAAATCACTCGAAAAAAATAAAAATTAAATTTAATCAAACTGAATAACTATAGGCATACGACCCAAGTAACCACAAGCATTATATTATTGCTCTTATTTAACACAAAATCAACATCATTAATGCGGAATCGCATCAATTAAACAGTTGTCAAGTAATGAAGCGTTTGATTAGCTTTAAGAATATAATGATACATTACCAATGCAATGATGCATTACCAATGCAATAATGCTACTTTAGCAATGTCTTATGGCATTACAAAAGATATAGCATTAGTTCGAGCTTAGTGGGGTCCTTTTCAGCTTTAATCCAACTTCAATGATGCACTAGACGTAATTCATATGCCCTAAATATACAAGCTATTATAGCCTCGTGGTTACTTGGGCAGTACACACAAAGAATAATGATTGTTAGAATTAAAAAAACCATTGCTAAAATTAAAAAGTTGCGTTGGTTCTTTTTCGTAGAAAGCGGTTTGCTTTCACAAGAATAACGTTCAAACTGTCAAATCAAAATTTTCCTGCTTGGTACATTTAAAAGTTGAAACTTTCAAAACAAATTGTAGAACTGTCAAATCGAAACCGTGGTATCGTTGAAAATGAAAAAACTTTCAACGAGAAAGTTTCGTGTAATAAAAATAAAAATATGCCATTTGGCTAGCCATTTGGATTGAAATAAAAATAGCTTTAACATTAAAAGGTTTATTTTTCCGATAAGTTGTAGAATTTTCAACCAGAAAGCGTGCACGAAAGCAAGTTAATCAAGATGAAAGTGTCGTGCAATTAAAATAAAAGTATGATGTTTGGAATGAAATAAAAAGTTTTGTGTCATAAAAAGCTTCTTTTAGATGAATATTTATAACTTTCACAGCATGCTTCAGACAAACTTCAGGTAGTCTGTCTGACCGATTCTTTCTAGCACATATTTGCTAAGGATCCTTATATTGAAGTCGTAGAATGTCCGCGTTCGTCCATTCGAATGGCAATCCGCATTCGTCCATCCTCACGCAGTTCTGAGAACAACTCGGCTAAAAGGTGCTCCGACGGTACTCCCAAATTATATATGATACGAACAAATTCCTTCAATGTTTGTTCCATGCGCAGTGATGTGATCGATCAGCGATTGTAGCATATCTATCGGATTCCATTATCCGCCTTTACCTGGAAATAATAGAAGCAAAAGAATTACTCACTTTCCGGAACTACTTTAATCGAAAACACAGCTAACGTACTTTTTTTTACAGAAAATGAACACGAAAAAAACATTTTCCTCGCAATTTTCACACTACGCTCATGAAAGCGGACGGGAGCAACGAAGAACGCAGCAGATGCGGATACGGACAGCAACATTTAAAAATTTCAAACAACGACGACGACGACGACTTGCTTTGTGTTGGTGGATTTGACAGTTCTACAATTTTCATTGTAAAAGAAAACACTTTTAAATTTACACACTGAACAAAAACATAACACATTCAAATCAAACGAAGAATTTTCGTTGTAGATAATTTTACTTTCAATTTAATGAAAAATAAACACTTTTCAGAAATAAAGGGCAAAACTTTTAATAAAACAAGATTTATTTTTTGTGTGTACCCATTAATGGGTAAAATATCACCCATTTCGAACTTAAGTGGGTTAACTCCTTAAATGGGTAAAACAATGTTACCCATTAATGAGTAAAGAGCCTGTACGTCAGGCAATCGGGTATTTTTGCCCATTTTTCAAAATGTTTGTTATTTGGGAAATGGCTATGAAATACCCATTTTCCAACATGTTTGTTAATTACGAAATGGGTATGAAATACCCATTTTTCGCGATTTGTCTTAGTTGTGATATTAAATAATGAGCATTAGCACAATCATCCCTTAGCTCAGTCGGTAAAGGCGCAGCTACAAAGCAATACCATGCTGGAGGTGGCTGGGTTCGATTCCCGGTCTGGTCTAGGAATTTTTCGTAAAGGAAAATTTCTCGACTCCCTGGGCATAGCGTATGATAGTACTTGCCACACAATCATACTAATGCAAAAATGGTACTTGGCACACACTAAGTTGAGAGCAAGCAATAAGCTAATTGTGAAAGCAATAAGCTTGAACTGCTAAAGAAGAAGAAGAATTCGCACAATCATAATCGATCGCAATTCCTGTATCTGTATTTGTATTTGTGTATTCGTAACGAGACTTGATTACATGATTACTTCAACGATGCGTCTAACAACCAACGTAACAACCGGAAGCTCTGGTTTAAACTCATCAATGTTCCGCGCAGATACTCGGAAGTTCGATTCTATTGCTGAAATGAAGGCATTTGATATTATTTTATTCAATTATTAACGTACCTCTCACTTTTTGGAAGATTTCGCTATCCAATTTAGTCTTCAGTTCTTCAATATTCTACGCGTTTTCGTGGACTGGATTCCGACGCTTAGTTTTATTTTTTATTTTTCGAACAGCGCACTTTCAACTATACAAAGCGAGCCAGGAGAATGTTAATTAATGGGTAGAAAAATACCCATCTTTCGATATTCATAAGGTTGCATTATGATTTGCTACAAAAAATCGTTATGAATTTCATCAATTTACCTTATGATATATAATGATGGTGAAAAAAATAAAAATGTGGAGCAACCTGGATTCGAACCTTGAACGTTGGTTATGGGTCCAGGGACTTGACCACTAGTATATATCAACACTAGTAAATAAGAAAGCTTAAAGGCGAACAACAACAACGTCGTGTAAAACAAAATCCATTCATAACCAATTGGTTGAATCATAAGTCAACCTTATGAAAGTTAAAGCATCGTTCATAAGTTGAACCTTATGAAATTCTTAAGATTATTTGGCTGAGTGTGCATGATTAGAATTTTAAAAGCACCCATTTTTTGACAGCTAAATATACTATCGAAAAATGGGTACATTTTTGCCCATTAATGGGGACTGGCCGGTTACAGTGTACCCTTCTTTAAAGCAAAAGTTATAAAACATCTGGCAACATTGAACAACAATGAGCCTGTGCACGCTGCTATAAATCTTTTGTCTTTTTGACTTTTACTGTGAGCCGTATTTTGATATTGTCTCACTCACTCTCACAGGACGCTTGAAAACATGGCTCACAGTAAAAGTCATTTTTTTTTATAGCGTGCACAGGCTCATCTCTCTAAAAATTCTCTCCGATGATGAGAGTTTTTCAAACACACACACACTTACGCACATTTGAATAAACACGTTCGCGAAGACTTACTCAATAGATCAATTTCTTATACTTATACGCGATTCAGTTCTGTAAAAAAGTAAACCCTGGAAATAGAGATTATTAGTATTATCCTAGAGAATGAATGGCGCTGGCTTTCCTTCCATGCTGGTGTGGAAACATGCCGAGAGACGATAATTGTCAAACTTCATAGATTGGATAGTATGTCTCAGTATAAAAAAGCAATGATACAGAAGTTCAATATATTTTGTTTTCTTACTAACGCCATCTAGTAGCTTGATAGCAAGACAGTGGATCTTTGTTAAGTGACCATGATGGTCAAAATTTTCTACAAAACGGGTAACATAGTTATCCAAGTAATATTCGATTTGGTTGATTTATTTTTTTAACGAGACGCAGCCTGAGAGAGTAATGTTAGTACAGACTACGAGCTGCAAAATATAGACAAACTAAGTCTAAGACAATCGCGACTATCTCCGGAACCAGTTTTTAACCAAAATCTTTAACAAGAAGAGTATTTCGAGAAGTTCAGTCAATTCTCATTTCACCAAGACTTCACTGTCCCTTTTCCTCAGACGCCACCCATGATAACCTATTATGATTCATGTGCTAGCTCCTTTGGCGATTCAGAAGATACCCGGCAAAATAGCAATATAAAGTCTGATTGAATTGTCGATAAAGAGTTACAGCATTTTGAAACTCCTCGTTTGGAAGGTTATGTGATATCTTTGAGAAATTACCCCCGCAATATTAATCTTATTTTGTTTTATATTTTGTGTTCTATCAATTTCATCTTCATTTTGTTGTGTTCAGTTTGTCGTATAAACGATACTGGAGAATACATGTTTGTGTAATTGTTTTTCTTTTTTGTATTAATTACGTTCATCCATTGGGATCAGTTAGTTATTTATAATTTGCTTCCTATCCCTCATCATTCTCTGTTCTGGGCCCTCTTCCTAAGTAACTTTCCCACTCTAAAAACCATATTTTTTTCATTTTGCTTCATTCTCAATAATACCAAACTTCTTTTTCTTTTCGTTTGCGGTTACCTATCATTGATTATTATCTTTGATTTTACACACAGACCCTCACCCTCAGACTGTTTCCCGTAGTACGCTTTTGCTTTCCCGAAATCTCAAGCTATTTTGTTTTGATTTACTCAAAAGAAAAATACTTCTTCAACTTATATTCATCGCAACGAACCGATAAATTCAACACTTTTGACATAAAAACTAGCGTAAAAAACAAATTCCGCAAATGTGCTACTATTAGGAACCCCTCGAGGAAACGAACTTATTATCATACGAAGGCGAAATAAGAGTTAGGACAAAAAAAACTTCTGTGATCCTTAGTCCCTACAGATGCTTCACATTAAGTGTTAATCGATTATCATCCTATCAGCTATTAATTAAACACAGAGTTAGAAAACAAGGACGAAGTGGTAATTTGAGAATTGTAATTGATCGCCTGATTCAACTCGATTTTTACATATTCATCTTCATTAGTTCAAATTCTCTTTGAAATTTTCGTTTCTCCCACGCATAACTCGAAAGGCATGTTCAGTCGTTTGATTTTTTTCCCGCTTAGTTATTTTTTGGATTTTTTTATTTGTTTCTTATCAGAGAGAGTGAGGCAGCAGAAAACAGTGGAATTTGGAGAAATAAAATACGAACTTATTAACGAGATTAGGGGAAAACAAAACACCAGTTTAAAAGGCCAATTCTTCGAGAACTGATCACATTTTCTTTCTTGTAATTATTTTCCTTTAAATATCACTAAACCTTCAATGCTTTCTTCTTCTCCTAGCTCTGTTTCATATGTTTCTATTATATTGTAATTCGTTCCCTTTCTTCTCTTCTACTTTTTTTTTTGTAATGATTTAATCACTAACTTTCAGTACAATTTTTCCAAGAATGTTTTGTTTAATCGCCCTCTTACATTTTCCACTGTTTAACAGATATTTTTTGCTGATTACCTGGAAAATTAAGAATCGTACTCTGGGTTTTACACGCTCTCGGCGCTTTCTCCAGCATTGGAATCATAATGACACATAATGCGGTTCCAATCACCCACGGAGGACCGTTGTTGCTGCTATTTGTGATGGTGCTTCGACGAGCCATAGAGAAACAGATGGACATTGCTGTGGTAATAATTGTTGGACGACGACGGTTGATGGTGGTGGTAGTGGTTTTTGCGATGGTGCGCGGGCGACGAGGAAGCCGACGATCCGGATGATGCCGGCGACGGGCAGGACGACGAGTAGTGCTGCTACCTTTGTGAACGGCGCTGCCGTTCCTGCCAGGTGACAAACTTCCTGTTCGCCGACTGCAGGAGCTGGTTTAAATGCTGCGTCAGTGACGCCCCCAATGGCAACAATTCTCTCATGGCACGCTCCTGGGGAAGAAGATAATGTGGGCAACGGGTTAGGATTACACTGGTAGTAATGGATGGTTATGCAATAATTTTATAAACTTATGACCCACTGCTACATCTTTACATCTTTAAAATAATAACGACAATTAGAACTTTTAATAATCATAACTCAAAACCACTGAAAATTCCTATGGGACTGATATGCGTTTCACGGCAGTAAAGTTGATCATCATTTAACAATTTCGTTTATCTTGTTTCAGCCACAAAGTTTCCCGGATTTAACTCTATTGCCGTTTCAGACTGATTCGCGCTACCAATAAATAACCTTCAAAAATTGCATGAGGTACTCGTCAACCATTCGAAACTTAGATGAATTAGCGAGTTTACTTGGTCCTGCAGACGTTGTCAGACTAAGCCAAGATAACGAGTCTCGTGTGCCTTTGGAGGCGACGGCGGGAAAACATCAGACTTCAATGCTCATGCACCTTTAAGATTATTCCGAGAGTCGTAGTAACTTTTGTACTCGGTGAAGTGAGAAAAGTCACATCGCAGTAACGTGACTGTCCGTTTGATTTTCTCAGAAGAGTCACATACTGCGAGTGACGTCACCAAGTGACAAACGGCATGTGAAATCTTTGTAGTTTCGTGCCTTCAAAAGTTCAAAGCATGATAGCGGCAATTTTTGTATTCTAGCAACCTTCACCATAAAATGAAAGAAACGAGTAAAAATAAGATTACTGCTTAAGAAACCCATTCTCAACATCCTGCCGCAGGGACAGCAGATACAGTATTGGACAAAACATGTGCAACTCAAATCGAGCAATCATAAAGAGCATCAGTAAACTTCAATGTTTCGAAATCGAAATCGAGCAAGTTACTGCAGTTGACGGTTCAGGAGTCTAGATGTTTGCTACAGGATTATTGCAGCAATCAGCTGTCAACTGATAGTTCACCGGCAGTTTTTTGTTGACAAGAGCCAATTTGCGCTGGTCAAAACAAGTGCAACTTCTCGCTTTCTTGGACTTATTCCTCTAGAAGTGTTTAAAAAAAGGTGGAAAAGGTTTCGTTTGTTGACAAAAGTGTTCTTACTTGCGTTATTCAGGGCTGGTAGCGGATTTATGGATAAATAATAGTGACTTTAGTGACTAAAATAAAAAAAATAGTGACCAAATAGTGGCTAAAAAGTGATTTTCAAGTTTTAGTATTTTTTGTATAAGTACAGTAAAAATGAACAAAGAAATCACCCCCGTTTGCAAAAATGGATAATACTGCGACGCAGAGTAACTTTTTTGGTTGAAACCTGTAATCAAACGACTTTTTTTTTCTCCGCGACTCGGTCCGCAGCTCGGTTTGTGCTAGATAACTTCTGACATATCTTGCTTCTCAATTCCTTTTTTGAGCCGTTGCCATGTGAAGCTGTTTTCACTACCCTAATGACCTGAAGGTACTTAGGCTCACCTACAGCCGTTTTCTTAGTAAACAACTGGTTCCAATACTTCTCAATTCTGTACTCTATACTACAGGTCAGCACGTAGCATTTTAACAAGTTTCATTCGTCAATAATAAGATCATAGTTGACCTGAATCGGACTAGGCGATTTTCAAAACATACTTGGAGCTTTCACTGGATGCAACGGCTGGGTTGGGTTGAGGCATTGGAAATATTTTATAAACGAGTTCTGCAACCAGACTTTTGACGTAGAACTGCGTCTTTGTTTTCTATACTTGGGTACAATTTAAAAAAAAATCGCATTGCGACCGTCACGAAAAGTGGTCAGGTTTTGAGCATTAATATCTCAGTCATTTCTCAAAAGATTTTCAACCTATCGATCGGAAGTTTTTCTACGCATCAATTTCAATAGAGAACATTGTTGATTTGGGGCCACATACAAGTGAAAAATTCATAAATGTTAAGCCTTGTCTTAAAAAGTATATTAACTCCTTCAGGCCTAAGGGTTCATATCACAAGGATAATGGATTATCATCAGCAAAAAGAGGTTATGTCTGTATAACATTACACAGACTGAATAAAAGTGTACACTGTCTTAGGCAAATATGTTTTCCATCTATTCTTCTATCTGAAAAATATAATAAACATATGCGTTTAAGGCCTAATTGACGACCTAGAATATCCTGAATATGAAGACGTTCAGGAAGAAAAAATAAATGCCTTATTCATAGCGTTGTTTTAGAATATTGTACATATGCATACGTATTATTAAATTCTCGTTGATAAACGTCAAATATTTGTGTATCTTTCTGGGAGGTTCTAGGTCATCCAAAATGCACTTGAGTTCAAAACTTCAGATGTACAGTTGTAACAGTAGCTTTTAGGGCTATAAAAGGTTACGATATGTATTCAAACATTTTGAATAAACCTTTGGGAAGGTCAACAGTCATAAATATAAATTAACTTTGAGATCCTCTAGGTAATCCAAACCGTCCTGGAGTACAGAACATGAAATCAACGGTAGTAACCGTAGTTTTTTGGGCTATGCAAAGTTACGTCACGTATTCAAGTATATTCAGTGAATAGTTTCGAACGTAAAAATACTAAAGAAGATAATATTGGGATGGTCTAGGTCTAGGCCAAGACAGTTTTGGCGTACAGAACTTAAGATTTACAGTTGTAACAGTAAATTTTAGGCCATACAAAGTTACAATGAATATTCAAACATATTCAATTAACATTCTTAAAGTCAAAAAACATTATAAAGCAAAATGACATGTTCTATCATCCATGGACATGGTCATCCAAAATATCTATGAGGTTAGAACATAGGACCTACAGTTGTAATAAAAGCTTTCTGGGCTATGCAAAGCTACGATGTGCATTGAAACATATTTATCGAATATTTTTAAAGAACAACAGACATTATGAGATAATCTTCGGATGTTCTTGGTTATCCAAACTTTCCTGGAATTTAAAACTTAAAATCTACAGCTTTTTTGAGTAAACAAAGTAATAATATGTATTAAACCAAATTAAGTGAGTCTTTTGGAAGGTCAACCGATATAATGAGATATCTTGGGATGTTCTAGGTAATCAAAACTGACAATGAGTTCAGAATTTTTATATTATAGCGGATCTACAGTCGTAAAGTTAGCTTTATAATCTATGAAAGGTGACGATATGCATTCAAGCACATTCAGTGAAGCTTCTGTAAGCTAACCAGTCAATCAGATTATTTCGGGATGTTCAAGTTCATAAAAACTTGCCTTGAGTTCACAACTTAAGATATATAGTAGTAACTGTAACCTTTTGTGCTATACAAAGCTACGATAAATATTCAAACATATTCAATGAATATTCAGAAACGTCCACAAACATCATAGGATAACCTTGTTAATTTCAGGTCCTTCAAACTGTTTTTCAAAACTTAAGGTCTACAAGTGTAACAATAGCTGTATGGGCTATACAAAGTGAAGTTAGTTTGCTTGGCAAAGAGTATCCCAAGATTATTTTATAATGTCATTTGGTCTTCGAGGACATTTATTTAATATGTTTGAATGCATATAATAACATTGTATAGCGGAGCAAGCTACTGTTACAGCTGTAGATCTTGAGTTCTGAACTCCTTGGTAATTTGGACGACCCAGCACATCTCAAAATTCACCAGGATTCACCAAATTGCTTGTATAAATTAGGCCTGAAAGGATTAATTCAAAGAACATTTCATTATACCATATAAATAGCTTACATTTAGTATCGTAGTCCTACGTCATCATTTCGAACAACCCAAACGGGCTGTACCTTGTAGTTTTTGATTACGTGCTTATCAGCAGCAACGTAATGCTTCTTGCATTGCTGTAAAAGTGGAGTTTGTCGATCTCCTTTATTTTGACCAGCTCTACCATTGCTTCATCCCCAACATAAACTTTTTCCACAAGTGGCAAGTTCTCAATATTGTTCAAATTTTATTCTGGAAGTGAAGTATTCGGCCACACATTGAGCTTACAAACTCGACCGACGATGGTTCGCACCAATCTTTCCAGATCAGCATCAGTATGCTTATCAATAGCTCATAAACTTTCCAAAAAAATTTGATTCAAGTCTACCTAACAAGTTTTACAACTTTGCCAAACAAATATTCGGTTTAACAGCAGTCAAGCAAAGTCAGAATAAACTTTAATAATTGATAAATTATGAATTTATTAAATCTACTGTATCATAAACTAAGAATAATTGTCTCAGAAATTTCCTAGAAAAAATATAAAATTTCAATGTACGAGTTTTAATGGCACTTTGAAATCATAATTTATAAACTGGTCAAATTGCACTGTATCCCGATTTAACCTACCTACCTATGATCGAATTGAGTTCGCTTGACTGTCGGAATACGAACAATCAAATCTAGATTCAGAATTACTAAGTGAGTAACCGAAAATAAGTCCTCTATCTGATTTACAATTCGTTCCCACTTTTCTCGACTATTTGGATACCAAATTTTGAAAACTTGAACCTAACAAAATATTTTTGAAAAAAAAGTGAGTGTAAAAAAGAAATGACTTGATTCTTTTATGTAGTTTCCTCAATGGCCATTTTATTTGCATATTGGATAAACGTTTTAAGTGTTTTACTCAAATCCCGTTCGATTCGTCTTGGGGTTCACTGGGTTTATAAGTATAGAAATATGAAAAATCATTATGAAATAGCTGGAAAATTGTAAAAATAATGAAAGATGATGTAATATGGGACCACGTGCGTCGCATTCAAGCAAATCTAGAGTGCTGTGACCGACCAGCGCTCTGCATTTGACAAGTTTTTGTTGTATATTTCTCGAATTTTATATAGTGTGGCCAAATTTGGCTTAATTTGGTTAACTATTGTTAGAGTAGGTACAAGTGATTTTTTTTAATTTTTTTACAATCGGGTGGTGATGGCTTAATTTGGTTGACTATTGTTAGAGTAGGTACAAGTTATTTTTTTTACTTTTTACAATCGGAGGTGCGAAAATAGTGGCTTTAGTGACCATTTTCCGAAAAATAGTGACTTTTGGATGCAAATAGTGACTTTTTAGTGACTAGACTCAAAATAGTGACCAAGTCACTAAAAAGTGACCTGCTACCAGCCCTGGTTATTGTACCATAACAAGGTAAATATTGCATGATAAACATTGAGAAAGGTCAATACTCATGTTTTCCTTATATTAGACACCAAAATGGTTCCTGACAGCCTTGGACAGCCACGAAAGAAAATAATCGATGATTACAAGAGCGGAATGTCACAAAAAAACGATTTGTGATAAATACCAGGTGAAAAAATGGACAGTTCCAAGACTGTGCTCAAAATTTCGTTCAACCGGGAAGATTTCTGTGGACAATAGAGGTGGAAGACTACGCTCCACCACGTCAAGAGAGGGCTCTATGATCGTCAGATGCATTAAGAAGGATCCTTCCAGATCTTCCTTCAAGGTGCAAACAGATTTACAGTTATCTGTATCGGAACGGACAATCAGACGACGTGCCGTTGAAGCCGGATTATTCTCTCGACGCCCTACGAAGAAACCTCTGATTTCACTTAGGAACCAGAAAAAAAGTCCTGTTTGCTCAATCTGATATTGGCTTGTTTGCTCAATCTGATATTGGCTGCAGAAATGGCAGACGGTTCTGTTCAGTGATGAGTCGAAGTTCAACATCTTCGGAAGCGACGGAATTTGCCGTGTACGTCGACCGACTGGTAAGCGCCTAGATTCACGGTACTGCCAGAAGACGGTGAAGCATGGCGGAGGCAATGTGATGGTCTGAGGATCTTTTTCTGCGAACGGCCTTGGTCCAATTCATCGAATCGATGGAATCATGGACCGTTTCATGTACAATAACATCCTGAAAGATTTTATGCTGCCTTATGCTGAATGGAATATGCCATTAAAATGGATATTTCAACAAGATAACGACCCCAAGCACACCGCCAAAGTGGTCAGACAGTGGTTTAAGGATAACCAAATAATGGTGATGGACTGGCCGTCCCAATCTCCAGATCTGAACCCTATCGAGAACCTGTGGGAGATCGAAATAAGGATCAGTTGTTTGCACAAATCCACAAGGCTTAGGCAGCAATTCCACAAAACTTCATTGACCACCTGATCGAGTCTATGCCTCGCAGATGCAAGGCCGTAATTGAAAATAAAGGATTCGCTACGAAATATTGAAAGCCAAATTGAATTTGGTAAACAATACGCGAAGTTGCACTTGTTTTGTCCAGGAGGAAAACATTGACTATTTTTTTTTTCATGTATTGTACATAAATAATGATTTTTTTTTTGTTATAATTAACATGAAAAGTGCTTTTTCTACAAACTAAAAAACATTTTTCTCCCAATTCACTTTTTATAAACCTTCAATGTAGAGTTTCATGATTGGGATTGATTGGATGCAAATGTTTTGTCCAATATTGTACTACAACGTTAGTTGTCCTCTACCTGCCTTACTATTAAACACACCCAAAACTTACCTCAAACGGCTTTAGTTTCGCCATCGAAAATCGCTGCAACGTTTCGTGCATCCTCACAGCTTGCGCCTCGAGCTGCGGTGTCGTCGGCGGGAAGCACTTCCAGAAGTGCTTCAGCAGTTCCAGCAGCGATAGGTAGAGATTACGGATTTCCTTCTCGATATCGGGAGGCACTAGTTCTGTGGGAGGCAACGAAAAATAGTCAATCACTAGTTTTCGGAATCTTTAGCAACATTGAATGCTTAACAACTTAAAAGAAAAGGGAAATAATGTCTTCATAGTGATTTGTCTATTTGTTAGTACGGATCCTGGCTGCAAATAAAAGCACAGTCCGCGTGGAAGTTGAATTTTTCTGTGCCTTGCCTTTGACCAACCGTGATCTGGGGTAACTTTTAATCACGATTGAACACTTAATAGCAAGGGTTGACTACCCAAACGAGCAAAGAGGATACTTACGAGCTAAGCTCTGCTCCTGGAAGCCTCTCATCAGTGCCCCTCCGGGGCTGAGTTCTCCGAGGGCATTCACAGCCGATTTGGCGCTGACCAACACCTTGTGCGGCGTTCGATTGTTCCACGATTCGGTCGCTTGCATAATGTATCCATTGACCGATTCCATATCCAGCAGACCGTAGTCTGATTGAGTATCATGAAAACTACCACTGCTAGCCGCTCCGGACGATGGGACTGGGCCATGTAGGTAACGTTCAATCTTTGTAAGGCTCAGCTGCTTAGTTTGCTTGCTCGTATCAACGTCGTCCTCTAGATCGTCGTAGTGGATTTTTTCCAGGATACGGGCACGTTTGATCGTTGGTTCTATGAAAGGTTCCTCTGGGCCGTGGTGAATGGTCCCATTAGTGTCCCCATTGGCAATGTGATTGTTTTCGTGAGCTCGTTTATCCTTCTTACTAAATCCATTGATAAGATTGTTGTTATTGTTCAATACACCTTTAGATTTATCCTTCATGCCATTGATTTCTCCATTGACCGTAGGATTCACTCCGGGAGTAGCATTCAAAATTGCTCCAATCCCCCGGTTAAGCGTCTTGACATCTGTGCACGTTTTCAGCACCATAAAGGAGTGCTGATTGAACCTTTTGATCATGCTCTGGTGGACAATGTTGCCACTATTTACATTCTGCTTACTGCTGGAGGCGGCACTACTACAGAAACCCTCCTCCAGTGTATTGTCCTCGAAGGACCGAATGTCCAACAGTGGATCGCCGAGATTCTCCTGTACCGCCTGCTTCAACTGCTGATCGTCAATCTTACCGCATTCGGTGAAAATATCTTTGGTACCGGCGGCGATTCGATCCCGATGGAAGTAGTGCGATTGAAAAAATTTGGTCCAAAACTCCGATTCGCTTAGTTTGGCCGGAACGTGCTCTGTGTGTTTCCGTTTGACGGCCGGATACGTTTTGAAAATGCACTCGATGATATCCGAGGTAAGGTTGTACCTCAGCCCATTGCAACCATCCGTTTGGGGCTTGATGTCCGCCAGGAATGCTCCAGATACTCCGATATCCTGCTTGCTGACCTGATCCTTGGTCGTATATTGCTTCGCGTGAGAAGCCCAGAACTCGTCGCTAGGCAACACTTGTGATATGACAAGATCCTTATACAACTGCAGCAGCTGCGGATTCTCCGTTAGAACCCGGTTCTTCTCCTCCAGCTCCTTGTCAACCTTACGCTTGAAATTTGGCAGCAATTGCTGGAGCAATTCCTTAACTTTGTCCCGATCTGCCATCTGTGCAGCGGGACCATTTCGGTTGACGAAGTGGAAGGTTGAGCTGCTACCATCGTGCAGAACCACCTGCAGTTGAATTTTGGGCTTGCCCTCTGGGGAGATCTTTTGCACTGCAATAGAAGTGTAAGAAGTTAGAGGCTTTCATAAACGATCACACAAAAAAAATCAACTTACTTTTAATATCCTGAAACCGGTGGGACACGGCAACCGTGTCCCGATGCTCCGGAATATAGGCGATACGCTCGTTCATAACGTAGAGCGTTCCATCGCCCTTCTTAAAGCGCACCTCGCCCATCTGCAATAGGACGTCCTCCCGGGTTGTGGTCATTGTGCTGGCTGCTTGCAAGAGGCCCAGGCTACACACAATCGAATGATCTGGATGCAGGGGCTGGAACGGTCGCCGAAGAAAACGAACACGGCGTTCCGAGGTAGCTCCCGGCAGAAGCCCCTACTATTAGAGGTGCTTTCAGCGGTTTTCTTTTTCTGCTCTTACGGTGCTCAGATGGCGGGATGTCTGAGGGGAAAAAAAAAGGAAATTAGTTTTTGAGTGGTAATTTTAAACGGAAAATCTGGGGCTAGGACGGATCGCACTTTTATGAACTAGCTACGGTGCCAGCGGAGAAGTTTGGTCGGAACAGTCGGATCGAAGCAGGAATGACGCACACAGCAAACAGAGAACTGTCAAATTAATGCAATCGAAGAACTTAGTTACACGGATATAAAGAACAACGTTAAATTAAGTGACTTTTACTCATGTTCATTAGACTGATGCAATTTTTTTTTAAATTTTCTCGCCCCAACTTTGGATGTGCAACGCTTCATTTATTCACCATATCAACATGCATTGAAATTATTAAACTAGAGTGGTGGTCGTTTTATTTTTTTAATTTTTAACACAATTCTACTATAAACTGCTCTTCGATCAATTGTTTCGGTACTCAGTTTTGACTCAAAAACAAATTACAAAACATCCATGAGTGCCCAGGTAACCAATAAGCAGTTTCAAAGCGTCTTTACGGCAGGCTATCAAGCAATTAAGTCGCCTTAAATGCAACATAAATGCCACTTTTGGCCCAATATACGGCTGCTTTACTGCAATGTTATGATAATGCTTCATTGATGCTATTTTGCATTTGAAATGCTTATTACAGGCTACAAGCATTTAAATAGCATTTGAAATGCAACTTTGCAACAGATAGCATTGAAGATGCTGATATAATGCTTGTAGCATCTGAAATGCAGATTTAGGGTTGATTTACTGCATATGCTAATACTTATTGGTTACCTGGGTGGCCAGCTTGAAATATTTTCTCTCTGCGAGTGAAACTGCCGTGAAACGCATCAGTCCCATCTTTGCTTGCTTCCCTATTCGTATGGGACTGATATGCGTTTCAAGGCAGTATGGAGAACGTTTCTGCCGTGAACTAGTTGATTAGTCTCCCAAAAGAACACTTCAAGATAGAGCAGGGATAAGAGCGTATAAAACTGAAACGATTTTTCGTCTTCGGAGATTCCAAGGAACGAGTCTACGTGGTTTATGAACAGGCCCTTATCTTGTTGAAATATCCATTGTATTGTAGAATATTTTACTCTGCGTACGGTAGCATAACATCTTTGAGAATGCCATTGTACGTGAAACGATACATAATACCGTCAATTCGATAAATCGGACCCATAACAATCGCAGAAAAACTTCCCCAGACCATCACATTTCCTCCGCCATGCTTCACAGTCTTCTGGCAGTATCGTGAATTCAAGCGTTTTCCGATCAGTCGGCGTACACGGCACATTCCGTCGCTTCCAATGACGTTGAACAGTACAGTACCAATTTTATGCACAATCCAGGTTATGTGAGATCGAGCCAACAGGAGTCGTTTCTTTTGGGTTTTCACCAATATCAGAGGCTTCTTCGCAGGACGCCGGGAAAATAATCCGGCGGTAACGGCACGTCGCCAAATTGTCCGGCCTGGCATAGGCAGCGGCAATTCCTTTTGGATCTTAAAGGACGAGTTGAAGGAATCTTTCTGGATGCATCTTGCAATCATCGAGACGTCTCTTGACGTCGTGGAACGTGGTCTTCCTCCTCGGTGATCCGCGGCCAATTTTCCGATTGAGGGAAACTTGGAACACAGTCTTGATATGGTCGATTTTTTTTCAAGTTGTACTTGTCACAAATGTTTTTTCTTTGGAAGCTCCATTCCAAGTCTGTCTCGAGCGCAACCCTTACCTTGTTGTAATTAAAATATATAGTAATTAAGAGTTTTACTATAAAATGAAACTATTCAGCGAGGTTATTAATACTTGGGCACTGAAAAGAAAGCGACATCAGAAAGTTGCATATGTTTTGGCCAATAAAAATGACAATGGTCAACAAAATTCTAGCGTCGTGCTGTCAGTGAATAATAGATAACTCTAGCAATCATGTACACACTTAGATTTTTTTACAGAAATCTGGAAATATTTTACCGAATTCTCAACAGCTGAACGTTCGGTAGTCCGACTTAACGGATTTCGGTAATCTGTAAAACATTTACCGGATTTCGGTAAAATTTAACCGAAATCCGTTAAATCGGATTTCCGAACGTTTAGCTGTTGAGAATTTGGTAAAATATTACAGATTTCTGTTAACAAATTTGAGTGTGTACACTAATAAAAATCAATGATAATTTCTATGTTTCCTACACATATTTTTTTGCAATTTTATCAACAAATTATATCTATTTGTAACACAACTTCCTATGTATATACATACACACTTTGTGTGGACACACATACTATTCTTTTGACACATAAACCTCATTGATGTTGTTCAGTGTATCCTGCTTATATGCGAACACGTATGTGGAATTTTGTATGGATTTATACCAATGAATGTGTGGATTATAAGCCGTGTTGAATTAAGCTAGACTCTCGAGCCTAGCATAATTGTAGCATGCAGGGTCATACAACTTCAATTTCGATTGAAAATCTTCGTGGGACGATGAACATAACATTCATCCCTTTCAATTGAAACACATTATCTTCTTTTGACAGCCATTTTAGAGGAGAAAATTTAAAAGAATTTTCGACTAAACTTTTATTGGTGGTTATTTTTGGGGAAAGAGGATGAAGAGGAGTTTTGGGGTTTTTGGGGGGAAGTGTCGAAAACAATAATCAACTATTTTATGAAATGATAAATGAAATTGCTGATATTTATGTCGCTTTCAAGCGATCCCTATTGTGTTCACAGCTCCAGCGCAAATGCAATAAATGTAATTTCAATATGTATCTGCAGTATCAAACAGAAACGCGCTTGCCAACTCGGGGAGCTTTTTTTTTCGAGCTAAGTTACAGCAATGCGTGCATCGTCAAATGACAATACTTCTAGCAACACTGGCACGCATGTTTTGTTCGCCAACCACTGCTCGGGTGGGGGGATGAAATCAAATCATTTTCAACGAAGTTGATTCCTGGTCGTTCACCACGTCGTTTGAAGCAAGCTTGATTTTCAATTGAAACGCTTTTGACGGTGGCTAGAACGCAATTGAATTTAAGCTTACTCACGTTCACTCAGCGAAATAAACTTTCGATATTCATAAGATTGCATTATGATTATTTGCTATAAGAAAGCAGTATGAATTTCAAAAATTTGCCTTATGAAATATGATGTTGAAAAAAGAAAAATATGGAGCAACCTGGATTCGAACCTTGAAGGTTGAGGTTGTGGGTCAAGTGACTTGACCACTAGTATATATCAACACTTGTAAATAGGAAAGCTTAAAGGCGAACAAGAATAACGTCGTGTAAAACAAAATCCATGCATAAGTCAACCTTATGAAATTTAAAGCACCGTTCATAAGATGAACCTTATGAAATTCTTAAGATTATTTGGCTGAGTGTTTGACAGGAAGTGAAGTGGGAGTGAATCGGTGAAAATAAGATTCATTCACAACACGAAAGCTAAATGAAGTGAAGTGAAATGAGTACAAAAGCGATTGATTTTCATTTTAATGCGTCGACGATGTAGGGTCCTGGTAGCATGTTACTTCTATTTCGTTAATGGAATTTCATAGCTTAGTTAAGGGTTTCTAGTAATGTAAGATAAAAGTTCTAATTCTACGAAAAAAAAAACTATTGCAGCCACGTTTTTCACAGAAGAGAAAGTCGTTTATGAGAATCGATCAACGAAGATTGGCTCTTTTCAAATGTTACACGAGAAATCCATGAGGTTTTATATGCCTTTATTTCAGCTCAATGTAGATTGTAGAAAGAGAAGACAAATCGATAATGTCTTATTAGTCCATATTCCTGCTCTATTCTAGATTTTTAGTTAGAGCTGAAATAAGGATGAATAAAAGTTTATCGATTTCCCGCTTTCTAAGTAAGATGACAAGAAGCGGGTTTGACTGCATTTTTTTTTTCAACTCATGAGGACAGTTTCCATCGCTATCTAGCAATCTATGGTGAGAAAATGCAGTCAAACTCGCTTCTTGTTACCTTATTTAAATAAAAAGGGGAGCCGAAAAAGAGAAATCACATCCTAGTTCCTGTTCCATCTTGATTTGCTTCTTTGTTTTTAAAATATGATTGATAATTAGGATGATTAGACCATTTGGGCAGACTAGTATGGATGAAGATGCGATATCTTCATACAAAGAACAACTTCTTGACCGGTTTTCCCAAGTAAGAAAATTGCAAAGATCAATAAGGTATGGTCATTATATAATGCCACGAGTCGAAAATATCACAGGTTCTCACCTCAGTCATACGGTCGATGAAGAAGTGATACAGTATTTTTGGCAGATTCTAATATTTTTAACGACATGAAATTCTCTCCTTTAAACTGATAAACGAATCGAAAACATGAATATCAGTAGAAATTCAGCGTCACTTCGTTGCCCTTTAAAACACTAAGTTCGCCTATAGAAACGTGATTCCGAACCAAAGGTGGAACACCTCGTTTAGCATGCGTTTGACTCAAGTTCCACAAGGTAGCACATTTCTGAAAGCGATTTTTAAAATATGACGTATGACAAAATCACAGTGCTCAATTTTTCCTACAACTTTGTCTAACATAATAACATTCATAATCTTATGTATATCGTACAACATACTAACCGCCCATTTGTTTAGTATGTGCTAACACAGTGCTCTCACGCCTTACATATTCGAGTTTTAACATTGTAGATAAAAAACATGCTTTACAAGTTCATCATACATCATATTTTGAAGTTTAGCTCATGATATTAGTTACCGACAAACGAGTCAAGCGCATATATAAATGAGTCGTCCCATGCCTATTCTGAATACCACTATACACTCATATCCATCGCCTGGAGTAAGCTAACAGAAAACGAAACCAAATTTGGCAAAGCCGATCAGCTGCACCGATTTTCACCATGCCCTATTTTGATCCGCAATTTAAATCGCCACAGTGGATGCGACCCCATTTGCAGACACGCTGCTGACGCGGTACGCCAAATAACTTTATCCCATTTTATTTCGTTCTCCGCCTTGCATACATCTGCGCCTCCCTGCCACCATACAACTGAACGAGGGTGTCGAATTCCTCCGATTTGCTTTATATTCACTTTTCATTTTATAGTCATTAGACTAACGATTGACGATAATTTAAAGCAATAAGTATTGTTTTAAGGCATAGAATTAACGAATGTTAGGCTCTCAGTACTGAATCACACAGAGCCAACTGGATTTCACCAGACGGCATAAGTAACGAGATGATTCAACACATGTACGACGTAATATACCGTTCAATGCGGCTTACGTACACTTTGCAGACAGAACTGATTCCAACTCGAGCACTTTTAGAAATCTTAATGGCATTTCAAAAGAGTGTTCTTTTAAAGGTATGCGAACCAAAATTGTTATTAAATATTATGAAAGTAAGGGTGTGCCATATTCCCAACACTTAAAATGTTTCAACTTATTTTATTCTAATTTATAAGTAGAACGTAAACACTGACATACAGTACTATTCAGCCTATGAACATAATTATTAATTTGTAATCTTTCACAGTATATAAGATAATAAACAGTTCGAATTGATAGCTAAAACTAAATAATTATTATTTCTGAAAGCGGAACTTAGCATGTTTTCAAAAATCGAATAAATCAATAATTATTCGAAACTCTATCCACACCAGCATTTGGTTATCCACTTAATGTAATACTTTGTATATTCACGCGAATGCTCACTCAAACAAAAAATCACATCGAAAAGAGTTGAACGAAGAGAAAACGAGAGAACGAACATGAAGCAACCACCGCGTATTCCGTCGTCGTCGGTTTCGGCATTTCGATGTGCCCTCTCTGACGGCAGTGGCCGGCCAACACGCGTCCCGCAAAGCACACTCGATACGTCCAACGCTGAACCACCATTACAATACACACGCGCGCGCGAGACATCGACTCTTGTCTGCCTTCCATCCCTACACACTTTTCCTCATTCCACACACTGTTCTCTTCGACCGCTCGAGGGTTGTCTGCTGGTTTTCAAAAAATCACTCTACATCACACAGTACGAAGCGCTCACTGTTACGCTGCTGATGGGGCCTGGTGGCGGAGCATCACTCGATTTTCCCAGAACATGAGCAGTTTTTGCGGAACTTTCGCTTCCTGTTTCCATGGTATTTTTGAAGAATTCCATGCAATTTAGTTCTTTAAGTCATTATTTATCAGTTAATGTATAATTTACTAGAAATTATATTCAACAAACAACAAAAAAGAGTAAGTTAAGTTTCAACTCAAGATTTTGCAACACAAAATACTAACTAAATCATGAAGCGAAACTCTATGGAAGTCATCGGAACCGGAAGAACTGCTCAGTAGCGCTCCGAACGGCCCGTCATTTTATTAGCAGCGCAACAGCACACAACGAAAAAAATGGGAACAGGAAAATCATGATTAATTTCGCTTTCCGAAAGTGAAAAATAATTTCGTCACATTTCACCGAAATTCGCCGAAATTTTCACTAAATTTCACATTTCTCCGCTAGCGTGACACTTTAGCGCCAATCCTAGCCCGGAATCGGTCCGGAAACGGCAATATTTTACCTGTTTTTGGTCTATTTTCTACGGAGAGCTTCTTCCATGGTGTTTTATGGCCGCCATGTGCAATTTGATTCAGAGAGAACATTTTTATTTTATTGTTGCAACACATAATCACATCGCACATCGTCGTTACTTGTATTCAAGAAATATTCCAAATGGTAAATTTAGAACTGAAGGATCCCCTCCCTGGTAACTTTCCTGCTGTGCCCTATCGGTAGTTTGACACCGAACCGGCATGAGCGAATTTCTTCGGAAGGGGCGGAGTCAAAAACAGCTGTTTTCAATGGAAACATGTAAAAATAAGGATGTTTTTAAGCAAATTAGTATTCTACATCACGTAAACTTTATTATTTAATCACTTTTAATTCATGCGGCCAATTGAAAACATGTATTTTGAGCGGAAACTTTAGAAAACCACTCACACGGGGAACGTTAAATTACATGATCCCGAGTACAGAAATGCGGGAAATTACCATCAATTGCCATAAAGTTCAAATTACTTCTATCACCAACACAAAAATCATCGATCCGACAGAGGAAAAACTTAGTAAAACATTAAATTTTATAACTTCAAGCAAAATTTTAAATCTTTTTACCATTTTCTCAACAAATCCCTCCCTTCAATAGGGCATATTTTGCCGACCACAACCCGAAGGTGGCCGATCGGATCCGAAAGCATTTCGAGCATGCTCTGTCGTTGTACCTGCTCGAACGGCATTCAGGTGGTACCCGATGGGATCCATTCGAGAACCGGACAATCGGGCTACCATCAATAGAGCCTTAATAAAGCCTCATCAAAGCCGTTTGCCATATATTCATCACAGGAGAAGCCTTATTGATCGAATTAGGCATGTAAAGAGCTATTACATGATTGCGAATGGTGGTATTTTAGTGATTTCATTTCTCGAAACTACTCGAAATTTTCGGTCGAAATTATATGGTTTCTACAATCGCCGGTGGAGCGCTGCAATCGATTCGTGAAGAAAGGGGAACCCTCTTGTTGATTTACGACGGTTGCAACCCGAAAATCTAGCACTGCACCGAGGTAGCTAACTGTATGGGAATTTGAAACGAGCGTTTGATTAAAGACATTAGGTGCACTCCAGATAGGATTCGTTCACCTTCACGACTTGAAAATCGATCAACTTAGGTTGTCAGATGTTGTCTTGTTTTTTTAAATCTTGATGTTTTGTTTTTATTTTCAACTGGTTCAGCGATTGATGGAATTGGACCCAATAACGTCTAACGAAATGGGCGCAGAAGCCGAAATTGACGCTCACGGAATTAGTACAATTGTAGTACTATTGAAGTAAGGAAGTCCCCTATCCTACTAATCGCCCAAGTAACCACAAGCATTATATTATTGTACTTATTCAACCCAAAATCAACATCGGCAATGCGGGATCGCATCAATTCAACAGTTGTCAAGTAACGAAGCGTTAGATTAGCTTAAGAATGTAGTGATGCATTACCAATGCAATAATGCTATTTTAGCAATGTCTTATGGCATTACAAAAGATATAGCATTAGTTAGATCTTAGTGGGGCCCTTTTCAGCTTTAATCTAACTTCAATGATGCACTAGACGTAATACATATTCCCTATATATGCATGCTATTACAGCCTCGTGGTTACTTGGGCGTTCTTCCCGGCCTAGTACACAGTTTAATTCGATTTTGCTGTTCGGTAAAAAAAATGATGAAATATTTCGGTAAAATATAACCGATTTTTCGTTAAACATAAATCATTTTACCGTAATTTTGTAACACTTTACCGAACGATCTCTTATGTTGTATTTTATTTACCGTATTCGGTAGAAAAAAATAAAATTCATACTGTAAAAACAAACAATCATTGAATACGGTAAGCACTTTACCGAACAAAACGTAAAACGAACTCTGAATTACCGAAGCCCAGTGAAGTATTATTAACTGTCAAACTGTCGGGCATTATTATTATTTTTTTATTATTATTTATTGTCGTCAATCGTCAATCGTAACCATATGTTACACACTTAGAAAATTTTACAGTATTCGGTAATTTTTTACCGAACTTTCAACAGCTGAACGTTTGGTAATCTGTTCGGTAATTAAATCAATTACCGAACGTTCGGTACTCAATTTTTTTGATGAACTGTCAAAAACTACCGTACAGCTCGGTAATGGAAGATTTGATGATCTGTCAAAAATTACCGTACAGTTCGGTAATTTTTGTCTCTTACCGAACCGTTTCGGTATTTTGTTTTTGTTTTTATCATTAAACACCAAAATATTCGGATGTTATTAGTTAATTGAATATATTAAACAAAACTATATTTGTTGATATTCCGACCGGGACTGTGAGGTCTTTCCAGCATATGGCGCAGTCAACGAAATACTACGAACGAGTGAATGAGAGTCGGCTGCATCGGATGCTGGTCAGTGTAGATGTGTTTTACCTGTAGATGGATGCAATGCAAATATATTTTGCATGTGTATCATTTAGAATAATAATCCCTTTTTACATCGAACCTATTGATTGTTTAGCTTGTAATCAGCACATTTGAAATATTTATAGCTAGCCGGATGAAAGCTCTAATTAACACTGGTTCATTTTCTACATACATACATTTTTGTTCGGTAATGTTCTAACCGTATTCAATGATTGTTTGTTTTTACCGTATGGATTGTATTTTTCTCTACCGTATACGGTAAATAAAATTTAACATCACAGATCGTTCGGTAAAGTATTACAAAATTACGGTAACATTTTTTATGTTTACGAAAAATCGGTAAGATGTTATGTTTACCGAAATGTTTCGACAATTTTTTTACCGAACAGCAAAATCGAATTTAAGTATGTGCATTTTGTTCTTAGTCCTACTTAAAATAGAGGTAATAAAATACATAAGATTAGTCTCTATAGCGCATGGTTTACATTATTCATATGGCGTGACCATTTCGTGTACATTAAATACTTAACTTCATAACTTATCGATCAATACCTAGCTAACCTTGAAAAGAATTTTTGCCTAAGTGTTTTTATTCATTGTAATATCAATTCTTTCACAATTTGCATTGTAGCAAGACATCATTTTATTCAAAGGCCCATTTTTGGAATAGTTTGTTCTATGATTGCTAATATAAAAGAGATTTCTGATTCTAAGCGGGTGGATGGGAACATAACAATTTATATTTTCTAATATCTCGGGGGCATTGACTCTTTGTGCAACGACATCATTTGTAAAAGCTACCATAGCAAAGTCTCTTCTCTTTTTTAATCTCTCTAAATTAATCAATAAATATCGTGATTCATAGGATGGCAGCGGAAAGGTAGTCCAACATAACTTACGTAGAGCAAATGGTACACATTGTTTTTGAACTGATTCAATTCGATTATTATGCGTGTCTTGATATGGTGCCCAAACAATGCTGCAGTATTCAAGTAGGGGTTTCACAAGCAGGGGTCTCACAAGTGCAAACTAAATCTTTTAATAAACCCAAGCATGTTGCTTGATCTATAAATAATGCTGTTATAATGATAAACAAAAGTTAGCTTAGAGTCGAGTATTACACCTAAGTCGCTCACCTGGCTGCATCTTTCAATATTATTCTGTCCAAGACAAAAAGTTTTCTGCATTGTAGTTTGATTTCTCGTAAATGATATTGAATTACATTTTTTAACATTAAGTTCTAGCAAACTCTTCTTACACCAGTTGTGGAAGTTGTCAGCATCATGTTGAAAATCTTCAAGATCGGTTGTGTTACTTATTTCCATAAACAGTTTCATATCGTCTGCATATATAGAAACATTTAGGCGTTTTAATATGTGCTCCACATATTTGACAAATAAAATAAACAGTGGTGGACTCAAATGAGAACCTTGTGGTACCTCGGATATGACGTTAACAATTTTAAGAAAAAAATCCTTCATATCTTACTCGTTGCGTTATTTTTGTCAAGTATG
Organism: Aedes koreicus; assembly: GCA_024533555.2. Lineage (NCBI taxonomy): Eukaryota > Metazoa > Arthropoda > Insecta > Diptera > Culicidae > Aedes > Aedes koreicus. The sequence continues at coordinate 1,115,807 of JAHHFK020003779.1, forward strand.
ACTCGTATGACTCGATCCATTTTAGTAACCTAGGATTGAAACCTAACTTAAATAATTTAAAAAGCAACAGTGGTATATCAACTATGTCAAATGCTTTACTAAAATTGCGTTTAAGGAGAATGTTATAAATTGTATCAAATTACTATAGTAGCTGCTGATCGCCCCTTAACAAAACCATGTTGATTGCCAGTTATTAAGGTTTTAACCTGTGAGAATATGTTGTCATTAATTGCGCAAAACCATTGAATTGAAATAAAACTTGATTTGTTGAAATAAAAGTCGTGCTTTATTGATTTGATTATTGATATTTATTTATATTTAAAGGGTGTCCACGATGTTGCCACACACAAAATTGATTCGCAAAATTCGAGTTTTCATCCGATTGCCATCAAATTTTCAGGGATTGAGAAATAACTATTAAACTTCATTTTACCATTTTACTCGTATTTTATTTACAGTCCATACGCAAATGCCCGCACCTTGGCCTTAACCCCGGCCATAAGATTCTGCACAACCTGTGAATCAACCGTTTTTTGCATGTAAACCCATACTTTCTTCAGTTCCTCGACTGTCTTCACTACCTTAGGTCGTTTAAGAAGGTGCTGCTTCATAATCGCCCAGTACTTCTCGATGGGGCGGAGCTCCGGAGTGTTGGGAGGGTTGAACATTTTCGGCACGAAATTGACCTTATTGTCCGCATACCACTTTAGCACGTCCTTGGAGTAGTGGCATGAGGCCAAATCCGGCCAGAAGATTGTTGGGACGTTGTGGGCCTTCAGGAGAGGAAGCAGCCGCTTCTGGAGGCACTCTTTTATGTACACCTGTCCGTTCATCGTGTCCTGGGTCACGAAAGGTGCACTCCGCTTCCCGCACGTGCAGATGGTTTGCCAAACCAGGAATTTCTTCGCAAATTTGGACATCTTCTGAGTGCGGACATGCTCCGGAACGCTGAACTTATCCTTGGCCGTGAAAAACAGGTTGCCGGGGATCTGTTTGAAGTCGGCCTTCACATATGTTTCGTCGTCCATGATGCAGCATTCAACTTTCGTCAGCATGTTGAGGTACAACTTCCTGGCACGGGTTTTGGCGGACTTGTTCTGCTTCTCGTCGCGATTAGGGGCCTTTTGTACCTTGAACGTTCGAAGCCCAGCCTTAGTTTTGGCCTTCTGGACAAAACTTCGGCTTGGGTGCAGCTTCTTAGCCACATCCCGAACGGAGGCGTTCGGATTTCGGTTGAAGGCCCGAACTACGCGGTTGTGATTTTTGGTGTTGTACGGAATACTTTTTCCTTCACTTCTGGGCTTCCGATCGGTGGTCAACCGTTCCTCGAACCGCTTAATCACTCGCGACACCGTGGAATTCGCGATTCCCAACGTTTTAGCGAGGAACGATGCGAGAGATCCTTGTTCTCGTGATGAATGCGCAAGATTTTATCACGCACGAGGTGTTCTTTCGACTCCATTTCCGCGAGTTTTGATCACAGGACTTTAAAACTTGCAGGATGTAAATAATGCACTATGAACTAAATCCACCCAAATTTTCATTAAATTCCACCCAACGGTTAAAAAGTTAGAGCAATTTCATAGTGTGGCAATTTCATCGTGGACACCCTTTATATCAATACATATTTATGTTTATATCTATACATGTATCATAATCTTTTATAATATCTATTATTAACCATACGCAAGCCTGTCAGTTTTACAACTATTAATCAAGTTAAGGAAGAGTACCACAAATAAAGGCGGAAAAAAAATCAATCGAAAAAAAGAAAAATAAAAAAATAAAAACAGGGGGGAGGAAAAGGAAGGTGAGGGAGGGGAAAAATAAGTGGGGGTTGTCTCGGTTTGTGGTGGTTTGGGTGGGGGGGGGGGGGGGGGGGGGCTTTCCCGTGGGGGCGGGGAGGGGGGGGGGGGGGGGGGGGGGGGGGGGGGTGCGGGGAGGAAGGGGGGGGGGGGGGGGGGGGGGGGGGGGGGGGGGGGGGGGGGGGGGGGGGGGGGGGTTTTTGGGAGAGGGGGAAATTTGTGGGGGGGGGGGGGGGAGGGACAGTACAGGATTGAACCGTCGAAAAGTACGCAGAACATTGTACGCTTTCATGATCGTCTCGTTGATTTGTCCTGTCCATGAGCAGCTCGAGATTAACCACCTTGTCAGTCACTGCAATGGGTTCTCCACAAAATTTGATGTCAATTGCGGGGATGACTTGTCCAGATTTGCAGATGATTATGCCTTGGGTTTCCTTTGGATTAGAAAGAGGTTGTTTACGATTGCCCTGCGTTCGATTGCAACTAAGTTTTCGTTGATTCTATATACCAGCCTATCCACATCGTCAATTGGATATTATAATAGATTTATATTATAATAGATTATGTTTAAACTTACATAAGAAAAACTATCGGAGCCAGAGGCAGAGGCAGCAACTTGCCATGTCGGCACAATGAGAAACAATAATATTATGGCTGCTCGGCAGGTTTACAGTATGAAATGTGAGCTCATAAAAATATTTTGTTAAAACAAAAAATTCAATAAACACAATAAACAATAAAATCGAATATTATTTAAAGTAATGTCACACAGTGTTGATTACTTTAATAATTTGATTGGTTTGAATTGAATGACATTTTGAATTGATTTAGAACTTTTTTATGAATTGAAACAAATAGAAACCTTTTATTGAATAGCAAGAAAATATTTTGTTGATTCAAAACAGAGTGATTTCTTAGAGTGCAAAAATATTTTTTTTAAACAATAATCATTTGATTTTAAAAATAAATGTGATTGTTATAAATCAAATATTATTTAAATTAATATCACACAGCAGAGATTACTTTAAATAATTTTATTGGTTTGATTTGAATGAAATTTTGAATTGATTTGGAACTTTTTTAAGAATTGAAACAAATAGAAACCTTGTATTGAAAACCAACAAAATATTTTGTTGAGTTTCAATCAAAGCAGAGTGATTTCTTTGCGTGTAGGACTGTTTACTTCAAATGAACCTCGGATTATTCTTTGAAAAATAAGACATAAAAATACATAAGACATAAGACAAATATTTTTCTCCCCGGATTTGAATCCTCTCGACTCAAGCAACCAGGTGTGGAAGCTGGTACCATGCCCCACCAATATTCAAAACGAAATGGGTTTCTCGTGTCAAGCCCAGTATCGACTTAAAAAGTAGAGAGGTTACGGAATTTTGTTCAATTTTACCAAGCAGGATTTTGACAATTGATCTGCGTGGAACGAAATGTCAGCTTCACTTACCCGCTAAGATAAAAGTACCCGACGGAGCAGTTAAGTGTGGGAAGCCAAAAATGGGTATAATTATGTTTACCTACCGCTGGGTACAAATTACTTACTTTTAGGTAGAATTTTACCCAAAAGTAAGTTATTTGTACCGAACGGTAGGTTAACATGATAATACCCAACGTTGGCTTCCCACACTTAAGTGCTCCGCTGGGTACTTTTTTCTTAGCGTGTACGGAATAATCGTGCGAAATATTTTTCCGAATGTAAAAGTGACAGCTCCCATTAGTTTGCGTGGAAACCTTACAAATTCCAATTTTATTTTTCGTTCTTTTCAGGTGGATACTGCAGCAGAAATTTCTTTTCGATTCTTTACTTTTCCGTTTCAGTAAACGGAATTCAACATGGGTTTGGGATAGAAAAAGAAATTTCTTTCGAACACGATACCGACCTCCAATGAGGACGAACAAGGACAAAGAGTTCGGTACAAGGCCCGACTCGTCGCGAAAAGTTTCCTCCAGAAACCGGGACTGGACTACAAAGAAACGTACGCTCCAGTAGTCAAGCTTACGACAATCAGGATCATCCTTGCGGTAGGCGTCCACGACGGTTTCTTCTTTCACCAGATGGATGTAAAGACAGCATTTCTGCACGGCAAGCAAAAGAAAACTATTTACATCTGAGCTCCATACGGTGTGAAATCAGCGCCGGGGATGGCGTGCATGCTGCGAAAGTCGCTTGAACCAGAAGTTCACCAGTGAGATCGAGAAGATGGGCTTTGTTCGGTCGAAGTGAGACTACTGCCTGTACGTCAGGTACCGCGATGGTGACGAGCTGATTGTGGGAAGAAACTTGGACACCATCAACCAGCTCAAGAAGAAGCTGTCTTCCGTGTTCGCAATGGCCGATTATGCGGATCGACTACAACCGTAGTGGGGGTTCCATGATGCTATCGCAGGAGACCAGCATCGTGGGTGCTGAATCGTCGGGAATTGCTCGGGAGCCTGATGTACATCATGCTCTGTGTAAGGCCAGATGTATGTTATCCTGCCGGTTATCTCGGCCAGTTCCAGCAGAGCTTTTCAACCGTGCACTGGACTGCACTGAAGCGAGTAATGCGATACCTGAGCGGGTCAAAAACAATGAATCTCGAATACCGGAGCAACAGCAAAGTAGAAGTGCTCGTCGGCTACGCTGATGCCGATTGGGCGGCCGACCTTCTGGATCGAAAATCCGTGAGCGGCTTCATTTTCAAGATCAATGGATGTACCGTATCCTGGAGCAGCAAAAAGCAATCGAAGGTTTCGTTGTCGGCAAGCGAAGCTGAATACGTTGCTCTCAGCGCAGGAACACCAGAGGCCATTAAATAATTCTAAAGATTTTACAATAAAAGCCTTCATCAATTTACCCAGTAAATACCGAATCGTATATGATAGCATATATGAATAGGGAACGTCCATTAATTACGTCACGCAAAAATTGACTTTTTGTAACCCCCCCCCCCCCCATGTCACGTTTTTTGTATGGACCTTCAAATTTTTTTGTATGGATCGTCACGTTTTCTCGAACCCCCCCCCCCCCTACTACGTGACATAATTAATGGACCTTCCCATACAACGTGGGGGTGATATGCGTACAAGCATTCATTTAACTCCAGCGTAGTGAAACAGCACTGGTAAATATATACGTATATCGAATCCACTGTCTGTTCATATCCGTTGATTTTGTGATTTTGTTTTGCACACAACCTCACTGAGTTTTTTACATGCAGGCTAAGACCATGAGTGGTTCATCTTACCATGGTCCAAGAGTCGCACCATTACCGATAACCAATTACCAATGAGCGTTGTGAACCAGCACTAGTAAAGCTCACGGCCGTCAGGCGACAATGAAAAAACACATCATCTCACCATCACGAGAAGAAACGAATTATCATGAGCTTTCTTGTTATTCTTCAACCATCATGTAACCGTGAGATTTTTCCCAGACGATTTTAACTCCTTCATTTCTAACAAGTCTACATGAAATAAGCCGCAATAAACGTGCCGCTGTAATTGCGATAATCAAACCACAGTAATGTTCTATCATGACGAAACAATCGATGAAATTTTGAAGACAATCTAAATCATCGTGTCCCGATGAAATTTTCAGATGTAATTTGGTAAACATCGTATGAGATTTTTCATTGAAAATGACATTTGCCAGCTCTACATTTGCCAGCTAACATTTCAATGTTAGCGATCGATCGATAGAAAACTGTATATTTATTTCCATCCTATATGAATATTTCGAATCAATTACTAACATATTCAAAAACAATTGAAATCACTTTAACCCTAGGAAAAATATAGCAATGGAATGAAAAACAAAAACAGATACTAGATTGCGATTTAAAAAATGAGCGATTAGACTGCAGTAGGGTAAACGCTTCAATAGTTGCGGTGCGTTAGCAGCGTTATTGTACTAGTAGTTGTGTATGGAGGCTCCATTTCCAACTATTGATACATTAACGATACTAACTTATCGAAAATATACGAGCGTTTACCCTAGAGTTCACTGTTCTCTGTTTATCCAAAAAGATTTTTCACAACTAACAAAATAGGTACCTTTGAAAAATTCAAAACGCTAGCCAATCTACACAACAGTCTACCGGTTTTATTACGTTTTCTACTGGTGTCAATTTAATAACCACAACACAGGCTATAAAAAGGCTGACGAACAGAAACAAAGCAAAAGTACCTAACTAAGGCGAAAAACTAGGACATCATTTTCCCACGCTTTGCTTACTGAGCACGCTTTGTGTATTTTGGCATGATATCCTTCAGCGAGTGTCGTGTTCCGTTTCTACCAATGGTAGCACGTGGTTTTACAATCCTATGACATATGCTTAAATACATCAAAGTAGGTTGTTGATTTTTCGCGACTTTGTACGTCTCGACTAGCTGTTGCTTCCTAGCACTTGCAGTTCACTTTCAGCCATTTGGACAAATTGATCCCTTGTTTGCTTAAGGATCGGTTCTCGTTTATTAGAGGCCATTGTGCCATCCACATGAATAGTGTGTGTGCTAGGTTAGATCTTGGTTTCTTGCAGCTGTGAACAAGTGGTTTGATGATTTGAGCAGTTAATTTTCGATAACTGAATTTACTGCCGAAGAAAAATGGAAGGTAAGGATTTTTCAAGTTACATTTTGTGAAACAAGGGGATAACAGTAATTAGGTTAACCTGCCTTGAGTGGAGTTAGAAGTTTGTGCGATGGAATTAAGTTTCAATAGCTCTCGAAACTGCTTGCGAAACACGCAAATCACGCATCAAAATTCCAGCAACAGCGCTAAACACTTCTAAGGACATTGTTTTCCAGTTGAATGAAGAAGCATGATTTAGTTTTTTATAAAAGTCCCTCGATCCAATCCATGTTGAGTAAATATTACGTTCTTAGAAGACACAGACAGAAGGAATAGCAATAAAAAGACATTGTCTCCTACAAGCAACGTTGTCACGCAATTTACCTCATTTGGAAACGGTGATGGATGTCTCCTTGCCGTGTGACGATTCTCGGTCGATATCTTCTACCAGGTTAGATAGGGTACCAGTTGAAAAGTTTTCGTGTCCCTCTGTTACGAACGATGGTACCGAAAGATTATTGCTATGTAAATAAACAGGGACTTGGCCTATCAGGTACGTGGATCTCGCCTACTGTTCATTTTTAGGCTTGCTAGATTGGGGGACCTTGAACAATGCATATCACTACCTTGACATTACCAGCGCATGCAGCTCCAGAGTTTATCGATTTCCGAGGCTTGTTCCATTGTAAGCCTAACAGACATAACGCTCCGTATGCTGTAATTGGTTCAAGTCAATATAGGTTGTTAACATGTACCTGTAATTTTAAAATAGCTATTTTTGTGGCGAATGTAACAAAGAGATGTTCATTCTGTTTTATTCAAATTGCTCAAAACTCTCAACATCCCCACGGAAACTAGCATCATAATCATGTAGGGGAAGTATTATTCTTTGTGGTGGTGGTTCTTGTTTGCTCGAAAGTACTGGGGGTTTCAAGAATTTACATTTCAATTTTTGTTTGCCTCTTTATTTACAAAATCAGATATGTTTTCTTTCAAGTAGTCGAGATAACGAAACACGCGTCATGCCACATTTTCATCTGTATTTCAGTGGCTAGGTAATCTTTTTTATCTGTGTTAAATTTTAGTAAATCTGTATGCCTGTGGAAGTAGAAACATTCAATAATTCGAGGAGCACGTAATAAAATTACACGGAAACATTCTCGCATTCGCGAACAAAAACTGACGATACTTAGTTATCATTAATGTGATCTAGTGAAACTCATTTTCATGAAAAATATCCCAAGTCTATGAACTTAGTACACGCTTGTTTAGCGCCTTCGGCAGTCTCGTAACGCTCTCTAGAAGAAAAAAAAACAAAACTAGGAATTCATTCATCACTTCAGAAGCTACAGGCAAAACAATAAGACCACCTTTTTATTTCCATAGCTAAGGCCATATTGATGAGTTTGAATTACGATGTGTACAACCAAACTCAAAATTCAGATTCTCAAATTTGAGCATTATTTATAGAAATAAAACAGTGATCTTATTATTTTGTCTTATGCGGCGTCTGTAAATCTCAAAATGCTGAATGTAAAATTATGGATTTCATGCAGATGCAAATTTAGGCTACTTCTGGACCACAGCCGAAATTTCAGCTCAATTGGTTCTCGGAAAAATGAAAGACAAGCCCCCCAATATGACCATTTTGTATGAAAATCTGGCTATGGTCTTATTGTATTGTCCGTCACTGTACATATATCAGTGAATTAAAATCACGCAAACAGCAGCTGTCATTTTGCTTGTTTTGTTGTACGATTATTTCAGAGAAGCAGAATTAGTATATTAAGGATTGATTTGATATTTGATGGAAAGTAGAACTAGTAAAAATCTGAGGCTAGATTGGATAGATTGGAACTATTTTCTGCTAGTTCAGACCAACAAAATTAGGAGCAGTAAGCAGCACCCAAACACTTTTGGATAGCAACGGATCAATGCTTATTGTAATGATGTAATAACGAATAGTTGAAGGTTAATGTTCAGATTAATATCATAATAAAAATATTCAAAATCATATTTGAATTGTTATTTTGAGATCTATCAATTATATTTCCTCTTTCGTGACCAAAATCACGATAACAAATTTATGTCATGTTTACCGGGACTAAAGCATGATTTTGTTACCTTTGCTGATTAATGGTAATGCAGGCTTTATTTATTTTCTGAAACAATGTTCACGTACCCATGATTTTTTTAAACGGTGTATATTCTTAAAGGAAAAAATGACTTCCCCGACAACCAGAAGGCGTATAACAGCGTGTAACGTATATCTACATTGTAAGTCAACATAGCTTATAATAATGGCTTTTATCGTATAATTTTTAAGTTTAATCGTAAAGAGTGTCAAAATATACGATGTGTCATTTATTCATCGTACTACGTCAAAAACTAAATACGATTTACATCGTTATACTTCTTAAATCTAGTATGTTATACGGATTAAATCGCATGCCATGTCAAATCAACTCGTTTTAGAAAATAATGGAATTTACACGTATCTGGCCTCCACTTGAGCACGTTTGTATATCAGCAACTTTCAATTTACGTGTATTTTGGTTGTCTGGGTTGTTCTGAAGTTCTTGACTGTATGTTGACGTATTTCGGAACGGATTCTTTTTTTCGTGTAACTCAATGTAAAGGCAAATATTAATTAAAGACACTATTGATTTTTCAAAATTTTAGTTTAAAAAAAGATTTGGGCTGAATTCTTTACAAAACCGTTTTCTTTTGGCGGGCATTTTGTTCCATTTCCCTTTGATGTGAACAAATTTCGAGTATTATTTTTGTATATATTCTTGAAAAATTCAAAAAAAAATGGGCATTCACAAAAGTTTTAGCTAAATAATCCTAAGTATCCCGCATCAAATTAAAACAATCCAACATAAAGGGTGTTCCGAGCAAAATTTGCTCAAACAGTAATGTGTATGAGTCGATCAAAGTTTTTATCAATAAGTCAAATTCTTTTTCTTTTTCAAGTTTAGATAATACAGAACACAGGAGAAATATTCAGCTAAGCTTCCTTTTCACCGAATGCGAATTTCCGGGTCTTTCGTTTAACACCTGCCATCAGATTTTGTACATTCTCCTTGTTCCCTTTATTCGCCGCAGAACGCCAGTTTGCCTTGAACTGTTTCTCGCTCACAACAACTGTTTGAGTCTTCTTAAGATTCCGCTTGACGATGACCCAATATTGTTCGATTGGGCGGAGCTCTGGCGTGTTAGGAGGGTTTTTGTCCTTGGGCATCACTTGAACGTTGTTGACAGCATATCACTCCATGGCCTATTTCCCGTTATGGCAAGATGCCAAATCCGGCCAAAATAGAACTGAACAATTGTGTCGCTTCAAAAAAGGCAGTAGACGTTTTAGTAGGCACTCGCTCAGATAAATTTGCTGGTTGACGGTTCCGGTCGCTTTGTAAACGTTGCTCTTCAAGCTTTCAGGAACCTGTTTAAAGTCTGCCTTGACGTATGTTTCATCGTCCTGTACCACGCAATTAAACTTCGTCAGCATCGTCGTGTACAACTTTCGCAATCGTGCTTTTGTGTTTTGTGTTTTGTTTATCGTCGCGATTTGGAGTCACCACTTTCTTGTAAGTCGACAGTCCAGCTCATTTTTTAGCTCTATCCACGGTTGAAGGCGCCACTCCCAGCTTCTTTGCGACATCTCGGACGGAGAAACTCAGGCTCTTTTTGTCGTCGCTGTGGCCTCCGGCTTTCGATTTCCACCCGATCCAGCTTTCCTGGCTGTCGGCAAACGTTCACCGAACACTTTTAATACGTTGGTAACAGTTGATTTAGCCACATTCAACAATTTCGCCAACTTGCCGTGAGAGTAGTTTGGATTTTCGCCATGCACGTGCAAAATTTTGATACGTTGCTTCTCTTCCTTCGACGACATTTTGATAACTGAAGTGCTAATCTCAAAATCAAAATAGAGGCATGATGCTATACGCAAACATCTTCAAAATGAAGGGTTTGCAAATTTTTTTAATGCACGATGAAAGGGAATGCGTCAAGTTTAAGTCGAACAAATTTTGATCGAAACACCCTTTAATTAAAGTTTTGGATATTTGTGATTTTCATGCATTTTGCTAGGAGGAAAACCTTAAAAATAACAAAATAAACACGATCACTAAACACAAAAAAAATGTAGTTGAAATTACCATTTTACCCGACTATGCCTATCTTCAAAACTACCATGAAATTTCAGTCAAATTTACTACGTTTGTAGTAAAGCCTTCAAAATTTGTGGTATATTTGACAGACCTCATATTGATATCAACCGCACCATGGTTGATCTAATCGCAGGCATGGTAAAATGAAACGCATTTATAGTCAGCTGAAAATTGTTGCTGTTTACGCTTAATTTAAGCCTCGAAATGGTAGTTCCTACTGCGGTTTTTTTTTTGCGTGTACCTCTAAGCAAAATGCGTTGGATAAAATTGGTTTCATTAAATCCTCTTTGGCAACAATGTTGTGATCTTTCTTGAACAAAAGTGTTTCAAAAATGTTTTAAAAGGCTTCTCCAAAAAGCTGTAAAAAATATAAAATATTATATTTTAAACCTGGAATCTGGATGCAGATATGCATAAATTTTTGGAGAAAAATATGTTTAGAGAAATCGAGAGTTATCAAAAGGTAAAATTTTTACCTACATTAGCTACAAGTTAGCTAGATTAGCTTACATTAGACATTAGCTAGAAAGTTAGCTACATGTGAGTTAAAAATTCACTCATATACTGGGTTTGTTACGCCGGTTAACGCCAATTTTGGGTTATTTCATATAAGAGGCAATCTTAGCGTTTAGAAGTTTTTTTTGTATATGTTTCCATATGGTAGTCTTCTAGAAACAGTTTTCACTTTTGAACCACTTGTTTGATTTAAACTGCAGCAATGTTAAAGAAATCCTCTGAGGCTTCCAGGATATTTATATGCTAACAATATCTTTTGTAAAGAGTGCGAATTGAAAGATTTTTTAAAAATGTGGATTATGAGTCCTCTCTTTGTTCAGCCGGTAAAGGCGCAGCTATAAAGCAACACTATGCGGGTGATGCCTGTGCTCGATTGACTGTTTGGTATTGAGGAATCCAAGTAAAGCTAAAGTGAGGTTAAACATCGTAGTTTCTAAAACTGCAATTGATAATGGAATCGGTCAGTATCGTCATTATCGACGATTTTCAGCTCTTTTGATCACTAATTACCTTGCATAGACAGCTCGAAAATCTACGACGGTTAACATTAAATACTTTTGCGTTACCTGGATCTCAACAGCTTATTCAAAACGACGTATCTGATTTTGTAACCAAAAAGGGGCAAAAAGGTTCAAACGTAAATTTCTTAAAACTCTCGGCACGCCCACGGAAACTAGAATGAACATTATGTTAGGGAAATGTTATTCCTTGTTTTAGTGGTCCTAGTTTGCGTGAAAGTGCTAAGGGTTTCAAGAATTTAACGTTTGAATCTTTCGTCCCCCCTTTGATTACAAAATCAGATACATCGTTTTGAATAAGTTGTCGAGAAATGTTCAAAATTCGGTAAAACACTCTGATTAAATATCATCAACAACATTCAGCGAAACACGCGGAAAAAGTATTTCAGTTTCACATTTAGTAAACAACTTTAATTAAGCATTTCATAAAGCATAAAAAATGCAGATATCAGACAGCTTACATTACGGTAGCTTTGCGTGTGCTATTTTACAACAGCTTTGCATTCAGACAGCCAATGTACAGCAAGAAGAATCGTAAATGCAAGTATGATGCAAAATTAGTGAATATTTCAATGCTTACCCAAGTAACCACGAGGCTATAATAGCATGCATATATAAAGCATATGTATTACGTCTAGTGCATAATTGAAGTTGGATTGAAGCTGAAAAGGGCCCCACTAAAATCGAACTAATGCCATTTCTTTTATATTGCCATAAGACATTGCTAAAGTAGCATTATTGCATTGATAATGCATCACTATATTCTTAAAGCTAATTTAACGCTTCATTACTTGACTACTGTTGAATTGATGCGATCCCGCATCAATGATGTTGATTTTGGGTTGAATAAGTGCAATAATATAATACTTGGGTATTGGTTACCTGGGGACATTGAAGTTTACATTGGGCAAATATTAAAACCGTTCCCATACGTTCCATATAGGTTAGAGGATAAAGACGCGGTTTAAAAACACGTCGACCAAGAAGCAACGAGTTCGAATCCCATCCTAGGAAATGCAAAATTTTGTTTGAGCTTTTAAAATTCGAACACCTAGAAGGCAAACTGCCTGAACTGTCAAAAAAGTGAGGTTAATGCGTTTGGTGCAATGATATATTAGAAGCAGTAGAATAAACTTTTCCATGTGGCTTATATCAGAAGCCGTGTTAGGTGAGTCATATATAATAGCATACGGTCATTGTGTTCGTATTACTTCCTTGTTTGCAAAGTTCAAAGATGGCAAATCAACCCGGCCGCGTTCTAATGCAAAGTTTGTGTGTGGTTGTAATGCGAGACGACGAGATTGTATCCTTCATACCAAACTATAAATAAATAGAGAGGAAAAACAAATTTAAAAAAAACTGCTAGATAGGAGGTAGAAGCGTTCTTTTTAAGTTTCAGATAGGTCCGTATTTGAAATATTTTTAAATTTGGGATAGCTACTAGATCCCAAGCTGGAGAGTATGGAGTAATTAAGGGTTTAGACAACAATTTGCTCCCTTAGCTCAGTCGGTAAAGGCGCAGCTACAAAGCAACAGCATGCTGGAGGTGACTGGGTTCGATTCCCGGTCTGGTCTAGGGATGTTTCGTTGAGGAAAATTTCTTGACTCCCCTGAGCATAGGGTATGATTTTACTTGCCAAACAATCATACTAATGCAAAAATACTTAGCGTCGAAAGCTCCCAATTAATATTTGTGGAAGTGCATTTAGAACAAGTTGAGAGCAAGCAATAAGCAAATTGTGAAAACAATAAGCTTGAAATGCTAAATAAGATAAGAAGATAACCATTTGATCCAATCATCCTTTTTTTCGTTGTGTGACTATCACCAATAATCTCACATACATCCTGCATGTCATCAAATACTAAA